>CM053762.1:13789954-13807913 GCA_028658305.1 Pachyuromys duprasi
ATATTAAGAAACATAACCAATCCTTTGGCAGAGTGCAGGGAATCATATGAAAGAAGGGGGAGTTAGTATGACCTGGAGAGGTCAGGAGCTCCGAAAGAACCAAATATATCAGGGCACAGGGGTCTTTTAAGAGACTGTCTCTCCAACCAAGGACCATGTATGGTTATAACCTAGAACACCTGCTTGTATGTAGCAAATGGTAGCTCAATACCCAAGTGGGTATACTAGTAAGGGGAACCGGGACCATTTTGGACATGAACACAATGGCTGGCTCTTCAACCTCCCCTCCCCCCGAGGGAGGAGCAGCCTTGCTAGGCCATAGAAGAGGACATTGCAGCCATTCCTGAAGAGACCTGATAAGCTAGAGTTAGATGGAAGGGGAGGAGGTCCTCGCTTATCAGTGGACTTGGAAACGTGCAGGGAGGAGATGAGGGAGGGAAGGGGGGTATTGGGAGGGAATGGGGTAGGGGGCTATGGCTGAGATACAAAGTACATAGCCTGTGATTAATATAAAATAAAAAGAAAAAAACAGAAAAGCTAATATCAACCAAAACCCTTTATCCAGGCTGGGTCAGAGGGTAGAGTGTCATCACATCATGGCATCTCAAACTGTGTTATGACAATAGACTCTTTTCCACCCTAAATGTTATAGACACTACATGTGACTTTAGAGGCCTATGGGTTTAGTTTGAGAACTGTGGGTATTTTTTAATAGAAATTTACCTAATTATAAAGATGACCCAAACATCTCTAAGACATAATCTTCTAAGTACTGGCTGTCCTAATAAAGCCACAGAATGCCGTGGGAGTTCAGAGTTGGGGTGTACCGTGTGATATGTTTTGTTGCTGTTGGCTCCTGTGCTTAGCAAATGCATCCACACTGCTTTCATCCCAGAATGAAAGATTTTTAGCCTTTCCGGTCCTGGTGCCCTGAGGACGTGCAGCCATGTAACATTCTCCCATACTATCGACAGGAAATGGTTAGGCGTAAGAATCAAACCTGCATTTATCTACTTTCCTGTTGCTGTGATAAAATGTCAGGGCCGAAAGCAGCTTAGGGAAGAAAAGGTTATTGTGGCTCGTGATTCCAGGATAGAGGTCGTCACGGCAGAGACGACACAGCAGCAGAAAAGCATTGTAAATGACAGGGGCAGGAAGCTGGCTCGTAACAGTTGTGCACACAAGTAGTATTAAGTTTCAAACCCAGGACAAGGGCTGAGGTGCCTGTATCAAAGCAGACCTGGCCTCTGTGTTCTCCCAGCACCCCTCAGTCCCTACCTGTTACTGGGGATGGCTGGCACACCCCATGCTCTACCCTGAACTCTCCAGCCTGGGGACTAGGCTGCCCTTCCCCCATAGGCTCTTTCCTATATAATCCAGACAAAAACGGTCACCTGTCATTTTTGTACCTTTGCCCTCTTGACTGCTGTGCCTGGTTCCCCTCTCTCCCTTCTTTTTTCCCCTCCCCCTCACCCCACATGGGCCAGTCAGTCAAGGTCATGTCCACTCTGGACTCTGCAGATGTCTGCCTCTACCCATGCTCTCCTACATATCTGTAATGAACTTTCTCCTCCACCATACCTAGGAGCAGTCATGTCCTTTCCTTTTATCTTTTTTCTTTTTTCCCTCCTTTATTTATTTGTTTGTTTGTTTGTTTGTTTATTTATTTAATCACTTTACAGTGTGATCCCAGCACCCTCCCTCCTTTCCACCCAGTCTCATCCTCATGCCCTTCCCCCCCCATGGGGCCTATAGGGGGGAAAGTTGTTTAACATTTGTAAGCAAATAAACATTTTAAGGAGATACATCATTTGTTTATCTGTGGTATGGCAATGTCAGCTTCTTGTGTTTGCCGACATGCTGGGAGAATTTTCCATTTGGGAAAGCAGAATGACAGAGCCAAGAATCAACCCTGCTATCGTAGTTTCTTTTCTCTCTTAAATAGCAATGATTTTGAAACGTCCTTCTTCCTGATGCCAATTCATTCTTAAAAGGAGGGGTGGATGATGGAGAGGTGGCCCAGTGGTTAAGGGTACTTGCTGCTCTTTGCAAAGGGCCCAGGTTCAGTTCTCAGCATCCACACCATGGCTCAAAGCCATCTGTAACTCCAGATCAAGGGGATCCAATACCTTCTTCTGATCTCCTCAGGCACCAGACACACACATATGGCAAACTTGCATGTATGCAGGCAAAACAATCATACAGATAAAATAGTATCAGTCTTTTTTTAAGGAAATAGTGAAGAGATGGAAGCAGTCTGGGCTTTGTGCTGTATCTTTTGGGAAACGTCCTTGTGCAGGGTGGTGGGTGGTTCTTGTAACAAAAACAAGCTTCAAAGGTAGAGGATGGCTTCTTGTTATAGTTGAAAAGAAAAAAGAATCTCTCAGGCTAGAACAACATGCTTTACTGCATGATTAACTTCATTATGGCATGCTTAAATGACTTTAAAGATTTGGCCCGGAGCAGCCGGAAGATAAACGCCTAAGTGACCATCAGACTTGCATGTACCTGGCTACCCTTAACGCCGAGCAGATATGAACTGTAGAGAATCCTCCTGACAGTGATCACATTTGAAACTTGTGCTTTCTTAATTCAGCTGACTATTGACAGTAATATATTTTAACTCAAGGATGTGTCCATTTGGTGCATATTGACTCGGCTTGTTAGAGTGTTCACGGTACATGCAAGCATTGGATTTCCTGTCATGGTGACTTACAGCAGGAGGACAGCAGTGAGTGATTCCTGCCAGTCAAGAACTTTCGCTGGAGCCCACTTGAATGGTAATAACCTGCTCCTGTAATTGCTGTGGAAAAGGAAAATCCTCCTGAGGTTTTACATCTAATCATTTATTTATAAATCCGTAGATGGCAGTCTGCAGAAGATGCATCGGGGGTCAACTTTGTGCTCAAAACAGTTGCCTGATGTTTACATTTCACAGTGTATTTTTTTTAACGGTAACTCCAGCCCCCATGATCACAAAAGGACCCCAGCTTGCCGGTAGCTGCTCCATGCCACATCTTGTGGCCCAAGCACTTCATTACCAGCGCTAGGCAGAGGCTGGTCCCCTCTGTATTAGCTGAAATATGCATGTTTTTCCATCTCATTAATTCAGCCTACATACAATTAATTTTTGCCTATTAATAAACCCCTTGGTGTTAGTGACAGCTATCTAGACCACTTCACCTAGTGTGGAAAGCAAAAGTGTTCTTATGGTTTCTGCCTCTTGCCGCATTTTTATTGTTGGGTTGGCGGGTTCAGGCACATAAATCAAGCTTGGCAAGGAAATAAAGGTTCTGGGTAATCTCGATTTACCCTGGCCAGTGATGAGTCCTATGAAATACCCATCAGCTCTGTTTCCACTTGGGATCAGTGGAGAGGTAGCAAGGCCATCTTAGCACATGGGGGTCTTGGGCTGTCAAGGAATGTGTGTGAGGCTGGCATGGGAAAGAGATGAACTTCCCTCTGTGCAGCCTAAATCCTCGCCCAGTTTGGGCAATGGTTAAGAGGATCTCTCTGTCTTCAGACCTCAGTCTTTTTCCTTTATTGTCCAATTAGCATACAAAGGAACATGTTTCCCTTAAGGCATGCTCCCACATACTTAGTTTATCTTGATAGACATCCCTCATTCCTCTCTGCCTTTTCCCTGTTCCCCCTTTCATCTTTATATGATATTTTCTGATGCAGGTATGAGGGGGACATTCCAATCAGATCCCCAGTACCTCAGAAAGTAGCCCCCAAAATTGACAGATTGGGTTATATGAAATTAAGAAGCATGTACCTAGCAAAAGAAACTATCAGCAGAGAGAACAGACAGCCTGCAGAATGAGAGGAAATCTTGCCAGCTGCACTTCAGACAAGAGCTTAAGATCTTGCATATATAAAGGAATGTAGAAGTTAGGTGCACAAACCAAAACTCCCAATCAGAAAGTGGACCCAAGAACTGAACAGAGAATTCTCAAAAAAATGAAAAAAGGATCAGTATTTTGCTTTGTTTTTTTAATGTTCAGCATCATTCACCATCAAGGAAATGCAAATTAAAACTGCTTTGGGATTCCATTCTACCGAAGTCAGGATGTCTATCATCAAGAAAACAAATGACATTGAATGCTGGTGGAGATATATAGAGAGAAGAACCTGATACACTGTTGCTGGGATGTAAACCGCTGTAGTCACTATGGAAATAAGTGCTCATAAGGTTAAAAATAGGATTGCCATGTGACCTGCTGCCCCACTCCTTGATATATACCTGAGGGACTCTAAGTCAACCCTCCCCCCCACAGAGATGCTTGCACCTCACGTTTACTATGTTGTCCACGCTCACCAAGACATGGAACCAGCTTATCCATCTAAGTGTCTCAATCCAAACAGCTAACAGCTGATGAACAGGTGCAAGGGACAAAGGAAAATTTCAGTGGAGCCAGAGGTTGAAATAAGACATACCATGACCAGGGTTTCCACTGACAAAATAATCCCTAGACCTTTGGAATAGTTCTTTCCATAGAGGGCCTCTCAGGGGCCCTAGAAAATCAGCTCTAAATGTGTAATCCTATGCAGATGCTAAGAGATTGTAGGGAGGTAAAACTCATAGCAACGGTCATCTTGGAATCCCAATGGCAGGCTCATGATGTGGGAACTGCCTACCTACTGGATATGGACATTGAGTTCCATAGCTGGTGAAATCATAAGTGGGAAAAGCTGAGTAAACCTGTCCTGGTAAACCTGGAAACATCACGTGAAGGTTTCCAGAACATTCCATGTGATCTAGCCAGTGTCCTTGATGAATGAAATTTGATATATACATATATAGTATTAATTATATCTAATATTCATAAATGATTCAGATTGCTGACTTTCAGAATATACTAGAATTTGAGTTATGATGATTAAGAGAAGGTCTCAGCCATTACAGGAGTCTATGATGACCTGACTTAGGCTGTTCGATCCTGACAATTAGCTACAAACTCTTGTGGAATCTGCGAAGTCCCCTCTCTAGCTTGAGTTGTGTGCTGGTTTTTCTCAGCCTTGCCTTTGCTCAGCCAGCCCAGGCTCTGCAGAGAGACATCCCTGTCTTCCCGCTACCATCACACCTCCAAAGTGTAACCTGTTCCCCTCAATCCCGCTTCCCTTATCTTCCCTAGGGGATCCCCAATGTCTCTTTACCATGTGTGCCCAGAGGGGACAGGGTGCTGGTACATGCTGGCCCCTCCAGAACTCCGCTCAGCCTGCTTCCCCACTGACCAGTTATGCCCATCACCAAATGCTACTGTACCAAGAATTCATAAAGAGAGTTTTTAAAATAATAACTTTCAAATTCCCATCTGTGCTTTGAACACTTTCAAAGAGCTCATGACAATAAGACCTTACCACCTGCCATGAGTGGCCTCTTAAGAACCCATTCCTGGCTGTGGAAATGAGCGCAAAAATCTCACCAAAGGCACAGCTCTGCTGTTGTGTGAGGCTTTCGTAACCTTCGCACAATTGAATACAAAGCGATTCTGCTTCTGCTCCTATTTATGCAGGGTCATATTTAGCCCTCCCCCACCTGGAGGGCTGGCCCATAAAACTTTTTCTTCCCCTGTTGCTCTAGATTATTCTTAAGTTTAAGACAATGCACAGGGGCAGATGTATAACCATCCTCCGTCTACTTGACACTATGTGTTAATGAATTATAAGGAAAATTACTCCTCTGGCTTCAGAAGTTTATTTTAAAATCTCTTCTAAGAAAATCAGCAGCTCTTCCAACTTAACATCTAAGGAAGTGGAAGCGGACATTGGAGACATGCCCTGGATAGTAGACAGAAGCAAGCTTATGCCTTGTTGATAAATTAGTCAGCAAAATCATGGGGTCTGTACCTGTACCTCAGATCCCAGAGCATTGTCAAGATCGACCGCCAGGAAGATGGAGAGCAAGGAGAGCCTGATGCCGTCATTAGGTGAGGGTTTTTTCCAGGCTAGGAATGTCACTCCAATGTTAGAGTGCTTGCCTGGCATGCATGAAGTCCTGAGTATGATCCCCAGCACCTCATAAACAAGGTATGATATCAGTCCCAACTCTTAAGAGATGGAGGCAGGCTGGTATTTTCTGTATGCCAGTTATTGGTGAGATCTCATGAACAAATAATATTCCAGGAGACAGGAGAAATGTTTATGAAAGGCAAGGTAAAGAAAGACTGAGGAAGCACTGACCAGTCAGCAACTGTACTCATGTTAGCATGTGCTATCCAGCCAGTATCGACAAGGCCGAAGATTGCTCTGTGCCAGCTGTCTGGATGTAGCACTTGGCCTTGGCCTCAGCACGGGCACTACAGTAAGATGAGAAGGAGAGCTGTCACCTCAGTGCCACCCCGGTGCTAGGCCTCTGGGCCTTGAGTATTTTGATTCATTCTTTGTATAAATGTGAGCAGGTGCCTTTGTGTATTTGGATACACATGCACCTGTGTGCACATGAAGGCCAGAGGAGGAAGACCTCAGATGTTGCTCCTCAGATAACATTAACCTTGGCTTTTAAATCAGGGTCCCTGGCTGCCTCGGAGTATATCATAGGCTGGCTTGCCCAGCCAGTGAGCCCTAGAGATCCACCTGTGTCCACTTACACAACACTGGGATTACAGATGTCATTACCATGCAAGTTTTTTTTTCCTCCCGTTGGTACAAGTACTTTACAGATGGAGCGAGCTGTTGTAGCCTTCTTTTTTAAAAATCATTTTAAGAATTTTTTTTTTCTTTTTGACCCTTTTTTGAATAGTCAAGTCACTCATTTTTCTCTTTCTTTCTATCTTTCTGTCTTTCTCTCATTGTTTTTGTGTTTTTTCGAGACTAGGTTTCTTGGCTGGCCTGGATTCACTTTGTAGACCAGGCTGGCCTCCAACTCACTGAGATCTGCCTGCCTCTGCCTGGGATTACAGGCTTGTGCCACCACGCCCAGCTAAGTCATGCATTTCTAATTTGTGTTTTTTATCTCATCTTTCCCCATAAAATATTTTATGAAAGTAACAAGCAGGGTAACTACATTTTTTTTTTTTACAAACTCCATACTCAACTCCACCCTCGTTTCTGGTTTGATTTTTAGGAAAAAAATGTAGTTGAAGTTTGTTTAGTCATACATATAATTAGCAGGAAGACATCCAATCTTAGAGTAGGGAAAAAGGCCTGAGGTCCAGGAAGATGGGCACTTGTGAATTATTCTTTGTGCCGAGTGTGTGTATGTGTGTGTGTACGCGCGCACATGCATGTGTGTTTTCATGCACATATGTGTACATGAATAGGGAGATCAAAGGTCAACATCAAGTGTCTTCCACAGTTGCTTTCTACTTTTTTCTTTTCTCTTTTAATTTGACACAAGACCTCACTGAACCTGGAACCCAGTGGTTTGACTAGGCTGACAGCTAGGCCCAGGTACCCCCTTTTCACTAGCTCCTCAGTTCTGGGATTACAGATGCGAAGTTCTGCACCTAGCTTTGACAGGGACACTTGGGATCCAGCTCAGGTCCTCAGTTTGAGCAGCAAGCACTTTACTGAGCAAGCCCCTCGGTTGACACAGGTTGACACACACCCTTCTACAGCTTTTGTCTGCTTTCTGTGACACTGCTGCTCTCTTGGAGACTTTGTGCTTGTCGGCAGAGGGCCGACGTATGTTGGAGGAGTTGAAGAAATTCTTGGCTCAGCTCATGGTCATACTCCGGGCAGTTAGTGGGACTTGGCAAGTGTGATCTTGGTGCTTTGACCTTCTGGAGATTTCTGTGCCAAGCCAACAAAGCAATGCCCAGGAGAGGACAGATGACATGCCAAGAGCCATCTGAAGCCGTGCAATATTTTAAATTATTTTGGCCCTATAGCACGGGATGGGGAGATATGAAAACTAAATCTTTATGACTCAGCCAGCCAGGTCTTCGGTTCGTGAATATCTGTGGACTCTGGTGGGACTGAAACTACCCTTATGTCGCTTGAATATGACTCAGCCTGTCAGTTCTTGATGTTTCATGTTTTCATCAAAACGAAGAGGCGGGTAGTAAACAATCAAAAGTGCTGACATTTATGCCATGCTGGCTTGCCTGTGCTCAGTTCATCTGAGTTTAGAAGTTCAATGGTGAGGCTTTCTGAGAATGCATGAAGAGGTCAACTGAAAACACTAAGACTTGAGTGGGAACACCACTTGGCCACAGAATGCATCAAAATACTTAGAATCCCTCCAGATCCTCCCTTTGAGGATGCCCATTCCCATCTCTGCCTTCATCTGTCTTCATCTTGAAGTTTTCATTTCCTCGATGACAATTCACCAAAGACTCCAAGGACATCACAACAGGCACTGGTGCCAGTTGCGCCAAGCTGCTTGTGGTAACCCCAGGAAGGAAGGGCTGCCATGTGTGTGACAGAGATCAGGGTATAGAGTCTGCCAGGGAATGCAGTGTGCTTGGCACAAGTCAGGGTACAGAGCGGAGAAGGCAGCATCCAGAGAGTTGGTGCTGTGTACTTGGCAAAGATCAGGGTGCAAAGCTAGGAGGGCACCAGCTGGAAGGTGCTGTGTGCTTGGCAGTGACCACGGTCTAGATCTGGAAGGAACCAGGCTAGGGAGACCTTTGTATTTGGTAGAGGCTATGGTTCAAGTGTGTTAGAGCCAAGCGCACACTGGAAGCATTGGTGTCAGATAGTGTGGACAGATAGTGTGCTCTGCATGTGGTGAGTTGTAGAAAGATTGTGAGTAGGACAGAAACATTGACCCCATGGGATCCAGGAATGTTGGGGAGGGGTGTTGGGGAGGTGCTCTGGGTATGACTGAAGTGTAACCAGGCCAGTTCTAAGGCTCTTGGGATTTCCAAGCAAGGTAAGAATGAGAAGAGTACACACTAAAGGAGAAAAACTGCACAATTGCAGACACAGCAAGAGCCCTGGGAGGATTTGGGCATCATTCCTGACAGCAGTAGGGAGCCAAGGATGCTCTGTGTTGCAGAAGCTGCAGGATTTTATATTGCGTCTGAGTTGGAGGTCATGGCCAGCCTACAGGTGGCCTTCAGAGCAGTGGCAAGCACAGGCATCTGAGGGTGCTGCACCTGTCTCTCCTGTGCGTGTTCCCAGGGTACATGTTACCCAAAGCTGGAGAGTCCTCCTAGAGCCTTAGCCTACAATCAGGGTGGAGCAGGCAGAAGTGAGCTGCAGAGCAAATGGTGGGACATTTGGAGAAGAGAGTGATAGTGCTCTAGGGTGTAAGAAGATGCAATAAGTGGGACCCATCCCCCACCTTGGCAAGGAATGTGTCCTTGGGGCTGTGGGTTGCAAATAAGGTGGTGGGGGTGGGGGCAGAGGGTCTTGCAGATAACCAGGTGAGGTACCTTGAGCCAGATCTCTGCAGGCTACAGAGGTGTGCAGGGGAAGTTATAAGGAGGAAGTCCAGAGACAGTGGCCTGGCAAAGGGACACTGTAGAGCAAGGCAGGGCACTATGAAAACTGTACATGTAGAACTGAAGCAGCTTTTGCAACCTGAGTTTCTATGTGTGGAAGCAAGACTGGCTGCCGGGGACACAGCCGATGGCCCCACTCAGGTGCTCATAACAAAGCTTTGGCTTCAGCTTGAACTCAGCCTTGCATAGCTGGTGCCTTGGACAGGATCTGGATATCAGCAAAGCCAGAATCCAGACACTAGTTCCCACCTTCTTGAAAGAGAAAGAACAGGGTCTGGGACGCAGAGCAGGGGTGGATCAAGTAGTCATCATCTAAAATGACTTGGGTTTTTAGTGTCATCCTCATTCACAGGCCAGGGAAGCTGGACAGACTTAGCAGGAAAGTTGAGTTAGGGCCTCAAGAAGAAGATATACCTGGTGCACTGCAGGTAGGCAGACCTACACAGGGTGATGGGAACAGGAATGATGGGATTTACCTAGTGCAGTGCAGATAGGAGGCCCCACACAGGGTGATGGAGTAATGGGAGCAGCCTGCCAGCATGACTAAGTGGTAGCTTCCAAGAAGACAAGAAGGGGTGTATGAGTTTAAATCAAGGGTCCCAGAAGCCTCCTGTGCAGGACTGTATCATAGATGAATATCCTGAGAACTGCTTCATTCTGGAGCTGTTCTAGAAGCAAGTAAGCATGGCTGAAGGTTGACAAAATTTTTGTTTACAGAAGCAGGTAGTCAGCCAGGTTTAGCCCATACAGGCATGTTGGCCAGAGAAGCCTTGAGAGTCCTATGTAAGGATAATTGGGAACCAGAGTAAGAGGCGAGAGAACTCCAATGGCAGCTGGTATACCAACTCAGAAGAGTTTGGGGCTCAGAGGCTAGCCTGGGGGCTGAGGGAGATGAGGGAGGACAAAGCTCTTGGCATTTTCTGAAGGCAACCATGAAGTAATTTCAGGGTATGTGGAAACACCTGGGACAGCTTTGGCCTACGTGTGTGCTCAGGGGGCTTTGAGGTTAGCTGCAGAGCCTCACTCCTGTGGCCGCTCCTCAGCCACAGCCCCCAGCGTGGGAGTGAAGCAGCATCCAGTCTTTACTCCAGCGTGAACACAGCTCTGTAGGGCAGGGAGTGAGCTTCCTAAGCTCTTTGCACAAGACTAAACTATTTACAACAAAGAGGATTTATGGAAGATGGTCATGTATGCTCACGTTTGCACCCACAGCCCTAAGCCAGCATTAACAAACTGCAATTCAAGAAGGGGAATAGGCAGAAATGCAATCACTCCCTCATGGCTCTCTGGGTAGAGTCTGTATTTCCAGGGATCGAAGCACTGGGGTTTATACAAGCTGTGAGCCCGCTGCAGTTAAAATCTTAAACATCTAGCCAGTATAAACATGAAATGGTGTTTCTGTGGCAATGATTTGCAGTTGGAAGATGTTTTCACGTAAGAATTCCCTTTTCTAGGGCAGGGCATGTAGCTCAGTGGAGTGCTTGCCGACATGCACAAAGTTTGGGATTCCAGCCCCAGCATCAGGTGTGGTGGTGCACGCCTGCAATCCCAATAGTCAGGAAGCTGAGGCAGGGCGTTCAGATGTTCGGGCTTCTATCCATCTACATAGTTCTCAAGGCCTGCCTGGAGTATATGAGACCCCATCTAAGGAGGTGGGAGTGAGAAAGGGAGGGAAGGACTGGAAACTGGATTCACTGCAAGAACAGGCATCTGTGAGAGAATACATATGCTGGCACAGGGACCCAAGGTAGGTGGAGGCTGAGACATCTATTTATGCTGCAGTTCCTTTGGAGACCGTCCTAATTCTATTCATCCCTGGTACCAGCGGCAGCATCCTAATGTCAATCCAAGCGCTCAGAAATGCTACTCTAGGCTCCAGGGCTTACATGAAGGGGTCTTTCCTCAGTTTGCTGTCAGAACAGCTATAAATAAGGGGCTGGCTGTTTTGGCCAGAAAGCCCTGTGACCCCGTCCCCTGGGAGACACTGGAACTAGCCCAGGCTCATGGTCCACAGACCTGACCAGGCTGCCTGAGGTGTGACAGCATCCCAGAGGGCCACACTGACTTTTGAAAAGGAGGAGACGGCATATAAAATAGGACTTTGCAAGCAGCACGGGCAGGAGCTGGTGACTGTTAAAGCGCCTGGTTCAGCCACTCTGCAGCGGGGTGTGCTCTGCAGCCACCCCTTTACTCTCGCTTCCTGCTTGGGAACATAACTGGCTCTTCCCTCAGTGGAGAGCCAAGGGTGTAGCTGAACTGAGCTTGAGTCCCTGGAAGGAAGACAGGTCCTGGGAGGGCAGCCAGCACCAAGACCAAAGGGAGGGTGGGCACGCAGCTGAGCCCTGTTCGCAGTGTGAGCTCATCCCGGATTGAAACCCTGGCTTCTCCTGCCAGTGACAATACTTCTTGAAAAGGCACAAATGTTTTCTGCTTCTTGTAATCCACTTCTTGCAAATATTAGTGCTCTGGAAGAAAGATTTATTTTAATAATGTGAGTTTTAGGGTTTTTTTTCCCCGTGGTTAATGTTGTTTTATTACTCTATATTCTTGCCAGAAAGTGCATTTTAAGAGTTTCAATTCAAAATTAAATATGACCTCAGTGTTTTAAAATACAATTACATTAACTGTCCATTTAATAGTTGCTTAAGATTGTTTGGCCACTAATGCATACTCAATATACTTGTCTGATATTAAATACAGTATTTTTTTTTTACTCCACTGACCAGCTAACGTGACCAGCTAACATGTCCCAGCTGCAGCGGTTCACGGGAGAAACTAGGGCTTTCTCAGAAGTGAGCAACGGAGTGTTGTCCACTGGAAAGGTGTTTTGCTATTATGTGTCACCGGCTGGCCTTTTCTGTGAAAATGCCACTGTGTTTGATAATAGGGAACTATCTATTATTTATTTAGAACTGTACAAACCAATTTACAAGTCAGGTAATTTAGTGGCAGGATTATTTATTAATGAGCCCAGTACACGAGTTAATGGGGCTAAACCGTTCGGAGGTCAATCCTCATCTAATCCTTGCCTTTTGGAGAACAAAAGAGGTCTCATCTTCAGCATATTTATTATTTTAAATTTTAAGTCGGACACTCTGCTATTAAAATGAACATTTCCCCCCCTCTAAATAGCCTGATGGCAGAGAGTTAGTCTGTCGGTTACATGGAGATGCAGTCTGTGAACAGGACTGGGGTGATATGCTTTAGCCCTGTTAATATCAAATGCATTCTTCCGTGTTGTGTGAGCACGGAAAGAAGCAAGCCTGTTCCTTAACAAAGGTGACAAGTAGGAAACTGCCTGTTTGGGAGAGAAGGAGAAACTGGAAGGGGACCTCGCTTCCTGGCTCTCCTTTCTGGGGCTGGAGTGGGTCCTGTCCCCTTTTCAGGTGCTTTGCCTCCAGGGATCTCCACCCATTTTGCCCCCAGCAAGAGTGGGATGATGTCATGTTGTGTACCAGCGGTGGGCATCTTCCTCATGAGCCTCACATTGGCCTAGAGAAGTTGATGCCTGCAGAGTGAGTCTGCTGTATGTCATAGGTAATGGGAGGGTTCTCCCCAGTAGGACCTCACCAGACTTCCCCTGTTAATAACTAAGTGGGTTCCTTGTGCAAAATTGAGAATTGTGATGAAAAACTTAAGAGTGTGACAATGTGGCCTTCATCTGGGACCTTTGAACCTGATGGGATTCAATACTTTTTCTGCACTTAGAGGAGAATAAAGCTCAAGGTTTTGCTCTTAAGCTGTTGGGTTTTTTTAAAGATTTATTTATTATTTATACAGTATTCTGCCTGCATTTTCAGGCAAGAAGAGGACACCAGATCTCATTATAGATGGTTGTGAGCCACCATGTGGTTGCTGGGAATTGAACTCAGGAACTTTGGAAGAACAACTAGTGCTCTTAACCTTTGAGTCATCTCTCCAGCCCTGTTGGGTTTTTTTTCTTGTTTGTTTGTCTGTTTGTTTGTTTTCCACACAGTGCAATCAGTGGGGTTGAGCAGACATAAAGAAAAGTCCCTTCAGAGTGCAGAGAATATTATGAAAGAAGGGGGAGATAGAAAGACCTGGAGGGAGCAGAAGCTCTATAAGGAGAGCAATAGAAACAAAGTATCTGGGCACAGGAGTCTTTTCTGAGACCCCCTAACCAAGGACCATTCACAGATATAATCTAGAACCCCTACACAGATATAGTCCATGGCAGCTCAGTGTCCAAGTGGGTTCCCTAGTAAGGGGAACAGACTGTCTCTGACAAAAACTCAGTGGCTCCTCTCTGATCACCTCCCCCTAGGGGGAACAGCCTTACCAGGCCACAGAGGAAGACAATGTAGCTAGTCCTGATGAAACCAGATAGACTAGGGTCAGATGGGAAGAGAGGAGGACCTCCCCTATCCCTGGACTGGGGGAGGGGCATGGGATAAGAAGAGGGAGGGAAGGTGGGAGTGAGAAGGGACTGGAGAGGGTGCTACAGCTGGGATGCAAAGTAAATAAACTGTAATTAATTTGAAAAATTAATTCATTAAAAAAAGAAAAGCCCCTTTATTTTATGACATCAAATCAGTACCATTTCGAGGCTCTGGTTGTAGAGTCCATCAAAGCAAGTGAAATTGCATGGGAGGCCCATTCCTGGGACCTTAGCAAACCTCGTTATTCTGCAGCCTGAAAGCAAGTCCAGAAAGGCAGAGAGATGTAACTTCTTCTGTCTAGAAAATCTCTGGTTATTCTTATTGCAGAATGGTTCTAAGAAAATTATTCATTGGAGAAATGGAATCTGAAAACAGGTGCTTTGGGTTCACATGGTGTGATGGGTCTCGTTAACAGCCTTGCACCTGCATGAGCCATTCGTTCATCAGACACAAATTGTGTGCCAAGAATATGCTGGATGAATCATCAGGTCTGGGTATGCTCTCCAAAAACAGTCTGGGTGGAGAGTTCATGATTTGGCTTTTTCATAAGCCCCACTCAAATTTGCCATCTTGCCATGCCATGTAAACAAGGTATGTCCCAGTCAATCTGAGCCTCACTTCTGGGCAGTCAAAAATTGAGAAGATGGTGACTTCAGGGCACCTGGGGATAGGCCTATTGTGTGCGTTTTCCTAGGGAGATGTTGGTGAACACCTGTTCTCCTTAGATAGGCCACCAAGAACAGCCCAGAAAAAGTTCCAACCAAGAGTAGCTTGGTGAACTGGTAAGTTTATTATAGTTCCCCAGAGAAAGATTAGATGACTCTCTGGTAACATCACCAAAAACCCAGCCCCTGCATGGATGACAACTCAAAATAGCCCCATCTCTGAAGCTCCCTGACCAGCTTGTAGGCATCTCCACTAACGAGTCTCTTTTCCCAGTAATTGTGCACTGTCTCTAAGCTCAGGAAGGAGCCCCAAGGATCTTCTTTCTAAGCCTCTTTTAATGTAATTTATTTATTTTTATATTAGTCACAGGTTATGTACTTTGTATCCCAGCCGTAGCCCCCTCCTTCATTCCCTCCCACTCTCCCTATCCCTCCCTCATCTCCTCCCTGCCCCCCTCCAAGTCCACTGATAGGGGAAGACCTCCTCCCTTCCATCCGACCCTAGCTTATCATGTCTCTTCAGGGCTGGCTGCAATGTCGTCTTCTGGGATCTAGCTAGGCTGTTCCTCCCGGGGGGGGGGGGAGGTGTCGAAGAGCCAGCTATTGAGTTCATGACAGAAATAGTCCCTGTTCCCCTTACTAGGGTACCCAGTTGGATACTGAGCTACCATGGGCCACATCCGAGCAAGGGGTTCTAGGTTATATCCATACATGGTCCTTGGTTGGAGAAACAGTCTCATAGAAGACCCCTGTGCCCTGATCTATTTGGTCTTTATGAAGCTCTTGTTCTTGCCAAGTCTTACTAACTCCCCCTTTTATTGTATGATTCCCTGCCCTCTGCCGAAGGCTTGGTTGTGAGTCTTAATATCTGCTTTGATACATTGCTATGTAGAGTCTTAAGCCTTCTAAGTTTCATAAGTTTCCTGAGTCCTAAGGACCTCCTTCCTTTCAAGAGGGATTTTTTTAATTCAGAAGAAATATCTATACAGCAAGACCTCCTACTGTGTAAAGGTATATTATGTCCTATGGACAAGTCACCAAATAGCTTTTAATCACATGCCTGGCATGCTAAGCCTTGATAATAAGCAATGAATCTGGACAGAAGGCTTGCCTTGGCTTGTTTTCCCAGATTCAAGGGGTCCTAATCTTTAAAGGACCCTACCTTCCCAAGGCTTGCCACTAGGACCTCCCAGTCAACCCCCTTGCTGTTAACAACCTAGAGAGCCGGAATATAGGCTCACAGGACACTAAGCAGCCATACTTTACCCCTCTGGACAAGCTGTCTGAGGCTTTCCCACTTCTGCTATTTATTCTTTTTTCTTAACACTGTTCCTCTGGAAAGCAAAGACCTACTTACTGGCATTTCATTCCCCAGTTCCTAACATCATATGTTCCAGAGCAAGCCCTTGTTTGAAACTCATGCCATCTTCTTCTAGGTATTCTTGCAAACCCTTAAAAGCATGGACCAGTTAGTCCACAGTACATAACAATTTTTTACACTTTCATCCTGCCTCATGAGCAGATACTGATTGCCCTTATTTCAACCTGTAGAGATAGGAAGTTATTTCTTTACTCTGAGGGCATGGGTACATACTTAATCCTGGGAGAATAAGGCCAGGGTGGAGCCTTTGGAGGCCCTAGAGGATGAAACTATGGGTGTGTAACAGTTAATCCAACAGAGAAACTCTAAGGCAGAGAATTTTCTCAGCAACTGGTTCTGTTTGCTGCCATGTGTCCCACAGTGAAGCTAGCAGGGAAGATGCAAGTGGTTGGCCAGATAACCCATTTGAGAAATCCGTGAAAGGATAAGGTAGTTGTAAGTTCTAGCTGTAGTTTTGTCCATACACTGATGTTCCTTTTTCAAGAGCAGGGAAAGAGCATTGTTACCCAGGCCCCCAAAAAAATCCTTTGGGAAACACCCTTTTGGAAGTCCCAGCAATGTGATGAGCCAGAAGATGACTCTTGCATTTTTACAGATGTGTAAGCATTTTATTTTAAGAAGCTAAATTAAACCGGGAGAGAAGCAAGTACCTTCTATGGCTAGAACATTAAAAAGCCTTTCTTGTTCTGCTGCTTGGTACTAGGAAGCAAAGGCAACATAGACGTAAGGCTATTTGAACTCTTTATTTGCCACATTTACAATATTAATAACAGTGTTTCCAGAAGTTGTCACATCAAGTAAAAGATCTTCATTCCAGGATGTCTTTGGGGGCCAAATTGAGACTGGATGCATGCATTTAATAAATTGTAGTCTCAAGTAGTCATTTTTGTAAATAATTAGTTTCAGCGAAAGAATAAGTTAGCATATTGTATGCGTCTAATGTTGCAGGCGCACATACAGCAAACTTTGCTATTAATCAACAGTCGAGCACTGCAAGTGGGGTCTCATACATAATGAATTGTGCTTAAGCCTCATGGGTTTCTTGATAGAAAAATAAAAGAAAACACAAGTGTAGTCAGCTTTTGAATAAAATTTAACTAGATTGCTCTGCATCCTATAATTGTTTTGGAATCATTAGGGACCTGATCATTCATCTGTAGTTTTGGGGTGTTTTTATCTTCATCTGTCAAATAGTGGAGACTTTTAATGATATGTTAAAGTGTTGATAAAATAGAATTTTTCTTTTAAAGACTTACATTAAGAGGTATAAAGGTATGTGTAGCCTTTTTAAAGATATTCTAATCACCCACATATAGTATTTAAACTGTCTTTACAGTATGGTTTTAATTGCTGATGTGTTTTTAAGACATAATTATCTTTTCAAGAAAAATATTTAATCCTTATGGAGAAGAGTTTAAAATTTACATAAACTTTTCTTCATTTTTTGTGGATGTTTTAAAATACTATAGTAAATTCTTTTGTGGTTTTATTTAGGATCTGGAATTCATTTGAGTCTCAAATTTTGAGTTGTTTGAGATAAAGTCTGAATATGTAACTCAGGTTGACCTTGAACTCAGGATCTTCCTGCCTCCTTTCTTTTAATGAGCCTAAAATTTTGATGGATTGGTATGCTCATGAAAAATTGATGCCCAACTTTAGCAGCATTCTTTTTACCATCCAAAGCCATTAAATAGAAAGTTGCTAAATTTCATACCATCCCTCTCATACTGTTGACCCTGAGACAGATACCTTTGTATCTGTTTGTGGTGGCATTGTAAAAATAGAACTCATGTCAGGGCTATAAAGGCCATGAGCTTCACAGAAACAGCTCAGTGAGGTGCTGCTGAGGGGGTGTCAAACTGCCTGTCCTTTGGCCGCCTAGTTTCAGTCCTCCTTCTAGAAGTGGCTGCTTTTGTTGCCTGTTGCCCTGTCTGGCATGATATGATGTCTCTTTGAAAGTATGTGCTTTATTGGGCAGCTTCCTGATGCTGCAGTAAAGCACCTAGGAGTCGTATTTATTTTTATAAAAGGGATGCTTATACAGGACAGGAGTATGCCAAGGAGGACCTCTGGGGGGGGGTCAACGTAAAGATGTATCAGAGCAGATATTAAGACTCG
>CM053762.1:13808013-13820513 GCA_028658305.1 Pachyuromys duprasi
GGCAGAGGGCAAGAAGTGATGATAGAAATGGAGGAGGTTGGTGAAACTTGGAGAGAACAAGAGCTCCACAATGACTAAACTGAGCAGGGCACAGGGGTCTTGTATGAGACGGTTTCTACAACCAAGGACCACGTGTGGATGTGTCCTGGAACCCCTGTGCAGATGGGACCCAGGATAGCTCGGTGTAGGACTAAAGACCGTAGTGATGGAAAACAGGGACTGTCTCAGTCTTGAACTTGATGGCTGACTCTTTGACCCTCCCCCATACAAGCCGGGGAGTGACAGACTGGCTAGATCCCAGGGGAGGACATTGCAGCCAGCCCTGAGGAGACAGGATGAGCTGGGGTTGGATGGAAGGGGAGGAGGTCCTCCCCCGTTGGTGGACTTGGAGGGGGCGGGGAGGAGATGAGGGAGGGTTGGGGAGGGTGGGAGGGAATGAGGGAGGGGGCTACACATGGGATGCAAAGTACCTAACCTGTGATTGATAACAAAAAAAAAATGTAAAAAAAAAAAAAGGATGCTTATTTGGGCCATGTTTTCATCCTGTGGTCACTTAGCTCCTATTGTCTCAGGAAACAGCGTCATGGTAGAAACACATGGTTGAAAAGAGTGCTCACTTTGCTGCAGTTGGAAGAAGGAAAGAAAGGGGCCATGACTCTGATATCACTTTCAGGGGCACACCTCAGTGACCTAACTCTTTCCAACTAGGCCTCATCTAAAGATTCTGCTACCTCCCACACTGCCACAGGCTGGTGATCAATCCTTTAACACATGGGCCTTGGGGGGACCCATTTCAGAGCCAAACCATAGCAGGTACTAAGACAAGGCTTTTAAAGATCACTCATAAATTCTCTTTTTATGAGTGGTGAGTGCTGTTGTTTTAAAATACAAACTAGCATTTTATACATGCTAAAATCTGTCACGGTTTCATATTTATTTATCCTACTCTACTTTCTGTTGCTGTTCTAAAACTCTGATGAAACCAACTTGGGAGAGGAAAGGGTTCATTTGGCTTGCACTTCCATATCACAGACCGTCACGGAAGGAAGTGGAACTCAAGCCGGAACCTAGAAGTAGAAGCTGAAGCAGAGACCATGAAAGAATGTTTGTTATCAGCTTGCTTACCCTGACTTGCTCGGCCTACTTCCTTGTATAGTCTAGAACCACCTGCTCAGAGGTGTCACCACCCAAGGCTGGACCCTCCCACATCAATAGTTAATCAAGAAAATGCCCCACAGACTTGCCTACAGGCCAGTCAGATGGAGGTAGTTTCTCACTTCTTCCCAGGTAAGTGTTAAGTTGACACAAACTAATTACATCACTTATTTGTTATTATCCTTATCTTTCATTGTAGAAAATACTGTCCTTTGGGTGTGTGGGAAATCTGTGACACACCCCTGTTTGTCACTGAGAGCAGCATGTGTTCGTGCCTGCAGGTGTGCCTGCATGTGTGCAGTGAGGTCATTACGACAGCCCTTTTAGTGCTGATGATTAGTACGACCCCAGTACAACAGTGAGCTCCTACTGGTGTGCCTTGATTCTTCACCTTTGCCTTGTTGTGGTTGATCTTTCTTAGCACTAACATGAGCCTCCCCACCCACCCCCACCCCCCCTTTCCAGAAGTCACTCTGGAAAAGTGAAGTGTCAAATCTGCATGTGAATGTTGCCTGAACAGTTCCCACCACCAGGCAGTGCTACAGAGCTGTCACTCATTGTTCATTCATGAACTGGCATGAGACTGGAGAGTCCTTGGCAACCCCCTTCAAACATGAGGTTGTTTGAAAGGCACCAGTGAGAGCCACCGCTGTTGCCCTGTGTGCCTCACCTTCACGTCCCCTCTATCTGCACAGTTGGCTACAGGTGCCGGAGGAAGGGGCCACCTATGTGAGCAGTCTCCCCAGTAAGCCGTGAACAGAATCAGAGCTTTGTTGCTGCGTTGGAATGGAAAGTTTAAAGGCTTTATTCAGTCTGCCTTTTTCGAAAAAAGCGGTCTTTATTGATAGCAGGTAGCATAGTTTGTTTCTTGTCTTCAGTCCTACCCCTGGAAGAAAAATGCCTGAGTTGTAGTGAGAAGGCATAATTAGATGCAGGACACATCCATCAAACACAAGCCACTCGGCTAGAGATCTTCTAAATTAGACATAATTGTGCACGTGCCAGCACGGCGGAGCAAGAGGCTCCACACGCTGTTGATAAAGTCACCTTTGCCGTAGTTGTGCCTCAGTAAGCCTCTGAAGTCTGGAACTCCATCCCAGAGTCCCAGAAGCTCCCCCTGCCCTCCACACCACACACTGGAAGCCAGAGAAGGCAAGGTGTGATTGGCCTTGGCAATGTTTTCACCTAAGGCTGTCCAGTGTGCTACATGTAGCCCTCAACTCCAGGCTCATCCTCCTGTAAAGAACACTGCCAGGAACTGCACACATTGCCACACAGCGTCTTCTAACACCTTGCTGAAGGACACAGCCTACGTCGGCTTCTTGCCAGAGTCTGGAAGAATTCTGGTCTATAGAATTCTTCTGGTATGACCCTTTACTGTCATAGTTAACATTTCCAAAGTATAGAATGAAAAGTCCTCATTTTGGGGGGGGGGGGGCAGGGGAAGCGCCAGAGACTGGGTCACAGAGGAGATGGCATGCGCACATGATCTTGTCATTCAGCATTCTGATTGTCCCATAGCAGCAACCACTTTGGGGGTGACTGTCATTGCGTGGTCCCCTGATGTGTGAATGAGTCTAAGGAAGTTGTAGCCTATTTTCTTACGTCAAATGGCATTTCAGGCAGGTACATTTGTTTTACTGTCTCGGGGAGGTAGAAGTCATTGAGAAATGAGCCTTTAGTGATTCTGTCCTCCAAGGGACTTCTGAAGCATCCTAAGATCTGTATACCAAAGTCTCCCATGTGCTGGGCCATGTTTTAAATTGTACTCTTGGAAAGATGGGAGGAAGAGGTGACAGGTGTGACCTTGATGTTCCCCTTGTAGCCTGGCATGCATATGTCATCGCTTGGTAAAGAACGAGACCCCAGGCAAGGCTCCCATATGAGACTATGGCTTTGCAACACCTGCTGTCGGAGCCTTGCTATCTCTGGTCTCCACTCAGTGGTTAACTAACTTGATAGGACTCAGAAGGTAAGATGCACACGCCACAGGGCGCCAGAGCCATCTTGCTTGGTCTTGGCTGAATCACTGTCTCATGCCTGTCTTGGCATTCTGTTCCTGGTGGTGTCCATTTCTTGACATGCAAGCTTCACTCAGGAGAGAATAACTGCTCATGTGCCAGAAGTCTGGATTGGGACTTTGGAGCCACTTTTCTTTTCCCTGTGAAAAGTTGAAAGACATGATCAGAGCTGGCATGCACCATGGGTCATCCTTTCTCAAAGTCAAGGAAGGGAAATAGAGCAGAGGTGCTCACACAGACGTCTTCAGAAACACAACTACACATGGACTGTCTTGTGCTCTGGAACTCCAGGAGGCAGGATGCTCTTATCCTGAAATTACCAGCAGTTGCTAATTTCTTGAAGAAATTCTGAGAACAGGCCTTAGTTGGGCCCAGCTAGTGTGTTTGACCTTCCTCATAGTCCATCCTCCCATGGTAGAAGCTTAAGGACTCGGGGTCTCTTTTTTCAGCCCTCAGCCATCTACCAATGCCCAGTCAAATAGCAAAAAGGGGGGGAGGGATGTCGCAGTCTTCACCACTCTGTTCCTCCACAAGGACAGGTGACATGCTGGCCTAGAGAGTTGGACTGATGTCCACCACTGGAGTTGAAGCAGGTGTCTCCACGCCGTACCTGGCATGGTACTGAGCAATTCTCTGGGTTTGCATTTTGTTCTGGGCTGGTGCTCAGGAAACCTGGATGTAGCATTTAAAGGAATGGGCCACGGAGCCACTAATTATTGGAGTTTCAGGGTTCGCCAGCAGGAAGGTCTGGAGAAACACCTCCATCATAAGAGCAGCAGTTAGCGCTGCTGTCATGCCATAGCTCTTCCCTGGGTGAGCAGCAGGGAAGGTTGGAGGAAGAGGGCAGGGCAAGAGAATAAATTTCATTTTATTGTAGAAATGGAAATTTGTGTCATGGCTTTAAAAATCTGGTTTTATGTGTGTGTTTAAAGCCATTCATTTTAAATGTAGCCCCATAAATCCTTGCTTCGGAATCAAAGCTGTTTAATTACATTTCACCCATGGCTAGTTATCTAGTGCCAATGGAGAAAGAGTTAAAAAGACAACTCCAGAGTGAATCAGAGGTGAGATCTTTAGCACAAGCATAAAAAATCAATTTAAGATGAATTTTACTACTATAAAAATTCTCCACATATCCTTTTAGGAGAGGGAAATGCTAGGAAACATGGCTTGCCCTCCTCAAGGTAGAAGGAAGCCCAATATGGGCAGCCGAGGCCTCTGAGCAATCATGGGGAAATACGAAAGCCCTGGACTCCTGCTTTAAAATGCTCCCTCACACAGTGAACGTTGATGTCCCTCAGGACCGCTGTGTGCAGTGCTCATCAGCATCCATATTAGCCTGGCCTTGATGTTGAGGTACTAGCTAGTCTTAGCTACCTGTTTTATCTGTACCTACCCCCCCTACCACACATACTCTCTGTGAAGAGTTGGTAGTTTGGTGCAGGACCTAAAGGCAGTCCTATCCTTCCTGTGTCCTTGGTTGAGGGTCTGTGCACATGGACATGAATTTTATTCACTGCTGTCTGAGTAGGTGGAGTGAACCCTGAAGACTATAGGCTGCTTGCTGGCTGTCTCGATGTGGAGGAACCTGGTTATCTCCAGCAGACACCACCCCTGTTCCCGCAGTTCTTCCACCATCCCCAGAGACCAGGAAGGCAAAACACATTATATATTTCTCCATCTCTCCTCTTAGACATCCTTGATACTCCATTCACTTTGTTAGCGAGCAACAGAACCGGGATAGAATGACTGAGCATGTATCTCTAAAATTGAGTAATATCTAAGCCAGGCACGGGCAGAAGTTCTCCCTCCCATCATCAGACATTGCTAATAGGGAAAGCAGTCAGGGCAATGAGACAGTTCCCTCTCCCCATGAGACTCCCAGGAGAAGCCTGTAGTCTGCATGGGGAGTGAGCTGTCATCCCTGGGGCCCACCTGGGGTATATGGGCAGCAGTGGCTTGGACTGACACCTGTTTGTACAGGCACTGAGCTCAATGAGGACCCTGCTTAGCAGCTTCAGAAAGGCTAGTTTCGGCGATAGCTGCAGGACTGGACAGCTCAGGGCTTGAGTGTATATTGTGTCGAGGCGGTGGGGTGCAGAGGACAATACTGGGTGTCATTCCTTGGATGTCGTCCATCTTCTTGAGACAGGGCTTGGAGCTCACCAAGCAAGCTGGGCTGTCTTCCACTCCCCAGTGCTGAGATTATGAGCACATGCACAGCTTTTTCACTCAGGCACTGAGAGTCGAACTTACATGGTCATGCTTCTATAGCAAGCACTTTACCATCTCAACTATCTGGGGATGGGAACCAGCAAATTGACACACAGGAACATCCCATCCTCCTACCTCCACCTTGGTTTTGGATTTAGAAGTCAGCATCCTCAGCCCCCACCCCCAACTCTCCAGCCCTGACCTCTCCCCTCAGCCACCTACTTCTGCACCAGTGTCCCAATGCCTTGTGGCTTTTTTCTACATCCATCCTCTGTCCTTTCCTAAGGGCCAACAGTGTTTAAATGCTTCTGAGGCCTTTTCTGAATGACTTCCTGTCCTCTCTGATACCAGCAGGAACCCTCTTGTGCATCCCACCCTGGAAGTTCATCTATTGAAAGATATAAGGACTTACTAGAGAAACCAGGGCCCTCGCCATGGTGCTGTCCTAG
Organism: Pachyuromys duprasi; assembly: GCA_028658305.1. Classification (NCBI taxonomy): domain Eukaryota; kingdom Metazoa; phylum Chordata; class Mammalia; order Rodentia; family Muridae; genus Pachyuromys; species Pachyuromys duprasi. The sequence goes on from CM053762.1 coordinate 13,813,853, forward strand.
GCAGTTACACAGCCGCACAGGCCTGTTTGCAAGGCTCTGCTAGAAGCATGTCACTGTCCTGTGGGAGTCAAATCAGCAGAACACAAACAAGGAAAGAACTGCACTCACCCCCTGCATCTCCTCAACCAGAACCTTCCTTACATAAAAATCTCCCGACTCATGCTTGTGGGACAGCCTGCCATAGGACCTTCTGAGCCTGCTTACCCTGAGAACCAGCTAGTCTTCCTGTGCCTTGAGACATTCCTGTCCTACCTCTGAGGTCTGGCCCTGCTGCTTTTTGAATAGTCTTTATGCAAAAATGTTGTCCCCATCCCCACCCACAGTATCTCTGATTATCCTGTATTGGGAGCCCATCCTGCCCTTCACCAGGCAGGCCTACTCAGGCAGCCAGGCCTGGGCTTTCCTGGCCCTTAGCATCCCGGTCCCCACCCCACCCATTATACCTATGTAGGGCCCCATTTCCAAAGCTGAGTAAAGGCCTCCCCTCAGACCCCTGGACTAAATGAATGCAACATCCTTCGCCAGGACATAGGAATCAACGGCGATTGGTGAGGTTAACAATCCAAAGGAGTTTCTACTCTACAATATCCAGGCCTTTCTACCTTCCCATGAGAACTCTGACCCTGGGTTGCCTGAGAAGTCCCAGAAAAGTTGTTCCTGCCAGGCCCAGAAAGCCACCCAGAGGCATGCTGCTGTCTAGAGCCTGGGAATACAGAGAAGGAGAAAAAAAAAATTCATCAGAGAAATCAGATCCAGTGTCTATGCCTCTTGAGTGTGGATCCCAGAGAATTGAAACAAAAACTGAGTCTGCCATAAAACCTCAGGCTCAGAGCCCAGAGCGCAGAAACGGCCTCCCTTCACAGCGTATGTGCTCAGCCTGTGGAGCACAGCCGGGAAGGCAGACCCCAGCCGAGAGTGAACAGTGGGCTCCATGCAGGGCCAAATCAGGGAACAGAAGATAGCCCCATGTAGGAGCAGCAAGAAACCACCCAGAGTTGCTGTGAACCATTTCAATTTTAAACGCCAAGGCATCAGCCGGAGGACAGGGACTACAGAGAATGAGCAGGAGGATTTGTTACTAAGTGCCTCCAGCTAGACACCCCAGGAGAAGAGGAGCCACCCTACTAGCTGGGAAGCATTAAACTCACAAGGTGACGTCACGTCGCACCCACACCAGTGCTGTGGAAACATGGGTCGGTATACAATTAGGAGCTTCCAAAGGTGAAGCTCAAAGCCGTCCGAGAATCGATGCCCCCTCTGCTGTGGGGATTCAGGGTAAGAGGTGGGAAGTGGACAGCACAGGCTAATTACCTGATGTTTAGGGGAAATAATTCTAGTAGTAATTACCTGATGATGCTGACTTCTAAATCCAAAACCCTCCCTGCACTTAATAAACCTAGGGATAGGAAAGCGGACATAGGAACTGCAGTACCTTCCTTTCCAGCATCCCTCAGTGGTCATTTCTGTTATCTGCAGTTCTCTGTGTCTGGCAAAGATACACGCTTGGGAGTGGCTGGCAGCCTTCCCCCATTAGCTGCAGTGGGTATGCGCTTCACACATGTGGTTACTAAGCTTCTTATCCTTTTTGCAGCCCCACAGAGACTCCAGCTAGTCCTGAGGTGCTCAGTGGGCCAGAGGGAGTGCCAGAGCCTCTGGTGCAGTGCACAGCCTGGCTGGAAGCCTATTTTCATGAACCTGCAGCCACAGAGAGGCTCCCCTCGCCGGCTCTCCATCACCCTGTGTTCCAGCAAGGTCGGTAACCACGCTGCCTTTGGGGAGCCTGACTTATTAACTATGGCTGACATCACAGCTCGTTACTGACTACACAGGCTTGGAATTTTTCACATCGTCTAAACACGGGCGGCATGCGGCCAAGCTGAAGGCCGAAGGCTAAGAGCTCACGACCCCACCCATTCCAAGTGGTTGTGTTAGTTTTGGCACATGGTCACATAATTCTTGGCAAAAGCAGTAAAAATGATGCATGCAGATCAACTCTTGACTCTGGCTTGGCTGAAAGGTTTAAATAGGAACACATCTGAATGGCAGTAAATTCTTCAATAAGCTTATTGTTAACTTCAACTTCCCGCCTGCCAATAGCACAGAAAATGAGCCCTGTATCTGGACAGTTAGCCACTTCTGTGAATTTACTTGGTAACAGTGACTTCAGAGACCACTACACCACTGCATCTTCCCAGAGAAGTTTTAATTTCTACCAAGTTATCACAGATACATTCTAAATGATGAGAGTAAAATGCGTTGCTAAAATACAATTTGCTAAGGGCACTTAAAGTCTCCCTAGTAACCTAAGAAAACATTGTATTTCTTCTAAAGCTTGTTTGTATCTGTTCAGCGCAGAAATTAATTACCACAGCTAAGATCATCCTAGGCCTATAGCAGAAATTTATTCTGCATTCTGACTTTTATAAGAAATCATTTAATATAAATTAGTATATACTCACATTCAGACATATGGATTTAAATACATATATCACCTTAAGGGGGGAAAAAAACCCTGTGATTTTAACTATGATGAATTTAAGGCAATCTTGAGGTTCAGAATGGCATTTACTAAATATAATTTAAAGGGGCTTGAATTATGCCTGGTTTTCAGTTCGCACTTGAAAACTGGGGTTGATTTAAACAAACAAACAAAAAAGGTCAAAAGCCCTCTGAGGTCAGACTGATCCCTGACCAGGTTCACTAACAAGGTCAGACAAGTGAGGGTATAAAACAGGGAATCTATTTTATGCAAATAAACTGAAAGGACAGCTGGAATGAATGGGCACCTTGTTCACCCCTGTGTTACCTAGAACTGTCTTCAGAAGGCTGCTCCCAGCAGGGGTGCCAGAACTTGTTAAGGGGTCTCTGGGAGAGGTGGGTGGGTATCTGTAGCACTCTGTGTCTAGTGACCACACCGTCATCATTGACCCACTAGGGAAGAGAATTTGGCTGTGTGCCCACCCACACTTTGTGTCCAGTACTATGAGCTGTGGCTGGAGTGGCTGTGTGTGTCTGCTAAACACCTCCAAGTACCTAGCATGGGGACCATGTGTTGCTAAGAGGTAGCTTCAGATACTTCTAACCATTGTGTGTCTGAACATGGGGGTGGGGGGAGGGTACCACCTTTCTCTTAAGCCTACCAACGGCATGAACCAATAAGGTTCACAGTCTCAGGACAGGGTAGAAAACTGTCTCATAAAGGCAGAGATAGCTGTACAATCCCATGAGGGAGTAGATGAGGAATGAGCCTGTAAAATCCTAACCTTTTGCCTGTGATTGGTTGTATGTCTTAAGGAAAACTACGGAGGCCAAAATTGTAAGGAAATGACTCACTCTTGGCAAAGCAGACAGTGGGGTCTGCTGGCCTGGTGCCACTATGGTCTAGAGAACAGCTTGGCCCTTACACAGACCAGACCAGACCAGACCTGGAGAAGGTACGGTGTGTGTCATCTCATGGTCACAGTAGGGCTGACCACCAAAGCTGTCACTAGAACAGACAGGTATTCCTCTGCAACAACAGATCTAGCGTAGTGAGCGCCCAGCTCCCTGCTCCTGTGCCTCCCAATTGAGGTACCAAACTCTAAGAGTCCCCAGGCATGTCCCCAGCACCTCAGGTGCCCACACCAGACCCACACTGAGGCAGTGCCCTATGCCAGCAGGTCCTTGTGGTTCTTTGGAACAAGGAAGATATAAGATATAACCATCAGAATAAGGTGAGGCCATGGGCTGCCCTTAGCTCTGCAATACAGCTGAGCATTTCCAGACAGACAGAAATTCACTCTGGCAGTATTAGATAGAATAGGCTTCTTCCTGGTGTGCTAGGAATTCTAAGACGCAGGCTGTTAGCTCCCAAGGTCACTTGGACCAGGTCTGCCTCTGACAGCTAGTGGCTGCTTCGGGGGCCAGGGTTTCCCACGCCCCAGCATGTGCAGGCCAGGTTTTTTTAATTTAGTGTAGTCATTTGCTCCTGGGCAAGGACCAGGTGTGCAGATTTTACAGTTTGAAGAAGGAGGAGGGAAGGTTGGTTAGGGTACCCTGGCTTACATGGAAATAATTGGGTCTACTCCACATGTGTAAATGACACCCCTTCCCCCACTTTGTCCAGTTCGCATCTTGTGATGCCAGGGAACTAGACAGTAAGAAGGAGAGTCTCATGGAGTGAGGATCTTGGGATATCTCAGTGTCCTCTGGAAGCTGGGGACCCTAGGCCAGTCTGTTCAGAGCAGGAAGAGTAGGTCAGTCCACTTTGATAGGAATTAATGTTTCCTTCATCCATTCTATTTTCTGTGCATTTTTATTTCTATTTGCATATCTTTGGGAAGGAGGTTTGTTGTGGATTGTTTTTGTTTCACTTGTTGTTTGTTTGTTTTCATATTCTTCAATATTTAGTCCTGGTCTGTTTATATCAACGTGGTTTTAAGAAGAGTATTATGGACTGTAGTGAGGGCTCAGTGTGTATAGTTCTTGCTGTCTAAGCCTGACCACCTGAAAGACCATATGAAAGACACATCTATCTCTATCATCTCAGTGCGCCTATGATCTCTGATGAGACAGGAGAATTACCAGAAGCTACTGGGCCAGATAGTCTGATGAAGGAAGAAAAAACAGGGCCCTGTCTCAAACAAGGTAGGAAGCAAGGGCCATAACCCAAAGTTGTCTCTGATTTCCACCTATGTCCTGTGGCATGTACTCATCTGTACTCATATATAAATATGTACAATTACACACACACAAGATGTGTTTAAAGGGGTTTATTATATTTGAGTTCATCCTTGGGCCTCGCTATGTATCTTTTGGCCTGTGGAGCTGCAGGCCCTTAGGGAGAAGCCCCCATGAATCTTCCTTCAGAGTAAGATTGGCTTTCTTCCTCAGGGGCAGGGCAGCCTCTCCTTTCCCGGGTCCCTCTATACCAATAGTTCTCCACCTCCCTAATGCTGTGACCCTTTAATACAGTTCCTCATGTTGTGGTGACCCCCAACCACAAGATTACTTTTGTTGCCACTTCATACTTGTAATTTTGCTACTGTTATGAATCATAATGTAAATATCTGTGTTTTCTCATGGTCTTAGGTGACCCCTCCCCAAAGGTTGAGAGCCACCACTGCATGAGTTGAGTGTACAGTCCTTGCCTTGTCTTTTTAAGGACACAGCCTGTGTTAAATTGAATCCTGTGAACTGCACTTGGTAGATTTTAAACTACAACCTAACTTCTGCTACTTGGAGACTTTTCAAAGATTAGTAACAGTTGGTTTATCTGGGTATTTATATATGAAGGAACAGTGGTCTGGGGCCTGTGCTACCATGCCCTGGGCCTCAGCAAGAAAGAGGGCTCCCAGGGGGAAAGGGTCAGGGGTCCTTTGGGAGAATTGTGCCCCCTTTTCAAAGTTAAATGGAGCCCAACATGCTCCTCTCCTGTGCAGCCCAAACTATAGAAGGATCGAGGTCAAAGAATGATAGGACAGGAATCAGCAGGCATGAGAGGCTGAAGGGGTTCAGAGTGAGCCCCAAAGGAGCGCAAAGGGACATTTGGGCACCACCAAGCTGGAAGGGCATGCACCCTGTCCCATGGATCACATCTCCATGGAATGAAAGGCTACATCCACACTATAGCTCTTGTCCTCAGAGCTATGTGGAGACAGATACCACTTGCTTTAGAAGTTCTCACGAGGGCCTGATCCTGGGACTGTTATCTCTCCTGTAGAAATTTCCCCATGAGCCTTCCATCCTCTCTCCTGGCTGACTGGCTGCCCATCACATTTGGGTATCCAAGTCTTTTTAAGCCCCATGTAATTCCATGCTAAGAAGGAGTTGGGGCGGGGTGTATGAATTTTGAGCTCCCAGGTGAATTGCTGCATCCTACAGGAACTCTGGGTCTCCTGACCTACTCTGGCTATGTCCATAAAGGGTTGCTCCTGTAGATCGCAGGCTTCTCCAGCTCCCTACATGTCTACAAATGTTTATATGCATTAGCTGCCTCTCTCCAGGACAGATCAAAGCCCTGATGGGCAAATGCATACCCTATGTGTGGATCAGTGCTCTAAAAGAAACTATTGAACTAGCTTTGTGGCGCTGTAGCTTTGTGGTACAGTCCTTGCCTGTAGTACAGTACTTACCTGGCAAGGCCATGAGTTCAATCCCCAGCAGTGCCAAAAATAAAATAAAATAGTTCTCAAGTGTTCTGACTTCTGAATGCATTCTGCAATATGTTTTACCCTGTGTTGAGCTGTGTTTGTTTGTTTGTTTGTTTGTTTGTTTGTTTTTGAACCTGTAGCAATGCATACTATGGAGTGATGTACTTCTGTTTATTGACAAGTGAAGCTCTGGATGGTGTGTACCTATGTCTGCCCAACCTAGGAATGTAAACATAGCAGAGCAAGAGGTGTGGGCAGAGTTAGCTAAGGCTGTGCATATTACTGATTGCTTCCGAGTCACTGCAGTGTCTCAAGAGCATGGCCAGGGCACCACAGTAGATTATCACCACAGCTAACTAGAACCAGCATAACCCTGGATGCTTCTGGCAGAAGTATCCCTCCCCTTTGAGACAGCCAAGGAGTGAGACCATAGGTTCTGTTAAGGTTTGTGAGTGATGGAAACAGAGAGAGGGAGGGTTGCTTCAGAGCCTAGATTTCTACAAGAACTATCTAAGGTAGATCCAGTATCA
>CM053762.1:13825513-13828470 GCA_028658305.1 Pachyuromys duprasi
ACTCCTTCAACTTGTCCTCTGGCTTCCACACACATGTCATGGCATGGCCATGCCCGTATACACATGCACATATATGTGTGTGTGTGTGTATACAATTTAAAAAATATAATAAAATTTTAAGTGGCTGCTTGAAGGGACTGCTGGAATCTAGGACAAGAAGGACCACATGAGTCCTAAATGTCAGAACATTGCCCCTTCAGCAGGCCATAGAAGGTGCTATGGTACGGCTGTGCCTGTGTCTGGGTCCTCCAACTCAGTATGCACATATCTTCACTTTCTTGTTATCCTTCCAACTCTACAGGAGCGATGTAGCCATATAACCTGTGGGGTGCTCTTCCCTGTATGCTTGCATTGCTTCTGACTTCCACTCTGTCATATACTCCTCATAATTGATTCCTCTGTTTCAAGGCATTCTTCAATGTGTACTGCACAGGAAGAGTCGGGGGCAGCAGTAATGAGGGACCCATAATACTCAACTGAACAGTACCTTAGTCAGCCATGGTGTCGCCAGTTGCTCTATGACCCGGGGAATCTGCCGCCTGCCTGTGTTCCTAGAGCCCACTCAGAATGGTCTCCCTGTCCGAGCATATGGCCCAGTGTCTGGCTCATGGCAGAAGCTGTCAACCTGACAATGCATAACACAGGGTGCCAGCCCTCTCCCGGAACACTGTGTAATGTCTGCAGCCTGCATTTCCCCAGAGGGTAAATATACATCCTGTCCCCATTGCCCTCAGACTGTGGGCACTGCATATGTTAGTGTATCTTTTGTACCAGACTCTTGTTCTAAATATGGAAGAAAGAGGTCACATGATGAGTGCCTGCTGAGTCATTGATCAGGGGATAGGAGTGGCAGTGTCAGGAGAGTCCCTAGAGTAGTTCTAGAGCACATGGATGGGAGAGTGATGCTTCTAACATTTTACCATAAATCTCAGAACAAAGAATATTCACATGGGTATATGAAGTGTAAACAATAAAGGACAAACCACATCTGCACCTGCCAGCACTATGCCTACCCCAGCCCTGCCTGCCCTCTCCCCTCTCCAGTACTGTGCCTGTCATTTAAATGAGTAGAATATCAGTGTCTTCCTGAGTTGCTTCTTTCAATATGTGTGTTTATGAGAACAGGTTTTTGGAGTCCTACAGAGACCATCCATTTCTTAAGCTGCTGTGGAGAATCCAATATTACAAGTGCCCATCATTTTTCCCTGTCCACTATCAGTGGGCATGTGGGTTTTTCTCAGGTTTTGCCTTTAAAAACTACTGCTGTTGCTGCTGCATCCATTATAGTCATGTGTCTAGTGACCCTGCTGACTGCCATCTGTGGGTTGAGTGCTGGAGAAGAGTGAGCTGTGCAGAGAAGGAGTTCCAAGAGTCTGGTGTCCCCTTGAGCCTAATGCAGAATACTGTCATGAGTGTGTTTGGAAGCCGGAAAGAACGACTGGAGAGCCGAGTGTTAGGCATTCCCAGAGCACTGAACATAACTAGACCCAGAAAATATATGGGCAAGGATGGTGAATATTTTCTCAGCATCCTTATTTTTAAAATAATCAACTACTCACAATAAAATTTATTTTGTATTACTGCCTGTTTGGGGTTTTATAATATATGGAGAAGTAAAATACATAACAAGAGAAACACGGAAGATAGGACTGGGGACTGGAAATGCACTGTGATATGTTCCTTATGTTCTTGTGAGCAGGTGGGGTGTTATTTAAGGGTAGACCGGGATAAATCACGATGCATATTAACAATACTAGACTGCCACTGAAAACCAAAATGTAGAGCTCAAAGCAAAGTGCTTATTTTTAAAACAAATCTAAAAGAAAACCAAGGAATGGAGAACAAAAAAAAGCAGATGGGAGAAATACTGATTTGGAAAACTCTAACCCAGTCATGTCAATAATTACATTAAATGTAAATGTTCTTAAGATTCAAGTAAAATGGAATAGATGAAAAGACTTCTCTTTAAAAAAAATCTAGACTCTACTAAATATTTTCTATAAGACATAGATACTTTAAAAGAAAGAAAGGCAGAGGAGATGGCTCAGTTGGTAAATTCTTTGCTACACAAGCATGAGGACATGAATGCCTGCTCTCCCTCAGCTGTAAACATCCAGGCACTACAGAATATGTAGGTAATCCCAAAACTGGGAAAGCAGAGACAGGAAGACCCCTGGACCTTTCTGGCTAGTCAGTTTAGCCAATCAGTGAACTTCAAGTTCACTGAGAAACTCTGTCTCAAAAACTAAGGTGGAAAGTGATTGAGGAAAATACCCAAAGTTAACTTCTTGCCTCCATACATATATATGTACATATATGTGTACCTACCTGCACACAGTTGCACATGCATGAACCAATACACCAAAAATATAAAAGAAATAATACTATACAAAATGCAAATAAAAGAAGTATGTATTAGAAATAATTAAATGTAGCTGTCTTTATTTTTAGGTTATATAATATATAGAATATCTCAAAGAATTTTGAAAATATTAAATAAGTGAATTCAAGATGGTATATACAACAATAAGTTCTATTATTGTATGTTATTGTATGAGATACAACTGTAAAATGATTGTGCTTTTGTTATATATAAAATATTTGATATTAATGAAATATACACAATACTTCTCAGTGGAACCATATAACCTAGACTAAGAAAATAAACAGGTATACATTATCCCTGGAACTGCCCATGCTGCAAAGAGATCAGTTCTCCATAAACTCTTCTCATTGCGCAACTCACCCAGGCTTTTAAATTCACAACTGACACTAATATTATTTGGAAAGACCCTAGAATTTCTAAAGAAATCTTACAGAATAGTGGATCAATGGAACCGAATAGAAGACCCAGAAATGAACCCACACACCTATGGAAACTTGATTTTTGACAAAGAAGCCAAAACCATTCAGTGGAAAAAAGACAGCATCTTCAACAAATGGTGCTGGTCCAACTG
>CM053762.1:13828970-13841255 GCA_028658305.1 Pachyuromys duprasi
AAAAAAAAAGAAAATATAAATAAGGACTATAATTCCTTTTCCCCTGGAACCTCAAAGAATATTATATGTACTTAAGAAACTGTAAATAGGCCTCTGTCCTGTTCCCTGTTTTCTCCCTCTCCTGATGTCCATCCTCTTTGCTTTTCTGAATGGGGATTGAGCATCTTAGCCAGAGACCTCCTCTTAATTAGTTTCTTTAGGTGTACAGATTTTAGTGGGTTTATTCTATATTATATATCTAATATCTACTCATGAGTGAGTATATACCTTATGTGTGTTTCTGCTTCTGGGATACTTACTCAGAATGATCTTCTCCAGTGTCCACCATTTGCCTGAAAATTTCACAATTTCCTTGTTTTTTATTGCTGAGTAATATTCCATTGTGTAGATGTACCACAGTTTCTGTATCCATTCCTCAACTGAGGGGCATCTGGGTTGTTTCCAGCTTCTGGCTATTACAAATAAAGCTGCTACAAACATGGTTGAGCAAATGTCCTTGTTGTATACTTGAACATCCTTTGGATATATGCCTAGGAGTGGTATAGCTGGATCTTGAGGAATCGCTATTCCTAATTTTTGGAGAAAGTAGCCTACCACAGAAGGCCTCTGAAAGGCTTTACCCTGCAGGGTATCAGAGCAGATGCTGAGACTTATAGCCAAACTTTGGGCAGAGTTCAGGGAATCTTGTGAAAGAAGGGAGAGATAGTAAGACCTGGAGAGGACAGGAGCTCCACAAGGAGAGCAACAGAACCAAAAAATCTGGGCACAGGGGTCTTTTCTGAGACTGATATTCCAACCAAGGACCATTCACAGAGATAACCTAGAACCCCTGCACAGATGTAGCCCATGGCAGTTCAGTGTCCAACTGGGTTCCATAGTAATGGGAACAGGGACTGTCTCTGACATGAACTGATTGGCCTGCTCTTTGATCACCTCCCCCTGAGGGGGGAGCAGCCTTACCAGGACACAGAGGAAGACCATGCAGCCACTCCTAATGAGACCTTATAGAGCAGGATCAGAAGGAAGGGGAGGAGGACTGTCCCCATCAGTGGACTTGGGGAGGGACATAGGTGAAGAAGGGGGAGAGGATGGATTGGGAGGGGAGGAGGGAGGGAGGTACAGGGGGAATACAAAGTGAATAAACTGTAATTAATAAAAATAAAAAATAAATGTAATTTTAAAAAGAAATTGTAAATAAATAAGTTGTAGAGCTTACATTAACTGATATTCTTTCAAATTATGTGTGACAGGGACATAGTAATATATACAAGACTATGTGATAGGGATCCAAACTTAAAACAGATAACCCTAAAGCTGGAAAGACAGATGACTCAGCAGTTAAGAGTACATACTGCTATGCAGAGGATCTGAGTTTGGTTTCCAGAACTCATGTCAGGCAGCTCAAAACCACCTGTTAACACCAGTCCAGGGAATCTGATACCATATTCTGGGCTTCACAGAAACTGCACTCATAATGTGTGTGCACATGTGTGTGTATGTGTGTCTTTTAAAAAATAGAGACCTTTATGCTTTCACAGTTATTTTATCTTTGAAATGGGAAATAGTAGCAACTGGATGACCATTTTCAAAAGGGTACCTAGCTTAATTCCTGCCTTAAACCAAATATACAAAAATTAATATAAAATCTGTTATATTTAAGCATAACGTTTAAATCATATGGCTGTGAGAAAACGCATAGATAATTCCATAAGCAGGTGTTTCATATATCCCCAAAAGATAAAGTTCTGAAAGAAATTGCAGTGTTGTGCAAGTAAAAGCACCACTAATAAAATAAATGGGTCGTGATTAATAATAATAATAATAATAAAGAAAAATTTAAAAAGAAAATGAATGGGTAGAACGCAGAGGAAAGAGATCTTTCCAAAGCATCTAGCAAGAGTTTCTAGGTAGAGTATATGAAGGTTTAAGGACACCACCGTCGATATGTAAGCAGAGGACATTGTCTTCACAGAGCAGTATGTCCAAATTGTCCTGGAGGCACATGAAATTTGGAGATGTCTTTGGTGAAATCCAACTTAAAGCAATTATAAAAGATCTCTGTCTAGGCCCAGGTGGCTGAGATGAAGAAGACTCACAATGCCAAATGTCTGTGAGGAGATAGAGCACTCCTGCAGTACATGTTGGTGGTTGTATATGGTAGAACATCTTTGGGATGTTCTCACTCTTAGTAAATAGATGAAAGCCATTCACAGTCACATTGCTTGTAATTATCAACAACTGAGACAGTCCGGTGTCTGCTTGTGGGAGGATGTGGGGTAATGGAACTATGCCAACAGAGATCCGGTCCTTGTCTGCATGCTCAGTGAAGGAAAGTGGACTGTAGCTGTATTCCACATAAGCTTGTCTTGGCTGTATGCTGAAAGAGCATGTCTGGTTTTGCTTACAGAATGAAGGTGTACAGTTAGCAAAAGCTGATCGAGGCTAGGAAAAAAGAAAAGTGCAACTGCCTCTGGGATGTGCAGACAGCAACTGCCTGTAAAGGAGGCCTGAGGGATGTCCCAGCATAAGTCTTAACAACATGAGCTACACAGGTACATGTATTTGTCAAAACTCATCAAGAACACACTGAAGATGTGTGTTTCCTTGTATACAAACGCTACCTCAAAGGAGAAAAATAACTAAATTGACATTGAACTCTTAATTAATGGCATACAAGCTAGCTTGAGAGTAACTGATGCCTTCAGTTGATTTTGAAACGTGGTAAAAATTTAAGATGGGTAGAGAAGTGGAATGCTGGCCAAAGCGAGGAATGCCAAGTACAGGTGCAGTCAGATGGGAGGTGTGTGTGTATTCATTGGAAGACTCTATGTGTTTGAAGTGAATGTTAGGAACTTCTGTTTCTAGAAATTAAACCTAGGGGAAAGTATGCTGATATTAACCAAAGCCCTTGTGATGTGAAAATACCATGCTTGTCGAAGTCACATGTAATAGAAATATGTCTTGAAGACCTCTGCAGCCAACCCTGTCACAGGCACAGAGAAGGTGACCAAGCATGCTGGCTCTGGAATTGCTGGTAATCAACCCACAAACAGATAATACTACACAACAGAACAAAAGACCCTCAAGAAAGCAAGTAGGTGTCTGGTAGAGTGGCCAGAGCCCTGAATGAGATGGCATCTAGACTAAATGCAGGAGGAAGTAAGAGTAAATATGGGCCACACCAAAACCTAGTAGGGAAGAGTCCCAGGCAGAGGAGCAACCAGGCACAAGTGTTCAAGAATTATGATGGCTTCCAGAAATTACTCAAATAGAATAGCTACCATCAAGCAGTTGAGAGAAACAGACAGCAGAAGCTCTGTTCAGTGCATCCCATGTGCAATAGCCTAAGAGCCAGTGGCGTGAGATTGCCAGACAGAGGCTGGCTGTGTGTGCTGTGGACTGTGAAAAAGGAGCAGAAGATGATGGAATGTCAGGACACTGGCACAGAAACAAGTTGAACCTAGGGAACTTGCAAGAAAGACAGGAGTCTAAGTGTAGTGTGTGTCTCCAGCTCCACAGTAAGACATCTCTGCCTCTGGTGTGGGGGCTGAAAGAAAGGGACTTGGTGAGGTCAAGGCTGCAGTTCTGTGGACCTGTGTGAAGGGGAGGTGCCTGGGTGCACAGTGGAGATCCTGAGCATATGCTGGATCTGCGCCTGGGACAGTCAGCATCAGCAGTGGCCTTCTGCACCCACTCTGTGGTCTGAGCTGGTCTTAGGGGTAAGGACCTTGGACTTTGAACATTGGATTGGGTTGGGCCGTGGCTGGCATGGAGCTGCTGTGTCAGTCACCTTCCTGACACTGTAACACATACTGGAGGTGACTTAGGAGAAGGAAGGATACATTTGGCTCAGTGTCAGGGTTCAATTCATGGTTACTTAGGCTACAGTGACAGAGAACATTCCAGGTAGCAGAGACAGGAGAGAGAAGGGGCCAGTACCCCATTATCACCTCCAAGAACATACCCCAATGCCCTAACCTCCATCTGCTAAAGACCCTACCTGTTAAAGATCCCATTGGCTCCCTATAGTGTCACAGACTGGGGACTTAGACTTCAGCACAAGGACCTTTAGGGACACAACCGCAGATCCACACTGTAGCAGTCAGAAGTTCCCATGTCGCCTGAGAACCAAGATACACACACTGTGAGGTGAGTGGCCTGGAAAAGATGGGGAGACCCATAGGAATGAGAAGGAAGTGGCTGAAGGAGAGCCTGCTGAGGGAGCTAGCTCAAGTGGAGCGTCCAGAGGTGGTCATGGGAAGGCCTTAGGAATGAATGAGGCCAGTAGCTGATCTCACTGAGGTTCTGCCAGGGCAGATGGGACAGGATGGTGGGCCCCATACCAGACTTCACTAGTGACAGCCGTCGCCATGGGTGAATTCAACTGGCTCCCTCATCTGAGAATAAGAATGCCAGCCCTTTCCACATTGTTGCCTCCCATCTATGTAATTGCCAGAGGAAAAGCCACTAGCTCAGGTCTCACCTACTCCCTTCACTTGGCTCCTGGTCCCTTAATCCCCTCCCACCACCACTTCCTGCAGGTCCCTGCTCCAAGGCCACTTGCTCAGATGTACTAGCTCTGGCTACGCCCCACCCAGCATCCTTGCACGTAAGCCCCTCATCTTGGTACATTGAGCTGTGAGGAACACTGGCACACCACTCCTCTCCAGCTCTGTAAGAGCAGAACCGCATGCCAGGTGTCAGTATACAGGGACTGTGATGTTCAGAAATGGATTTATAAATCCCCCTTGTCTCTGCAGGGGAGAGGCCGTTTCTCTCCAGCAGCAGCAGTGAGCTGCTCCCAACAACCATAGCACCCCACAGAATGGAAGTCAGGCCTCTGAACCTTCCTCTTCCCTGATGAAGGCCAACTTCAGGGAAGGGATATGATGCCTAGTGGAAAAGCCAAGGGACCAGGGGTATCACCCACCCATACCGTCTTTGCACCCCATCCGTGCTAGGAGGTGAAGGGACCCAAACCCATTCACCATGTGCCTGCCAGGCTTCCCTGCATGGTGGTCTTTCTCCAGAACAGGTGCATTCCTCTCCCACCAGCCTGCCATCCCTCTACCTGCTCCTTCTGCTCCCCCTTCACACACACACACACACACACACACACACACACACACACACACACACACACAGTGACTCACCTGCACAGCCTCTTCCTCATTTGAATAGGTGAGAAACCAAAGGCAGCTGCCCCATTTGAGCTCACTTCCACCGCTCAGAATTCAGTCACAACTTCTTTTGAATTCCTCAGCTGCCCTGAGGCAGAGGCTCAGTGTTGGTACTGAGATTAATCCCCAAAGAGCCCCTCATTTCTCTGCAGAGAAATTAGAGCTGCCAGTTTTCCTTTCGCCTGTCCTTCTGACAGCTCTGTCAGTAATGAGATGCCTGCTCTGTGGCGTAATCCCCATCCTACGGTGAAGAATAATTCATTAAGAAATTAAGGGCCCGGCTCCTTTCCGTTGGGTTGGTCTTCAAAAGTTAGCTAATGGCAACGGCGGCATGATTATCAATGAAAAATTATTCAGCATACCTCAGGGCCATTCCAGACACTCCTCCTTCCTCTCTGGGGTTGTCAGTGTCCCGGAAATTAAGTTGGGTGACATGGACTGGGGGGGGGGGGTTGTCTGTGTAAGGGGCCAGGAGGGCAGGTCAGACACTGCCCCAGTTTGAGAGAAGCTTCTTCTAAGACTTGGGTTTGCATCATGAGATATTGCTGACAGCAGTGGCAATTTCTCCCCGTCCCTCCTCTGCCCCCCGGGAAGCAGGAGTCAAGGTCAGAGAAGCTTCTAGAGGTTGCAGATAAAATGCATGAAACGAAAGGGAGGAGCTGCATATAGATTGGGGGCGGGGGAGACCATTGAGATGGTTTTGTTTCGCTTTACTTTATTGTTTCTGTTTTCTTTTTCAGTTTTTGAAATGGGGTATTAGTTCAGCGTAGATTGATGTCAGGTTCAAGGTCCCCCCCCCCCCGCCTCACTCTCTCTCAGTGTTGCTGGTGTGCTTAGGAACCTTCAGATGCTTATTGTGAAATAATGTGGTTCTGACACTAGCTGCCCAGTGCCCATCTTTGGAGCACATTGAAACCCCCAAAAGGAAGGGATGATTTTAATGGCAGTGTTGTTGTCATTGCCTTATGGGGAAGCTAAGAACCCTTAAGGTGGGTAATGTTGATAAGTTATTCTGAATCCGATATTCTATGGAACGTTGTTTGGATTATGGTGTGACAGGGGCATGCTCACTGTGTGTGGACCAGTGAGCGTGCAAGGCAAGTTAGTTTCTCCTCCACAGTGGCCAGTTCAGAGCTCAAAGCATCATCCATCTGCAGAGCCTGTAGGAATCTGAGGAAGGGAAAGAAGCTATATGCTCCCACGGAGAACCTCCAGAGAGGTTTCTGTGGGGTCAGGATATCAAATGGCATTACAGCAAGAAACCTTAGATTTGGTTTGATTTTCCTTCTTTTTATGATTAACCTCAGTAATACGGTGCCGACCCCAAGTCAGCCTTCTCTACAACAGCTCTTCCCCCTTGTCCTCTGCCCTCTCAGACTGTTTTACACAGTGTATTTCTCTGTATTCCTGCTATTGTGCTGACGCCATTAACCCCTGTTCAAAAGTCAGTCCTTCGGCTGTTGAGCTGAATGACAATTATTTGAGTGGTAGAGGGTGTTAACGTATAATTATTCACATTCACACCCAGACAGTCACAGCTTAATCATTTCTCTGTAGGCTTCCTGAAGTTTGTGCTTAAAGTCTTAGGCATAATTCTTTTGTTAAGTATGTTCAGGAGGCTGGAAGGTAAGAGCACGTCCACCCAGGCAGCGCTTTAAGGCTGTCCTACCTCACCCCCTGGGAATACAACTTGCAGGTGAGACCCCTTCTGGTTCCTGGCTCCTCCTTGAGGTGGAAGGTTGATTTCCAAGGGCTAATGGTGTAATCCGTCTGCAGGATGAGCTCAGAGATTGTGTCTGGGGCACCAGGACCAGACGGACAGGCTAGAGAGCATTTCCATTCATGAGTGCTAAGCCCTGCATTGCTTTGACTTGCACTGATGAGCCCAGTTTAACCCTTGTGACCATGGATTCTTCTAGATCCCACTGCCCTCTTTAATATTATTCAGGAGTCCAGGGGGCTTTTTAAAACTGAGATTTTTTTTAAATCTGTGTACATTTATCATATTGAAAACCAAACCCAATAATCATTTAATGTATTTTAAAATAACAATGAGTTTACTCCCCAGTAGATTTTTATGAAGCTGCCTCTGTGGCAAATGCTTTCTGAGAAAGGGCTGTCTTGTTCTCCACCTTTGCAAATCTCTTCAAATCATCTTCATTGAGTGATGGAAGAAGACTGGCAGTTTCTCAGACTGGCTCTTCTTATTTGTGGTGATGGCCGGTTGGTCATCCAGGTGGCCCCACACACTGGGAGAGGATAGCTGTGAAGACAGTTTGAGTCTCACAACCCATGCTCCAGGGCCCCTAACACAACAAGGAGAGCTGCTAGTCTTAAGTATCAAAAATCTCCCTTCCCCCTTTAAACTCTGTCTTATTCTTTGAAGTCATAGCAGAAAGTCACTCATGCTGCCTTACAGCTTTAGCCATGTAGCGATGTGTACAACTGTGACTGGTATCATTTTGTGTCCTTCCTCTATACTGGCTGACCTATACCATAAATCCAACCAGCCCAGAACCTTGTCCCCAAGGTGGACTACTGAAAATACTGTCATGGGGCAGAGTCGGTGTTGGCCCATGGATCTACCTCAACTCAGCCCCAATTTTAGTCGCAGTTCTCCAAGAGAATGCTTACATCATTTCACATTGTATTTTCTTATTAGCCCAGTACGTTCAACTGCAGAAAGTAAATGTAGAGTTCTAAGCTGAGCCCCGAATCCCAGAGAAGGCTCTGGCTTCTAAGATCAGTCAAACATCAAACACTTTGGGTCTACTCCTTCCAAACTTAAGAGTACAGTGTCCACCTCAGAACAGTTACAAATGCAGGCTCCCTGTTTCAGCAGTGGCAGAAACAGTATAGGCCAAGGCCAGAGAGGGACCCCTGTGGATAGCATGTGTAGGGAAAGGACCAGATCTGATGGAGTTCTTGGCCTCACCTAGTGCCACAATGAAGAATGCCTGGAGACAGGAGTGGATAGAAATGTGGATGGAATGACCTGAAGTGCCCATACTTCACCATAAGACACCATCACTTGGAGAGGCCTAGGAATCCTTCACATAATGTGTACTTTGCTCAAAACCCGCTTTGCCAGGAGGTGATAGGAGATATGGTCTTGATCTGAAGCAGAAGCAGGTACTGATGGGCCACATTCTCAGCCATGTGTGTCCTCAGGCATGTGCATCCTTTAGTGTGTGCCAGCGGCTCATCAAGCTTCCTCCTGGCCATGCTGGAAGATAAACCAGGTGGTCTGCCAGGCCAGAGCTGCTCTTTCAGAAGTCTGTGCCATCTGCTGAGTGCCCTCTGCCTCCCACCATCCTCTCACCCACCAGTCAATTCCCGTTCTGGTTCCCAGGACTGACTTTGAGATGACACCCATGAGGTCCACACCTCGCCCCCAGTGAATTGCATCAGACAGACAGCTCATGATGGTGTTAAGGGAGGCCATTGAAGATGGACTTACAGAGTAAAGACTGAGGAGAAGGTGTGAGCTGGATTCCATTTTGAACAGGAAGGACCATTCCCTCCCATCTTGAGTTAAAGCCTTTTTTGATTGGAGGGAAGGTGACTGGAAAATGGATTTTTTTCCCTCGTCTTTTCCTAAAGTGTTTTATCTTTAATTAACATGACAATGTTGCCTTTTGAGGTGGGCAATTGAATAGATTTTAATGCATGCCAAGTTCTATGGCCACCACTGTAATCACACTCAGAGAAGGACTGTCACCAGAAATCCCTCACTCTTGGCTAGTACTCTTCTGTTTTCCACCAATGGGGCTTTGTGTTTTTACAGACTTACAGCCCTGGAGTCAGACAGTGCTTAACCTCTTGAGCTCACTTCCTTTGACTCAGCTTAATGCCCTTCACATTTTTCCAAGCTCTTCACATGCCTGGAGCACACATTTTTAACTGTTAAGTAGAGTAGTACTCTGTGGTGTGATTGTATCTCAGTCGATCTGTTTGGTTTCGTGTATCTGTGCATGCATGTTTGTACAGTACCCGTGTGTAGGTGTGTCTGTTAGTGTATCAAGAGGGTGGGAATCACACAGGCCAGAGGACAACCCTAGTTGTTATATCTCAGGTGCCATCACCTTTTTTTTTAAGACAAGGCGTCTTGCTGGCCTGAGAATCCAAGCATCTGGCCATGTAGCCCTAGGGATCTACTTATCTCTACCTCCCTAACACTTGAGGTTACAAGGGTTCCAGAAAGTTCAGCTGTCTTTAGGTCCTCATGCTTACTGGGCAAGGACTTTTACTCACTGAACCAGATTCACAACCAAAATTATCTACTTTTTAAAACTTAATTTACTTTTATTTTATATGTATGTGTTTGCCTGTATGTATGTGCACTGTGTGTGTGGACGACCCACAGAGGCCAGAAGAAGGTCGAAACACAGCACTTTAAAATATAAACATTCCACCTTGACTACAACAGGATAATGTGATCTCATAATGCAAACTGCATTCATTCTGAGTGTAAGAGTCCCCCATAGTCATGTGACCCTTGAGACTGGGAAAACACTTTGTTGGGTTGCTGTTTTCCTGGGGCAGGTTCTCTTCTTCCACATGACTCTGTACTGTTACAAACTGGTGCCTTCTGCGGGAAGCCTGACCCATCCCAGCGTGGGAGGTTTCTCTGTAATGGAGTGATCTCTTTAGCAACTAACAGTGCCCCTGCCTTATCCACAGCTTTACCACCAGTTGTGCTCCTTTCTTTACCAAACGGCACAGTGTTCTTCTTCTTCTCTCTATAAATCTGGCTAAGAGCAGAGAGCAGTAACCATGCCACAGCCCAGATGTTATGTTGTCTTGGGATTTCCTTCACCAAACAACTTAATTACTTTTTAGTTCAGTCTCACTCTAGTTTTCAGGATGAGAATGGAACGCATCTGGATTTCTCACTGGAGTATATATAACACGAAGGCCCTTTATAGCCCAGTTCTCAATTGAGCTTCCTCTGAAACTCCATGAGCCAGGCCTCCACTGTCCACATTTCTCTTGGCGTTCTAATCTCCCCAACTCCCAGCCTGGATGGCCTATTAAGTTCTACCTACAGCATTTTCAGGCTCTTCCAACCCAAAATCCCAAATTTTTCTGACATTCTCCCTACACACTCATTCCAAAGGCCTAAGAACCATAGGTTTGGCACAGGGAAGTCTTTTTCTCAGTGTTATATCAAAATCACATTATGGTAAGAAGGGATTATTTTGGTTCACAAGTTAGGAATACAGCTCATCATGGAGAAAGTGTGAAGACCTGTGTGTGACTAGCTGTGGCAGCAGGAGTATGATGGAGAAGCAATTCCACAGGCACAAGCAGAGCTGGGCCTCCTAAGTGATTCTAAATGCCCTTAAGTCAATAATCAGCATTCAGTATTACGATTATTCTAAGTTCAGTGTGTCTTGAAATCTGTCAGTGCGACTTCTCCAACTTTTATTGTCTTTGTGAAATATTTGGGCTTTTTCAGACCCTTTACCTTTCTGTATAAATATTAGAATCTATTGCTCTGAATATATAATAAAACCTTTTAGGGTTTTTTTGTTGGAATGGTGGGAAATCTTTAGTTCAGTTTGTAGCGAACTGAGATCTGTGAGCGCTGAGTTATATTCCATGGGCCTGATATGCCACCATTGTTTTGGAATTCTTGGTCTGTGGGGACTTAACAGGCTCCATTCATTTCCCGACATACATTTGAGGAACTCACTTCTCTGTCCCTCCCCCTACACAGTACTGAAAGGATGCTTCATGCTGTGACATGACTAGATTCCCCTTTCACAGTCAACACTTCCTCAAGATGCCGATCTCCTCAGTGTTGTATCTTTGTTAACTTGAACACATTGCTTCAGGTCACTGCTTTAAGTCTGTATACTGCCCAACATGTGTGTACTCTCGTTTTCCATCATGAGAGTATCATATATAATAATGTTTCCATCCTGGAATTCCCTCTGTTCCCCACCTCTTCACCCTCTCTTCTTCCTCCACTCGCTGTGCCCTGACTTAACTGCTCAGTTTTTCTGTGTAGGGTGGGCTTTTCTTTGTTATCACTTGGTCAGGATTACACAGTAGGCGTACCCTCTCACACTGGCTTCTTGTACTCTAGGCTCCACACTGAAGGTCCCTCTCTGTCTTTTTGCAGCTTGCTATCTCATCGAATGGCATTGCACTCTACATATGTATTACTGCTTTGGGTATGTATTAAGTGATAATTCAATTGCTTACAGTTGTGGCATCATAAACAAAGCCAATATAAATGTTTACAGGCACATTCTTAGGAGGACCTTAGTTTTCAGACCAATGGAACCAGTAGTTAGAGTGCATTTGCTGGATCACATGCTAATGTTCTGTTTAACTCTGTCTTTAAAATCACCCAACTGGTCAGGTATGGCATGCACACCTGTGGTCTCAGCACTCTGGAGGCTAAGGCAGATGGATCAGGAGTTTAAGGCCAGTGTCCTGCATAGTGAGATCCTATCTCAAAAAAAAAAATAAGAGAAAAGAAATGAAATGAGAAAAGAAAGGAAGCCCCCAGCTGTCTTCCAAGACAGCTATATGTCTGTGTTCCCACTTCAGTGTTCCCATTTACAGCGGATGATCAGCGAGGAGGAAGGTTTTAGCCAGTCTCATGAGTGTGTGGTCATATGTCATTGTTTAACATGCAGCTCCAAAGATATACTATAAATATCTTTCCATTTCCTTTCTCATTTTTCATACATATGCTTTGGTAAAGTGTCTGCTGAGACTTGCCCTTTTTATATTTTGGTTGTTTTCTTCTAACTGCTCAATCTTAAGACTTCTTTGCAGTGTGTTGTGTTCAAGGCCTTTGCTGGATCCAGATTTTGCACATATTTCCTTTCAGCCTGTGATTTTGTTTGTTTGTTTTTGAAATCTAGTGTGTTTTTTTACACTGTGAACATTCTTTATGCTAGTAAAGTCCAACTTATCCAACTTTTTCTTTCAATGACCATAAACTTAAAATTCTTCAAAGCCTATGGTCACCTGTATCTTCTCTTCAGGGATGTTCTGAAACTTCTCCAGTTGTACCTTCTAAAGTTAGGATTGTGTCCACTTTGAGTTCATTTTGGTAAAAAGCATGGCCTGTGCCCAGACAGAC
>CM053762.1:13841355-13867271 GCA_028658305.1 Pachyuromys duprasi
TTTTTCTTCACAATTTGTTCATTATATATCCCAATTGAAGCCCCCTCCCTCAACTCCCCCAGTCCTACCCTTCTTCCCTCTTCCCCTCATCCTGTTCCCCTAATCTACTGGAAGGGGGAGTTCTCCACTATTGCCATCTTCCCACAGCTTGTTAAGTCTCATCAGGACTGCTTGGATCCTCTTCCTCCATGGCCTAGCAAGGCTGCATCATCAAGGGCGAGTGATCAGAGAGCAGTCAACTGAATTTATGATAGAGGCAGCTCCTGACCCCTTCATTCAGAGATCCACATGGAGGCTGAGCTGCCAATAGGCCACATCTGAGCAAGGGGTCTAGGTCCTCTCCATGCATGGTCCTCTTTTTTTTTAACCCACTAAATCCAGTTAGTGCGAAATCCATATTGCATGGGTAGGGCCATCCACCGAAGCATGGAAATCCAACCAGTGGCCACACCCTTAAGAGAATGATTCTCCCCTGTATCCGTTGACAATAGCTCTTCAGTATAGGGTAGAGCCTGGATATTATCTACCCCGTTTATTCCATGATTTGGCCTTTTTGATCTTGTGTGGATAATCATGGTGCAATGTCATGGACATATCCCAAAAGCAGCACCCCACAGCACTCTAAGCCGTCTTACAGCTCTTAAATTCTTTCCTACTTTTCTCAGATGTTCCCTAATCCCTGAGTGCTCAGTTTTAAAACAGACATCTCTATTGACTCCACCACCACCAAGACTCAAGGACCTATATTTCTGGTTGGTGTCTTTTTCTGGCTCCGCTGTTGAGGCCATGGTGGTCTCATTCCATACCCAGGAAAATCTTTTCTGCTTTCTTAGGAAGCTGGGACTGATGTTTCTTCTTTAATCGTAAGGTAGAAACTAGTGGTGAACTCATTTTGGTCTTAGAGATTCCATCTTCAGGAGGATTGAAATTACAAACTCAACCTCTCTAATTGTAGGGTTTTTTTTTCTGGTTTATAGTTTCATTTAAGCGTGTGTGTGGCCTTGTTTTGGTTTTGATTGGGGGGGGCAGGGGATTGGATCCAAGTTAGGTCAACACTCTTCTGTCCAGCTGCTCTCATTCCCACCTCTCCTTTCACTTTCATTTAAAGGCAAGGTCTCACCTGTTGGCCCAGCCTTGCCCTCTATTCCCTCTGTAGTCCGGGTGGACCTTGAACTTAGGATCCTCATGCCTCTGCTTCATTAGTCACTGGGATTACAGACCAGCAGGACCAATTTGATGTTACTATTTCCTCATCTTCTCCTCAGGTATCTCAGCAGCCCTCTTTGGTGGGTTTATTTGGTGGGATTTGTGCCCTGGTGTGTCGACCCATCTTGATTTCCGTAGTTGTTTTCTGAGTGCCATGTGTCTGAGCAGGGACTTTCCCTGAGTACTTATGTGTTCTCAGTTCAGACCACAGTACCTAGAATGAGAGTAGACTTCAGTAATGATGTGTCATATGGTGCCAGCTGCAAAGAGGCTGTTGTGATGGGCAGATGGTTATATGTTCAGTAAGGCAAAGCAAGATGGGTACCACAGAGGTGAATTTTCCGCATAGTAGGGGTTGGGTTTTGGTTGTACTGATTTAGTTTTACTCTGTTTAGGGCAAAGGACTCAAATATTTAAAAACTAATTTAAAAGTCATTCTGAAGCAAACTTATTTTAAGATATAAGAAAACTCCAAAGGAATAAATTTAAATTAAGAGTACGAGTAGGGGCATGACAAAATTTTCCTCTTGGGAAATGGGCTTTTTAAAATAAACTATAATATCTTTAAGGCTAAACCTACACAATTAAGCTAAATTGAGGGTTGATGATTGGTTGATTATTTTTATATGTGAGAAAGACAATATGTAATATGCAGTGGAATGGAATGACATGCACAGAACTTCGGTAGTTTGTGGGTTTTGCTAAGTTGGATTTTTTTTTTTATCTGGAGTCATTCCCAGGAGCACCTTTTCATCCTCTGAGGTCTGCCTTGTTTTTTCCCTGGCTCCCATCTATCTTGTTAGACATTCCTCAGTTTAACAATTACTCCAAGCAACCAACTTTCAGTTTCTTAGACTTTCCCAATCATCCTTTTGCCAATTCATAGAGTTTAGTTTATAACCTTCATTATCCCCTTCAGCATGTTTGGGTCATTTTCATTCCTGCTTCTTAAGTTACAAGCTGAGATTGTTAACATGCAACCATTCTCTTCTAACACAGACGCTGAATACTATGAGTTGGCCTCTGAGTGTTGCTTTAGCTGTATCCTATGAACTTCAATATTTTATTTCATTTCCGTCATGCCCGATGTATTTTTAAATTTTTTTACTGTTTTTGTTCTGTGGTAGAAGCAATATGTTACTGTCTGGATGTGTGTAGAGTTGCTTGCTGCCTTTTTTATATTTAAAAACTATTTTTAATAAAAAGAAAAGTATAATACTAGAGATGAAAATTTCACCCCAGTAGATCTTATGAATATAGGTTCAAAAAAATTTCAACCAAATACTACCAAACCAGATTTAGCAGTATATGAAGTAAATTATATGTCATAAACAAGAGTAAGCTATTCCAGGAATATAAGGTTATTGCAGCAATCAAAAATCATTTAATAATAATATGCTATCTTTTTAAAGAGCAAAAACTATGAGGTCATATCAGATGTAGAAAGTTCACCTTCAAGATAAAACCCCCAAGCAAGCTGGTATGTAATAAAATGTCCTCATTATAAAACGTGCTGTCAGTAAAAAGACCCAGAGCTACCATGCTGAGTATTCTCTAAGCTCATAAAGAAGACAAGGACAATGAAGCTCATCTTCTTTATTTAACATTGTATTGCAGGATCTTTCTAGATTATCTAAGTAAAAAAAAAAAAAATCAGATCAATGCTAGAAAGAATTAGCCCCATGTCTATTTTCAGATGATAATAAATTAATAACTGAAATTGACTAAATCCTATTAGAAGTAATAAAGGAGCCTACCAAGGATGCAAAACATATCAACATATGAAACCAGTAATACTTCTGTATTGTAGCAAGGAGTATTCAAAAGATAAAATTAAATTTTTATCTTGCTGCCTTTTGATTCATTTCTAATCTATGGTGTGGTGGTCAGAACGATAATTTATCTGATTTTATTTCCTCTACATATCTTACGGCTTGTTGTATGATGCAGGACATAGCAAACCCTCTCTCTGGATCAGTGATTTCATGAGTACTTGGAAAGATTGTGTGTTCTGGTGCTACCAACAGTAGCTTCAAATAAATATCTATGTCAACTTGACACAGCTTGAAAAGGAGAGAACCCCAACTGAGGAAATGCCTCCATGAGATCAGGCTGTAGGCAAGCCTGTAGGACATTTTCTTAGTGATTAATGTGGGAGGGCCTAGCCCATTGTGAGTGGTACCTTCCCTGGGCTGGTGGTCCTGGGGTCTATAAGAAAGCAGTCAGTAAACAGCACTGCTCCATGGCCTCTGCATCAGCTCCTGCCTCTAGGTTCCTGCCCTGTTTGAGTTCCTGTCATGACTTTCTTCACTGATAGACAGTGGTATGGAAGTATAAGCCAAATCCCCTTTCCTCCCCAAGTGCCTTTGGTCATGGTGTTTTTGTCACAGCCATAGAAAAGTAACTAAGATTGTGGGTCTGTTTCTGAGATGTTTGCTCTTTCTGATTTTCTGTCTTCTGGCTTTATGTTGACTAAGAAGGTGTTTGAGTAACAAAGGGTAATTACGAATATCCCTAATTCTCCTTTCAGCTTTCCCAGGTTTGGGTTCATGCATCTTGGAACTTTGCTGTTAGGCTCATAAACACTCAAGATCGGCATTCTGCTCTTTGAAACTTTCCCCTGGGAATATTCTTCACTTCTAAGGCTTCTTTGTCTCATATTAACTGTCCTGACATTTGTTTTCTTTATCCTTTCAGTGGCCCTCATTTGAAATGGGTTTCTGTTAGGCAGCAGGTATTCCTGCTTTTCATCATGCCAAGAGTGTCTGTCTTTCAAGATGTATTTTTATTTATGTTTATGTGCATGTGTATGCAGGTTCCCACAGTGGCCAGAAGGGGGTTCTGTATCCCCTAAAGCAGGTCATTGTGAGCCATCTCACCTGGGTGCTGGGAACCACATCCCAGTGGCTCTGAAAGGGCAGCAAGTATTCTTAGCCCCTAAGATGTCTCTCCAGCCCTGCCAGTCCTTTTGTTGGTGTGCATAAGCCGTTTCTACTTGATGCAGTTACTGATATGTTTGGGCTTAGACCTAACATTCTATCTAGTCTCTGTTTATTTTTTTTTGTGGTTTTTTTTTTGGACCCCTTTTCCATTCTCCTTCCTTAGGGGCTATTTTATCTACTCTAAAGGTTTTAATTTTATTTATCCGCTTTTTTTTTTTACTGCCTCTCCTTTTTATCGATTTGATTGCTACAGAAATTGTAACCCTAATGTCCAGTCGAGTTAAAAGTCAACCTTTTGCCATTTTGAGTTGGGTGTAGAAGCTTCATCCCCACAGAGACCCTCATCTGAAGAATGAAGAGAAGTGAGACTTGGTTCCAGGTCAGATGGAAGAGACACATTGCCCTGGTCACCTCTCACCACAGGTGTAGGGCCTCCTCCCACTGTCCTGTCACATCTGTGTCCTATGTCTGTGGCCATTGGTACACTTGCAGCTGTCAAATGTATTGTAAAACAAACAAAAACCTCCTTAAGAACCAGAAGTCTGATCCATCTCTGTGCTCCCTACCTCTCCCACCCTGTGTGTGGCTGGTTGATGTAGGACAAGGAACTCAGGGTCTCCTGATTTAGAATTCCGGCAAGTGCTTATCCAAGATACAACTCCAGCCCTTTCTAACCTTATTCTAAGACATGATCCTGCTGGATAGCCCAGGGTCTTCCTGCCTTCTTGGTAGCTGGGATCACAGGCCTGTTTTCCATGTCTGGCCATGCTGCTGGCCTTGTGATATTCCCTGTTCCCTCTCGTGTCTCCTCCTTTCTCTGAAGATTGGGGCCCCTGGCAGTGAATTCTCTCAGCTTTTCTCTTTTACCCAAAACCTTCTTCAAATGTTAGCTTTATTCCTGGGGGCATTTTAAATACAGGATTCTGAGTTGGCAACACCTTCCCTTTAGTATGTTGAAAAGGCTGCTCTGGCCGTGGTCTCTGATAGACTCCCATGGCTATTCATATTGCTGCCCAACACAGAATGAGTTCTCTCTCCTCTGGCTCCTTCTCTATTTTTAGCTTTCAGCATTCTGGATGGGATGTTCTGAGCTGGGCTTGTCGGAGTTTGTCCTATTTGCAGCATACTCTGTTCCTTGAAAACCATTATGTAACATTCTTTTCCATTCAACACTGCCTCCCCTCCTACTGGTAATCCAACAAGAATATTAGATCATTTAACTGTATCCCAAGTGTCCTCGCAGTTCTTCTTGGGAAGTTTTGTTTGCTCTAGGTAGAATTTCTCAGTGCTCAGGTGAGGACACATTTGGCTTGTCTGCAGATCCTTGATCCTTCCCCTATATACCTCTTCTGTCATACAGGGTCCCATGAAGAGCAATTTCTAAGTCACGTTATTGACTGTTTGGGACTCTGCTTCCTTCTTGTTCATTCCTGAGAATTTCTCTTCTTTGCTGAGGCCTTGTGTCTTTCATTTGTTTCCAGAGCATTTCCCCTTCGTGCAGCATCTTTAAAACATTTTCTTTCAGGTTTTGTCAAATGATTCCAGCTTCAGCATCAGCCTCAGCCTGGCTTATCTTTCCCCAAGCATTAGACATGTTTCTAACCATGAGCATGTACCTAATAATTCGGGATTATAGCCTCATTATCCTGAATATTATGAGCCTCTGAGCCATGACACATGAAAGTTAAATAAATAAACAAATAAATAAATAAAGTTTTTAAAAACTCTTTTCCTGTGTCTCACTAGTGCATTCCATTCCCTGAGATCCCTTTTCAGTGCCCTAGAAACAAAGCTGGGGCTTAGTTCAAATTCTGGTAAAGACTGCTCATACCTCAGCCCAGACCTAGGGCAGAGCAGCACAGAGACAAAGAGAAGGGAAAAGCAAGGGTGTTTACCTATTCTCATACCTTTTGCCACCAGAAAGGGACAGCTGCTCCTTGGGATGCAAGTTCCTAGGGCCACCACACCCCAGCATCAGCGTGGCATTTGGAGGGACAGCAGAAGGGCAGGGTCCTGGGTAATTGCCCTACCCTTCCGGTAGCCAAGGGGACTATAGCAAGCCTAGCCTGGGAGGAAGGAAAAGATGTAACTGCTCATCGTCTCAGTGATGTCTACACCACCTTCCTGCTTCCAGTGACATCACAGCCCTCACAAAGCTACTGTCAAGATTGAGGAAGGTGTTTGGTAGGAGGGACCAGATGTGTCAGATACTGATGTGCCGCCACCATCTGATCTGGAGCCAGAACCCACTTCCTTTCACCTCTGTGTTTCAGCTCCATTCCTCAAAAACTCACTCTGGCTGCTTCGGAAGCTTGGGCATCCTGAGTTCAAATGGCTGTGGCCTACACCATCTTCAGTGGATTCCCTTCTGAGCTACTTGCAGCTGCCAAGGGAACAGTCCCTGAGGAGGACCCTGTGGATGGCGTATATGCTTCTGCCTGAAGGCTCCCTCCTTTTAGCATGGCCCAGGATGAACTAGAGTCTCAGTGCTGAAAGATGGCATCTCCTATGAAAGTCAGAGCCCTGTGATTGAGAGAAAGACCCCACCCATGCTCTTGGACAAGCAAGCCAGGCCCCAGGGAAGGGTGCTTTGGAAAAAGAGTGTGAGCCAGGTCTTGAAGGCCACCCCTGTGGTTGTTCAGTACTCAGTGGCATGTGGTAGATATCAAGGGATATCTACCGTGGATATCAAGGCAGCATGTGCAATGATTGGTGGATGCCCAGGACTTGGAGGGGCTCAAGAAGTAAGGTGGACATGGCCAGATTGTCACCTCCTCCCACCATATCCCCAGTGAGTAGTCTCCCTTGTGTAAGTAGCTGAGCTTCATGGGGCTGAGTCCGGGAGTGGAGCTGGCTTTTCCTTTTAAGGTCATACTTCCCACAGCATCGTTTTGGGGAGCAGCATCCTTCCCACTTCTGATGATCTCAAGCCCAGGTGGTATTCAGTAAATAACTCACTTTTCACTTAGGTGGCTTCATGGCATATACAGGCCACTGCAGTCCTGTCCCTCAGAGAGGGAATCTGAGGTACAGGGCAGCCTCCAGCAGAGTCTTGGCCCCAGCTGGATCAACATCACAAGGTACCAGGGCAGAGGAGCAGGCTGGGAAGAGGAAGCATTTGTACAGACATGGCAGAGGGGCAAACTTTAGGAACACCACACTGTCACATGAAGAGCCCACTTCCCACAGCACTGGAGTCACTGGCTTGCTCCCTGTGGAGAACCGTACAGGGGAAGGATGGATTTCAGTGCGTCTCCCCGCTCCACGCAACATGACTTGGCTAGCCACCAAGGATTTCTGTGGCCACATCAACCTTCAGAAATTGTGTTTTCCACATTAACATTGATTGCGCTTACATGATCAGATGTGCCTACATTTGAAAGATGATCCTTAATGCAGAAATGCCAGACCCATCCTTGCACATAAGTGCAGAGCAAATCTAACTGTGCTCAGGTCTGGCTAAAGGCCTTGTCTCTGAGATTGGCTTCCACTAAATAGTGCATTTGCTCCTTACAGGGTGAAGTAGGATTTTCAGGAACATTTGAAACATGATGTATTTCACTACAAAACACTGCTTCCTTTGAGTCACACTGCCTAGTGGGTCATGATCCCTTTGGGGGTGGGGGGGGTCAAATGACCCTTTCATAGGGGTCACATATCAGATCTCCTGCATATCAGATATTTACATTAAGATTCCTAACAGTAGCAAAATGACAGTTATGAAGCAGCAATGAAAATAATTTTATGGTTGGGGGTCACCACAAGATGAGGAGCTGTACTAAAGGGTCGCAGCATTAGAAAGGTTGAGAGCCGCTGGACTAGCGTGTAGCCTGGTGTGGGCCGTGGACTGGTTAAGAACTGTTTACCAGAGTGATGCGCATGTCTGTAATTCTGTACTTAGAAGGTAGAAACAGTGGCTGGGAGTTCAAGGCTGCTAGAGTTCAAGGGCAGTCTGGGCTAGATAATAAAAAGGGAACCAGTTTCCACGATAAGCTGACAGCAACGCTGAATGTAGAGCTGTCAAGGTGGCTCAGTGGTTAAGATGACTGGCTACTCTCCGGCGGACCCAGGTTTAATTCCCAGCACCCACTTGGCAGATCACAACCATCTGCAACTTCAGTTCCAGGGGATCCAATGCTCATTTTTGTCTTTAGTGGACACCAGCCATGCATCATTCATGTGCTGCTTGTACGTGCATGCAGGTAAACACTCATTCGTGTAAAATAAAAGGGAAAAAAAAAGACCATCTTTGATAAAACTATACTGATATCTGAACACATGAACTTTCCACCTCAGACACTTTTCCACCTTGGGTGAAAGATGTCCAGTGACCTGACATTCCTTGGTCAGAGCTCCTGTGGTGGGAAGCCGCCACAGCATAAATGTTTCTCATAGTCAGGTCTGCTCCAGTTACACGGTCTCTTGGTTTAATCCCCGAAGGTTTATTAAAGCGCTAGGCTGTTCTGGAAAGCAACGACCACAGCCCTCTCCCTGGGCCACAACGTACCCCGTCTGCACCCTCGAGGATGTCGGGGCAGTTTCCGCTTCTTGCGGTATGCGGCTGCTTCCAGGCTCCTCCCGAAGGCAGTCCTTGAAACCCCAGCCTTTCTTCTCCTCTGCCCACTTCCTTTCCCTTTCTCAGACAACAGTAACAATAAGTATGATTAGCAAGGTGATTTCGAGCCCCTTTCAGAGGACAAGACAGTAAACAGAGCTTGTTTGCCTAAGGAAACCCTCCCAGCACCCAACCACTCGAACTGCATGTGTTAATGAACCCAGAGCCGTTAATGCGGTTTCTTCAGTTAAATTGATTCATGAATTTTGAAGAGAACATTATCTAATGAATTTTCTTTGAATAGAAAGCAATTAAAAGGACAAATCAGTCTGATTAACCCCAAAGTCACCCTCCTGCCACAAATGCTGTACAGTTTGAAATTATATCATAAAAAAACTAGAGCACATTTGCTGTGTCTGTGCCCTCTACTAATCCATGTAAATTAATGAACAACAAAGTTAATTTCTTTGATGACCCTTTTCTAGTATCACCTGGATTATGCTGATGTTTAATTTGCTTAATGTTATAATAAAGACTAAACAGGGTTTGTTTTTTTTTTTCCCAGTGAAGTGATTATCATTCCCTTCAGTTAAGAAGTGATTTTTATTATTTAACACGCATGTAAGGGTCTGTTTCCTTTAAGGACCGAATCACACTTTGCCAGCTTGGCACCAAATGTGGCAAGCACTGTCGAGGACACACTCCCCAGTGTCGTTCCTGCCCCTGGAGCCCTCCTCTGTGTTGATCCCTTCAGAGAGTTCCCCCAGAGAGGGAGGATGTGGCTGGCCTCAGTGCTCCCTACCCAGTGGGTCCCCTCCAGAAGACAGTAAGAATTGATTCTTACCAGACTCCTCCTCCTGCCTGGGCTTCTACCCTACTCAAGACACATGCCAGGAATGGTTCCAAGACCCAGAGGCATCAAGGAAGAAGAGCTGTCTGTGCCTCACCCTGTTCATTTATTCCAGGGCACAAAATGCATGCCACTTGATGCAGCTAGTCAAAGAAGATGGGGGAAGGTTTGTTTTGTTTTGTTTTTTTAATAGCGCTGTTCATTCAAGTTGCCTGCAGCTGCCTACAGCCAGGTTCAACTGCTCCCCCTCCCAAACTGGGCTTACTGGTGAAGGCATCTGGCATTCACAATAGCACTGGATATAGGCTCGCTCACTGCCGAGTGTGGACAGCTACAGGAGGGCCCCATCCCTAGATATGTCCACCTCCTGTATCTCAGCTGAAGTTGGAAATTAACCAGCAGTCCAAAGGCCCACATAGGTGGGCCAGCAGGGGCTCCCGTGCTTGCTAATTGAACTGTGTGCAAATGCCCGCCTGCCTGTTCACAGAAAGAGCATCACACGCCACCCCGCATGAAACATGAGGAAGATGGAAGAAAATTAAAGATGCGGGAAGCCTTCGGAGGCCCGCCTGCTTTGTGCCTGCTTCACTCTCAGGTCTCCTTGCCTGTGCCACTGTGACAGGGCACTGTGTGGAGGCCTATGCTTTAATTGAGCATAACACTTCTATTTGTGTCGTAAGGGACTGGCAGCTATTTATATCTGAGCTGCTGGAGCCGTTTGTCCAAATCACGTCATTCTGTTTTCTTTCTTTCAGATTCATTCACCAGACAGGTGTTATGGAAGCTGCTGAAGGTTGTGAAATTCGGAGAAATGGTTTCTTACCAGCAATTAGCAGCCCTGGCAGGCAACCCCAAAGCGGCTCGTGCGGTAGGAGGAGCAATGAGAAACAATCCGGTATGCTCTGCAGATGGGAAGCAGGCTGGCTACCTGCCACTGCTGATCTTCAAACCACTCTCGGAGCCGAGAGTCATCTGAGTAAACGAATTTCAGAGGCCAGCTGTGTGGCTGCGGTCAGGGCTCGGGTTGGCTACCCCTGTGAGAGGGACCTTTGTGTCCCAACCACATGGGCCCTTTGTCATTAGTAGCCCCTACCAGAGAGGAAGAAGCCTGGAGAGTGGCAAGCCAACAAGAGGGCAGCCTGTTTATTCATTCGCTCTCCTCTAGATAGTCTCCACAGTAGTTGCCTGTTGAGTGTAACATTCTTCTGTACATTGGATACACTGCTGTATGTCCAGAAGACAAGAGGGCTGCCCATGTGACACCAGCCTTCTGAGAAGGTTTCGGTGAAATATTGCAGCCCCATCTCCCTGGGTCTCTGGAGCAGGAGAAGATGCGACACCTTGCATCATAGACATCTTCTGTCCTTGGGCGGTAGTTCCCCAGGGAATGGCTCTTCCCCAGAACTCATATTTATTTATGTTTCTTCCTGCGAATCTGTCAGAGTTTATTGAGCACCAGC
The DNA here is from genome assembly GCA_028658305.1 of Pachyuromys duprasi. Classification (NCBI taxonomy): domain Eukaryota; kingdom Metazoa; phylum Chordata; class Mammalia; order Rodentia; family Muridae; genus Pachyuromys; species Pachyuromys duprasi. The sequence continues at coordinate 13,852,369 of CM053762.1, forward strand.
TTTCCAGCCCACAAGAAGGCCATGATTTTAGAGACACCCCATGCTTCCACAACTGCAGTGGGTGTTTTGGTTCCACCGAGGGCCAGCACAGCCAAGGGCCAGACCAAGGCCCTACATGCCTGGGCAAGAAAGCACGTCATCCAACAGTCCTCTGGGAGAACTCACATTACCTCCAGGGTCCCTGAGTGTCCCAAGCAGCCTCCTCTGTGCCAGTCTACATGCGCTGTTGTATTTATAAAGCTATGTGGGTCTCTGACATGATTAGAAAAATGCTACCTGCTCACAAGTACACCTTGTCTCGAAGATGAACAGGCAGTCTGATGGACAGGCAGTGTGTGCCTCTTTTAAGGGGTGGTTGTTGAAGTCCTAGGCTGTTGTGGAACTCTCCATGTAGACAGGGCTAGAAACCAAAGAGTTAGTTGCCTCTGCCTGCTGAGCGCTGGGACTAAAACCATGCATGGCCACACCAAGCCATGAGGCGTTTGGTTTTGCAGCAGACAAAGAGACAGCTCCAAGACATTCGTTCTGTGACTCCACTTAATGCCCCAGAAGAAGAGAGGAAGCCAACACATTTCCTCCTGCTGCATCCTCGTAGCTAATATCTTAGACACACACCAACCACCCTGAGTGGAGTAGGCCTTCCTGAACCTCCCCCCACATCTGAGTCCCTCCCAAGGCTCAGGGGGAGGTGGGAACATGCATTCCCCAGGTAGCTCCTGCAATAAGACACACGACTTGGTATTTACCCACACTTAAGTTGGGAACCAAGTTGTTTCGTTTTGCGCAGTTTCCTGTGTGTACTAACATGACGATGAAGATGGCCCCATCAGTAGGCACCTACAGCACAGCATCTGCTCTGAGTGCAGCTAACATTGGGCTTTAGGAACAAGCCCTGCTGCCCAGTATGAACACTGGGAAACACACCACACCAACTCTTATGACGAGTTCCCATCAAGCACCACCAGAAACTGGTATGATTCTGAGATTCTGAGACTCAGGAGAAAAGACCTGGACAGTGGTAGGCTTTGCCTGGTGCCCATGTTGGCTAAGTATCCTTAGCATCACTGACAACAGGGCCCAAGATGGGGGTGGCTGGGTGTGTCCCCTCTACCCCAATGCCGCCAGGTTGGAATAAGCTCATGGAAAACAAAAGTTCTCATGTTTTGGCTAAGCAGCACCACTTGTATATTCGAGAGCAAGAAGGAATATGGAATCATGTTCATCACTGGAAACTTTGTCCTGCATCATTCCTATGGTGGCTGGCAGTGGCCATGGCCTCATGCCATCTGCTCTCACATCTAGCCATTGCTGGGCTATCCCTCTCTAGAGAAGGAGATGGATTTTGTAGGGTGGGAGTCTCCTCCATCCTGGAACTCAACTTCTCTCAAGTTTCCCAGGTGGGAGCCACTGGCCTTGCCAGGAGACTGGGAAGCCTCTAGAAGGTGCCACACCACCTTGCATGCGGGACACACAGCCCCAGAGGCTCTTCACCACCACCCCCGACACACACTCAGAGAACCCCCTTCTTCTGCATCCTCAGACACAATTTGCTAAATGTAGTTCAGAGGCGATCAATACAAGCTCAGGGAGTTTCCCACCTTTTTCTAAACAAACACATTCCTGAGGAGTTAGTTTATTCGCAGATTGCCATGAGCGCCGATGACCCTTGAGTCCTGTTCTGCCATTCACCCAGATGGCTGTTGATAAAGATTTAGCATCATGTTCTGAGTGTCAGGGTTGTCAGTGGAGCTGAACCATTTGACCAGAAGAAAAAAACGCACCGGGAGCTATTGATTACAACTTCTCGGTGTCACTTGTTCACCAGGATTTAGGTATTGATGAGGCTGCAAGTGAAAACAAGCTTTCTCCCTTGTGGGCTCTGCCCAGAAGAACAAAGGCAAAGTTGGAAAAAATATTCAGCCAGTTCCAGAATCAGAGGGATTCCATTATTGATTGCAAGGCCCCTTCATGTTATTTTTGTTGGAGACAAATCTATGGGTTTGGAAGTTTTATAGCAGTTGAGAAAGGGCTTGCGTGAGTGATGGATCTGGGTATTCGACAAATTAGATTTCACAGCATGAAGATTTCAATGAAGTTGTAATACCACGGGCTCCTTGAGTATCGATAGTAGCTGCATTGCATGCAGCAGGGCATCTCAAGAAGAGGACAACAATGATATGGGTCCTTCAGACATGGCCATGGGGCCCCCGTACACCTTATGGTTGAATAAGATGCTGCTGCTAACCCGATGTGCTGCAGGGGCCATTTTTTGAAGGTGACTTGTGTAAGTCACCGGGCCACAATGTGTTTTGTGCTGGCTGTCTTCAATGCAGCATTGACCCACTGAAGAAAGCAGGGAGAAGTGTGCATGGTACTCACTTTCATAACCCCATAATCCATTGAGAGGCAAGAAACGAGTCAAAGTTGAGAGGGCAGATCTGATATCAAGTATAATGGTGGAATATACATCTAAATGTCAGCAAGAACCAGATTGAGTAGCATGCCTGCCTCAACCTAAGCTGAGGGTTGGTTATCCCTCATATGGTCTTCAAACTCTGTGTCACTATTGTATTTGGGTTTTTTTGTTTTGTTGTTGTTATTGCTCTTTAAGAAATCAGTCATAGTAATGTTCCATTCTCAGAATCCTTCATTGCTCCTTTCAAGGTCAGATGCCCTCATCCACATACATGTAGAATCTGTTTTTCACCCCATGCTGCTCCTGCATACATGGTCAGCTCTCTCCTTCTTGATCTTTATGCCAGTTGTCTTAAAACTGCTCACAGACCACATCTGTACATGTCATCATGGTAGCCAAAACTTGGAGACAAAGCAAAATAATGTCTGTGAGGTGTTGGAAATTGTGTCCCCCATCTCCCAAGCTTTGTTGTGAAACAGCAGTGGTCCCCAGGTCCACAGAGTCCCACCATCACCATGTCAGTCATTCCTCAAGAGAGGCATCAGGAGACAGGCAGATTAAGATTCCTGCTGGTTAGAACCTCCATTCTGCCTCTTAACAATCAGGTGCAATGAGTTTGGTACCCTCAACCTGAGGTGTCAGAGGGCCGCAGGGGCTATACTGGGCATAAGAAACACTTTATCGGAGGTAAGGGCTGGAATGACCCTATCTGCTATATCATGTGTGTGAGCCCAGTCAGCTCAGCAGGTGATCCGTATGGCTTAAGACATGGTGGTGACCACAGGGCTGCCCGTGTGCAGGCTTTGAGCAACAAGGAAGCAACAACAGTGGGATACACAGGTTCTGAGATACAGAGCTCAGTATTTCAGATACTTGTGCCGGGCAGCTTCCTCTAAACCGTCAACTGGCCTGAAGCTAGTCACTGTCTCCCACTCACTTGCCATGGTAGATAGAAAAGGCAGGGATGCATGCAGGGCCACGAGGAGAGGAGGAACGTGAGCGATGGGATATGGGAGGTACCCAGCTACGCCTTTGCAGCCCTCCTGCTGGAGCCCTGCGGAAGTGGCTGTGTCACCATAGCAGGACACCGAGAATGTAGCCACTATGTGTATACCAGAGATAAGCTGACTTGCACAGCTGCTGCCTACATTTTCCTGTGTCAGGGCAGCTCAGCCTCTTCCAGAATGAGCCTTGAACCAGCGCTCACAGAGGCAGGTACCTAGAACTCAGGTTGTGTCCACTAGCAGTTGCCATCTCTCCACAGTACACGTGTTCCCTGGGCCCTGGTCACAGTATAATCTCCATGGGCTGCTCACCACGTCCACAGTGGCTGTGTGAGCCCTCCTTTAGACCTCTGGTTACAGCTCTCTTGGAAGCTACTTGTTAGGATCCCAAGGCAAAAATGTAGAATCCACAGCATTCTCTGCAGCAGGCATGTAAGGCATGCCCCTTGAAAGGGCAGATGTGTGGCCATCCCTGGCAGGCTGAGCGTAGTCATGCTCTTTACACTGTTACCCAGGGAGAGAGATGGGGTGAGTCTATATGACTCCAATTGCTGTGGGTTTCTGAAGGCTTCGTAGGTGGTGTCATCCATCCTTTCCGACCTATGCTCTGAAGCAGTAAGGAATAAAGGCATGAGGACACCAGTGTATTCTTTATTAGGATTAAAGTAAGACTGGCGGAGATGGCACAGTCTGACATCTTCCCAGTGATTCCCACCAGGATGAGGTCCCAACACCAGCCCTGCCATCTCTCACCACCCTGGCTAAGGCACACATTGACATTCTCTGGGGGAATTCGGGGTACAGACAAATCTTCTGAAGACACACTGGCTCCTCGTGTCCCTTCCTCCCCTGCCAGATGGGAGCTGGTGAGCCCGGAAGTGTCTGTATCCACAAAGCAGAGGAAGGGCCACAGTGGCTGTCCAGCCTCCACACATGAAGGACCTTGGAACCTCAGTCCATATAGACAAGCCACCTGTTCAGTGACCTAGGCAGACTTTTGTCAGTCCCCTGTGGACCACTGCTGAAGTATGCAAACTTCCTCTGCAGAGACAGGCATTTCCTCATCCTAATGACTAGAAATCAAAGAACTCAACCTGGACAAGGTCAGAGCCTTCTGGCTACCAGGTTAAGCATCTGTCTCTTTGGTTTGAGCATTGCCCCAGAGCCCAGCCCCCATAAGCACCTGGTATCTATCTCTTTTGGATCCCTATGATGATATCTACAGATTTGCCTGGTGCCGGGCAAGGAAGATGGTGGGATGGTTGCTACCAGGGGACTCATGAGATTCCAGACCTCTGTTCTTGAGCTTGTCAGAGTCAATAGGAAAAAACACCCATGTTTGAGAACTCACTGGAATCATTGTCACTTTTTTTTATTAGTGTGACGTTTTGCATAGCAAGTGACTAGACAAATGGCTCAGAACACACAGACAACGCCACAGCCCAAGCATGCATATGCCCAGCCACCATTATCCTTGGTACCCTCTAATGGTCATCATCTCCATAATATGCTTGTTTCCACTAAGTAAATCCATCATGTTACCGTAGAGAACTATCCTTAGTTTTACTAACACCATTAAGGAGTGGAGAACAGCCTGGGTACCTCAGACCTCTGAGTTGGAAGGCCACACCGACCCTAATAAGGACTTCCTAGTCTACAGGCCTTGTTGGGATAGAGTGACCCCCTGACCATACCTACCACTGGGTGTGCTGCCAATGGCAGTGTGTCCAGGGGAAGGCATAGACACTGGTGCTTGTGAGATTCCATGTTTCTAGAAGAGAAGGGAAAGAAAAGCTCCCAATACAAAAGCACAGCATCATAGCTTCTCCTATAAAGGGCAAGTAGGGATTCTTTTGTGCACTCACAAAAGCAGCTACATATGGTAACCAAAGAGATGGCTGCGTTCAAATAAAACTTTATTCCAAAACCGGAAGGTAGACAGCAGCAGTCCCTCAACCATGGTTTGCCAACCCCTTAGGTGAAGGGCCTTAGGGCCTTCCATTGTCCCTGAAGATTTTTAGTTACAGCTTGGGGATGGCAGAGAAAGTTGCTTCCCGTGTAGAGCTCAGAAATGCAGTTTTAACTAAAGGAGGTACACATGATAAATCACTTTTCAGATGCAATCAGGTACCCTCCTCCCAAATCTTGATACAAAGTATCCCATATTCCACACACACCTCAGAGCAGATGTACCTCCTCCATACCCCAAAGGATACCCTCAAGGCCTCTGTAGGGTGCAAAGTAGGGACACTAAAGGAACCAACATGGCCACCTAACTGGAGATCTATCTAGTGGTGCTGGACAGTCACAGGCAGGACCTTGTCTGTAGCGCAGAAACCTCAACACAGAGCCAGACTGACTGTGACACCCCTCTTTTTCAGGTCCCCATCCTCATTCCCTGCCACAGGGTGATTTGCAGTAATGGCACCATTGGCAATTACTCTGGAGGAGGGCAAGCTGTGAAAGAGTGGCTTCTGGCCCACGAGGGCATCGCAACTGGCCAGCCAGCCTTCAAAAATTGAAGTGTGACTAAGATCCAGCTCAAGCCATCCCTTGGATCCGCCACCTCTAAGCCATCTGGCCAAAATTGAGTAATCATTTGAGTGGCACGCAGATGTAATGCAGTGTCAAACGCGGATGTGTGGTGGTACCACCGTATTAAAAAAGCTGCATGTTTCCTGGGGGACTTGGTGGCTACCCTTTCTTGTTCCTACATTTTACAACAGAATGAGTTCAGATGACCTGCCCTTGTGTATGTCATCAGTTCCCTTCTCTGACATGGGTATTGTTCTATTTTTAATGCCCATTAAAACGGGGGGTGAGTGAGAAAGGCCTGGTGAGCCTTAGGGCCCTTTTGTGTGAAGGGAGACGCATCTGACACCTGCAGGCAACAGCTGGCCACCCCAGACTGTCCATACTGAACAGCTGACCCCACCCTGGTAGGGCCCCCAAGTCATCCTTCAAACCACTTACCCTGTGGAGAGGGCAGCCCCCATTCATTTGCTAACATCCCACCCTTGTTGGCTGGAGGAAGGACAGGCGAGAAAGTATATACTTTGTTGAGGGCCTCAGAGTTGCTTCTCCACCTGCCAGGAAAGCATTTTGCATCCACAGTGGATGCAAGATAATTAGAAAAACATTACCATCTTCCAAAAAAAATTAATTTAGAATGCTGAATAGCATGTGGGACATGGGTTTGGCTGGACTGGTGCCCTTCTAAGCATTCAGGTCACCCCCAGATTCTAGCTGTCCTTTTTTTTTCCTTGTCTTTGAATGCTCTGGGTAGTAGGTGGAAGGGACACAGTCCCTTCTGGACGAGGAACCTGTAAAGGTCCCAGCACTCCATGCTGATGCTATGCATTCAAGGTTATGCAATCACTCAGCTCACGCTGCCGTCAGCACTGGAGACTGTCTCCAAACCCGCCATGCTGCTTCACAATCACAGCATCCTTCCAGCTCTAAAACTGACGATTCTCAAAATAAATAAATAAAAGGAAACTCAGGCTGAGTGTGCAGATAAGTAAAACAGCACGTGATTGGAGGAATGAATCACCAGCTGTGTAGCAGAAAGCCTGGGTTTATGGTGGCTTCTCTGACAGCAGGAACCACTCATGCCCTCAAGATGGAATCACAGTCTCATAAAGAACTCGCTTTGATGCGTTTGGTACTGCATGCCACCTTGACCCCCATGTAAACAAACCACAGGCCTCCCTCCCTGGTTTACAGTTTCACATGTCCTCCTCTTATATCAGCCACGCTGACTCAGAGGCATTACCAGTACCACACTCTCTGAGTTTGGTCATCACCCAGTGCATGAAGTAAGGTGGGTCTTGTTCATGTGGTAACCCCCATAACTCATGCATTTTCAGACAGGACGGGGTTGCACACTGGCATCCCCCCACCTAGCCTCACCAGGGCATTTTTGGCTCATTTTCTGGAAGGGCCAGCAAGACGTCTGGGAAGGGCTTGGGTACCTTGTATCAGAGTAATGCCACACTAATGTCTCTCCAGTGCCAGGAAGTCACTATATGATGCCTTTGTCCTCTGCCTGAAGAGAGCAGAATTCTCAAAGAGCAGCTCTGGGCCCTGCAGCCTCCTGTGCCTTGTATGTGTGTGTTCCAACAGAGGGCACTGTGGCTGCAGTGTGCTAGGGAGACCCCAGCCTCCTCTCTGCTTTAAGAGGAGTTGCAAGGTGGGCTGCCAGGCCAGTGCCTTGTACATAGCCCTCCTGTGCCTGGGTGGCCTATGTAAGGGAGCTTTCCTTGTGATCTGTACATTTCCAAATAGATCCAGGCTCTAAGAGGAGCCTGGGGCTGTACAGATATCCACAGATGAACCCCCCCAGCATGGGACAGCCACATGCAGCCAGGACACCAACCCATCAAAGCCACAAGGGCAACCTGGCAGTTCCGGGTAGCCCGGAATGATGAGCGGGCGTATTTGGGCCTGCCCTTGGAGCAGTACGAAAGCCGTGTCTGCCCTCCTCTCCGAGGGTTTCCTCCGTGCTGTCATAACAGGTTTGTAGATGCCCCGAGGTAGCCGTTGACAGCAGCAGGAGTCACTGCAGTGACCGTGTACTGCTCCAAGGATAGAGTCTGCAGAGGCTGACATGAAACGCCGGCACGGTCGCCTGGAGCCGCTCTGGCTCAGGGTTGCAGCGCAGCTTGTGAAAATAAGAGGAAGAGGAAAGGCATAAAGAATTACAAAAATATTTTCCAAATAAAAAGAAATGTTGAAACAAGAAAGCTGTGTTCTTTGGCCTTGGCCCCGGGTCCCCCTCACCTATTGAGTCTGCATGCCCTGAGCTGCTGTGTTTTGAATGCTCCACGTGGAGGGAGGCCTATGCAGCGTGTCAGCTGCTGTTGCACCGAGGCTCCTGCCAGCTACCCTGTCATCTTGCCACCTCCATAAACCGCGGTGCCCAAAGACCCAGACCTCATTGACAGCAGAATAGAGAGATGCATTTGGCCATGAAGGAGGTTGAAACTTGGAAGGGGGTATTTTCTCCCAGTCTCCTCCCTATTAAGGTCACACAAGCAACCCACTTACCCAAGTCCTGTGGCCTTATCAAGTGATTATTTTCTGCCCAAAGTAGGGAAAGTCCAACCTGGAGCAAAGTCAGTCCTGGGTCTAGAAGCCAAGTTCCCGTAAGAGGCATTATAGGATGAAGGGGTCATTCTTTGAGATTCTAAAAGTAACAGGGGCAGATAGTAGATTCTTCAGGGGAGATGTCAGATTTGTTTGGGAGATAACTGCATGTTTAGCTTCCTACCAGAAAGCTTCTGGAATGTTCCCCAGGGTCCTACCATGTGCTGGAGATCCATACTCCTTGATATCTTCCAGTGTGCCTCTCTCTTCCATAAGTTCTACTCCCTACTACTGCTCTCTTGCCCCAAGTCTTTCCCCCTTCTTTTTAAAGGGCCTAATACTGAGACCTCAGCACTTTTAGGACAGCCTTCCCATACAAGCACACAACAAAGCCCATACCAGGTGTGATCAAGGGTTGTGGAGGAGTTGTGGACAACTCCTCCAGAATGGCTTGTTGTAGTCATTGGCAACTAGGTAAAATGCTGCATAGGTTCCACTGTGACCCTGGATCTAATTCTCAAAAACAAAATGACTGTGTGCATTTTGATGCCAGCTCTGACCCTGATACTATCAAAGTGTACAGGGAATCCCAGCTGAATCTGTTTTCCCTCCAGAGCATTCCAGAGAGGCCAGTGCTTCTTTGATTTCAGACACTGTTCGGTAGGACTCTGGAGTGACAGACACACTGGCTTAATGTGGGACCTAAAGAGGAGTTTATTTTGCTCTGAAGATTTTCCAGGAAGTCCGTTCAGGAAGCTTTGCAGCTTCCTCCTGTTAGGGGACGTCTGGGACCCTGTGTGTCTTGTTTGCTTGTGTGTCACAAATATGTCAGAGGGTAGGTGGAGGCTCTTGTGTGGGGAACTAATTTTTTTTTTTGTCTTCTCCAAGCCACCTATGTCTGCCCTTCCTTGTCATGAACATTTTCTTTAAAAATTTACATTTAAGACTTAGCAGAGCACAGAAAGCCACACAGGATGTAGCTGCGGCTGTTGGAGAGATGGAGGCAGCAGGATGGTGACTGAGAGGCCAGCCTGGGTTATATAGGAAGACCTGTGTCTTACAAAATTTAAAAAGCAGCATTTGTGAGGCAGAGGCAGGAGAGGACTACATAGGAAGATGTTCCAAAACGGCAATAAACAAACAAAGCAAACAATAAATTAAATAAATAAATAAATAAATAAGGGAAAATTGAATTAAGTTCCTGGCTATATCACTGGAACAGTTTGAAAAAAAAAAAAGTGAGATTCTGTAAAAGGCTCATTCCTAGTCCTATTGTACGTCTGTCTATCTGTCCAAAGCAAAGGGGGAAGTGTTGCTCAAAAGCCAAGGAAAGAAATCGTAAGTTCTGCCACGGCTCCAGGTGGACAAGGGCAGGCGTCTGGGGGCCTCAGAATCCCGGGACCCCGTGGCTCCAGCTGCTGACAGATGGAGAACGCCTGGCCTCCATCACCCAGGGCTGTTCCAACAAGGGTCTGTGGTGGGGTTGGGGGGGCCAGAGTGGATGAGGAAGTAGGAAGTGGATCCTGGGCCATGAGGTGCAAATTGACAGCAGGGCCCAGCCTGACAGCGCCTCTGATGGATGAGAGGACACTGTTAACAAGCCTTTAAAGTTTCTCATTAATGTTTTTTTTTTTCACTGAAAAGAGCCACAAGAAAAAAATTCCACATGGACGGTAATTAAGATCGATCCTGTACAGTATGGTGCTGCCGCTGTTGGGAGCCTTTAGAAGAAAGCAAACCCTCCTATTAAACACTCATTTTCAGGCTGCCAACTTCTGGGTTATTGAAGCCCCATGCCATGTGGGGGATGAGAGTGAGGCCCATTTTGTGAACTAGAGCAGTAGACTGCGTAGGGAACCTGTTTTCACTGAGGACACAGGATGGAGCCTCCACGTTTTTATTGCCATGATCTCTGATTTAGTGGCCCAGAAAAGGAATGAGGCACCCAGAGGTGTTGAGTGACAGCAGCTCCCAGCCAGTCCCATGGAGTGCCATAGTTGGCCCTGCATGCTGTGTGCCCTACCCCAAGAGACCCTGGAGTGAGGTGGAAGGCAGAGAAAAGAGCAACAGCCTTAGCAGTGCTGTCTCTTCCTTGTGCACACAGGACACTGCAACCCGAGTCTCCCTGATACGCCACATAGGTATGTGTGCCTTCAGGTCCATCTGTTGACTTAGATGACTTGGAACCCAGCTGGTGAGAATGCACTGTCCAAATGCCCAGTGCTGTGTGACTCTCTGCAGAAGCCCTGCCTTCACATGTTTTGGTTGCTGTGGCTACAAGAAGGAGGTGCAAGTGTGAGATTTTTAGATGCTATAGAAGGGGTAGCAGGCATGTGGAATGACTCACATTCTATCAGGAGGCCCTCCTATGGGACTTGGCTGTAGAATCTCCCATTCTTGGGCCTCTGTGAGAAGCTGGGCTCTAGTCTGGTCAAGAGAGAGTCCCAATAGGGAATGACACCGTTGTCAAGGCCTTGATGCCCAATTTCTAAGAGACAAGGACCATTTCTGCATCTAACCTATCCAACCAGGCTAGCAATGCTCCCGGAAGTCCTGTCAGCAGAAGTGGCTCTGAAGCCTCTCCGTTGTTCAAGGTCAACTCATGCAACTCCATGAGGCTGAGCAGCCAGCCCCTCACTTAGCATTAGCAAGCCTGGCTTAAGCAGGTGTTCCTAAGAATGGCCCTTTCCCAGTTACCAGGACATGAAAATTCTCACTGAAGTAACTTTTTTTTATGCTCCCATGTTAGGTCACTTGGGAAAAGACATTCTGGAATAATGTAGCTACTGTGCAGCACAGGTTCTATGTGGTGACACTGGATGGAAGGCATGGAGCTTTGGCTTGAGTCCATCCCTCAAATGGGTTCCTGGGAAGTAGTTTCTTCCCAGGGCTCCTTCCTGGCTGTTTGCTCCACCCAATGCCCTAAGGCTTCTTGAAAGAGCCTCAGATCAGAGGAATGGATAGAAAAGTAGCTTTAAGCCATCCCTGGAACATTCTGGAGCCAACGCTTAGAGAAAGGCTATGGGCAAGAGTGCACACCGCTGACCCCATTTGGAAGCTGTCCTAGCTAGCTGTGAGGTCCTGGATCAGAGCAGCCCCACAGGCTCTGCATGATATGTATAGAAGGCCACTCACTCCAGCAGGTGGGACAGTCCTTTTGGGGCCCTCTGCCATACTTGGGAAGATCTTAGGATGTGCTACTGTGGTACATCCTCAGCAGACTTTGCTTATCTCTGGAGCCAGTGAGTGGTCAATCCTTCCCCAAGCCTACAGAAACTTCTGGGGGGTGGGGGACCTGTAGTCCCACATGCCTGGACTCTTCATCTGTGTCGTCTTGTCCTCCATCTGTGCCCGAGGCTGAGCCATGCCCCAATTCCATGCCCACAGTGATCAGAGACTTTTCCACCACCCTCAGGAGGCCCAGGTTCTGGGTCTAGATTGCCTGAATACATGGCCACAGCTGGAAGCACATTACCTCTGACTCCCATGGGCACTGTTGGCTTTGGGTGATTCTGAAGAATGCGGAAAGGACCTTTTAGATTGGGGTTAAAGCTGGTTGCCTTGCAGATAGCCTGGTTATCTTCACCGCCTTCTACATGGTGTCCTCTGTAGGCTGACCACTCTCTTCTCAATCTTACCTTACTGTAATAGCTCTGGACAAAAGCTCAAGCTGTTTCATTCTACCCCTGAGATGTGGGGTGGAGTCATCTTTTTGACCCCTGAGAAAAGTTAGGTAATAGGGATGTGAAGGATCCCAACCCCAATAGCCTACCAAGATCCTTGGGAGAACATGCCTTGGGTATTGCCAGAACTGTCAAAAGATCCTCAAAGAGCACAGACTCCCAGGAGTGATGAATAAAGATAGTCATGAATACACCCTCTATGGCCCATGTGAAGAAACACAGCCAGACACCATCGAAATTCTCTTTATCAGATAAGGAAATGGAATCAACCTAGTTATCAATCAATGAAAATAGGGGTGAGTCTACCTGAAATAATAGGAGGGATGCTGTGTGGCTGACTGGTTCTTTCCAATCTCACAAGAAGAAGACCATCCTATATAATGGTAAGTTGGAGAAGATAGCAAAAGACAGTGTCAGGTAGGCAGAATAAGCCTGTGCAGATCATTCTGATCACGTCTGTTGCTAATGGCCATCTTCATGGGCATTTTTGCCATCATACCTAACTGGCCATGCCTACAGGCATGACTGTTCACATAGTCTGTCATTCTCTATGCATACTCTATGGGCAGGTAAAGTAGGCAGAATCTTCTGTTTTGCAAGGAACATTGGATATGGACCAGCAAAAGGTCTCAGAGAGTAAAATCCTGCTTCTCAGGCCTGATGGTCACAGCATCCCTCCTATTATTCCAGGTAGACTCACTCCTGCTCTCATTGATTGAGCTTCTTCCAAGAACTCCACTCAAGATGAAGGAGAGTGCTGACTCCCTAAAGTTATCATGTCTGACCTCCACATGGGCATTATGGCACCTGTGCACCCACACTCACACATGCACCCATACTGACACATCCATGTACCCACACTCACACACATCACAAATGAACAAGTCGGAGGACTGAGGATATCAATAAGTGCTCAAGCACTTTCCATACAGGCAGAAGGCCCTGGGCTTAATGCCAGGTACTACACAGACACATGAAATCCTGGGTCTATACCCAGTGACCCCTCCTGCTTCCCCATCCCTATTGCACAGCAAACACTCAAGAGAAAATGCTGGTGAGATGGAGGAGTGGTATCCATGCATTTTTCTACAGCCATTGCTGTCTTCCTGGAGCAATGAGAACCACAAGGCTTCCAACTTAAGGGTTCCAGCTTTAGGTGGCTGATGGAGGCTGGACCACCCAGCTGGTGGGAGAAGGCGGACAGGCTAGACATCTGTGCTCCTCCACACATGAGCTCTCCCTTTGCAGAGAGGACATGTCTGTTCATTTTCATCTGAAGTCAAGTGTGTCTTTGAAGAGGCTGGCTGTAAGTAATGCAACAACCAAAGCGCTAGGGGTGGGTGGCAGGCTAAGCGTGAACAGCTCCTGGGGTCTGAGCTTCAAGGACGTTCTCTCTTGGCCCAGGGTTGGGGGTTAGAGTTGTATTAGGGCATTGTTTAAAAGGGTGCTTTTAAACCAAAGTCCAGACTGTAGACAGAAAGCAGAGCAAGGTCTATGTTAGGGTTGGTTCCTGTCCTACTAAGCTTGTCCATTTGGCACTACTTAGTATCACCACAGAAGAGAGTCTCAACTGAGAGACCTCATGGCCAGAAAGCAGCTCCTCCGTGATTTCTGCTTCAAGTTCCTGTTTGAGTTCCTGCCTTGACTTTCTTCAGTGATAAACTGTGACCTGTAAGTTAAATTACCCCTTTCCTCCCCTAAGTCACTTTTGGTCAGAGTGTCTCATTACAGCAGCAAGATGAAAGTCACTGAGTATCTCAGGAAGATGTGGCTTGAAATGACCTGAGATGTGTGCACATGACAGCAGTCCCACAGGGCTGGTAGAAGCTCCTTGATGGAAATGTGCCTTTATGGTGAAAGGCCTGACTGGGAATGGAAATTCTGGGATGTGCAGTGTGTGTGCATAGCTTCCCTGTACTTCACTCATGTCTCCTCCAGATTATTCTGGCAGAGGTTCATGCCAGAAGTCATCCTGGACAAAGGATTTTCACCTTTACACTAGTGCCCTCCCATTGTCAAAGCTACCCAAGGTCTTTGAGACTGGGCATCAGTATTTCTCTGTCTCCCTTTTGCTGCTCCTGTCATTGCTTTAGTTTCTGCTATGAGCCCAGCTTACAAATCCCAGAGTGTGACATAGGGTATTCAAACAGTGCTCCCCTACCTCCTTGTGTCTCTGAGAGTTTTTGGAAGGGGCAATGAGGAGATGCTACAGTTAACACTCCAGCCAGCACGGAAGGCTGGATCAACCATGGTATGTGGCCAACTGGGGTATTCGGTTGCTGAAAGATCCTTTGTCCCTCGGCAACAATATTAAAGGTTCGGAGACCACCGGTCAGGCCGGGGAAGTGCACAAAATCCCAAGCCAACTAGTGGCTCTCAATTGCACATGTGCCTCTCACCCCTCTCGGGAGCCTGACCCTACTGCAGGTCCTTCCGTGAGAGCTGCTGGTGCTGAATGCACTTAGGCAGGGAATCCCTGTCTTGTGATGATGCCTGAAGGGAGATTGGGAATAAATACATCTGATTGGTTAAAAGGGCAAGGTCGCAGGGCTCTACCATCCCAAAAGCCGACAACAGATGTGGACTCGAAACACAGCAGCAGATTCATTAATTTCAGTGAATCCAATGAAATCAAGTGGTAGTTTCTCTTCCTCGGACTCTACCCTCTTAAAGGGAAAGCTTTTTTGCCTGTGGAAGACATCACACCCCTGC
>CM053762.1:13867371-13882660 GCA_028658305.1 Pachyuromys duprasi
GAGAGAGGAGATGGCAGCTTATAAACAGCCTGCGTTCTGCAATTTGAAGATAATGAAGCAACCACCTCAAAAGTTTGTCATTCTTTTGAAATAAACTGCATTATTTTATGAGGAAATCCAGTTGTACCTGGTACAAAGTGATGTTGAATCAATCGACATCACTTTGTTGCAGCCATTACTGAGCAACACCTTTCCTGAAAGCAAAACTCCAGTGTCCTTACCCATGAGACTTCACACCAAATGCTGACATTCCACCCACACCAAAGGACCGGTACAACCAGGCGGGATGGAGGTGTACCCCTTCCCCGGAGGCCCCAGAGGAGCAAAGCCCCTGCCACCTTCCAAAATAGGCGCGGGAGCTGTGTGCGGGGCTCAAGGTTCATGAGTATGTGCAAGCTTGTATGTGAGGGTGCATGTGTGTGTTTGTGTGTGAGGAAGAGGATATGTGTGTGTGAGGATGTGTGAGGATGTGTGTGTATGTGTCTGGTTCAGGATTTGGCTTTTCCTTCCAAAGGCCAGGCGTAGCCAAGTTCCTGAACATACAAACACACGGAGCTCAGTATATCTGGAAACAACAGGCTGGAGACACATGTCTTGACAGCAGCCTCTGAGTTGAACTTGAGCGTGTCATTGAGGAAGCCATGTGGGCAGGCCTGCTCACTGCAGGAGGAAGGCTGCATTCTCATGTTTCCAGGCTTGGGACTAGCTGAGAACACTCATTTATTTAAAGGTGCTGCTTCCTTAAGATGCAGAATGACACGTCTGAATATTCCAACACCAAGAGGTATGTAGCTGTCTGTACTCTTCCATGCAAACATCCCACTTCTGTGCAAAGAAGCAGTGTGACAAGCATTCTGTAGTTTCCGGTAAATTGGTCTCAGATGTAGACGAGCAGATTTTCATCAGCCAAAGATGGAAGCGTCTGTGCTGGGCCTGAGGCTGTCAGGACTATGAGTCCATACGATTCTGGCTCAGGGTCCTATTCTTCCTTCCTTGCTTGCCAGGATGGGACCCCAGAACTCCAGCTGTACCCGTTGTGCAGGCTCTGAATGTTCAGACCGCAGCGATCACTGTGGCCTCTGAATCTTAGTGTTCAGAGGGGCAGAGCCATACTTGTGTTTATATCTTTAAGGGTTTCACTTGTCGACAGTCTGTGGTCTGCTGAGTGGTCAGAGCAGAAGTCAACTCATCCACGTTGCTAGCTGTGCCATCCTGAGTGGGCTTCATAATCTCCCTGCCTTGTCTCCAAGAGGGGCAGCCCACCTCGAGACTCTGCTCCTGTAAACACAAGTTCTCAGTAAATTTAGCCTATAGCACCTTAGGAGACCCCAGACCACGTGACAAATGTTCCTGTGACACACAGAGAGGAGACCCAGTCATGGAGGAGAAGGCGTTGGGAGGACAGAGGGAAAACGAGAGCACTGCAACCTCAAGCCAGCCCCATGTGGAGCACAGGAGCTCAAGAGAGCTGAAAGCCTCCGCACCCGGGGGGAACTTGGGGAGTACAGCTCTGTCAACACCTCCGCTTCAGCCGTCTGGGCTCCAGAGATGGAAGAGAGTATACTTCTGTTGTTGGAAGTTTGTTTGTGCAACTCGATGCAGCAGCCCCAGGATGCTCTCGCTCCTGCTAGAGTGACAGTGCTGAAGATGTGAGCTGTGTGCTCCTGTCAGGACACTGCCAGGTCACGATGCAAGAGCTGTGAGCATCGCCCAGCATGTCCCAAGTGCCAGATGCTGAGAAGTCAGACTGTAGAGCTGAACAAGCCCCGTTCTAAATGTCCTTTGTTTGTGGGACCCTCAGTGATCTATCTGGCTCTTCTGGAAGGACAAGTGTCAAGACAGCCTTGCCTTTCCCTCCCCGGCAACCTAATGACCAGAGGAGCCCAGGGAGGAGCTGCTGGGTGAATGACTACAGGACAGAAAGGAATCCGTTCCTCCTTTCCTGGCTTGAAAGTGGTCAATAACAAAGGTCCATAGACCTGTGGCATTCCCCAGAGGTGTCAGGCCACAACTGGATCTGATAAATCTGAAGCTGGTGTTACAGCTGTTACAGGTGTGGCCACCTGAGATATGTGTCCATAGCAGGGCACAGAGGAGGTACAGCAAGACTCTAACAGTGAGTCAAGTTTTTTTTAAACAGAGGGATTCCAAAAAGCTACACTACCGCCGGCCTGGCCCATAGGGAACACATCGTTGCTCAAACCAGCCAGGTAAAAATTCAATATTAATGATACCAAGCCAATCTTGAGGTCACCATGAATGAAGTCATGTGGGGCTGATCCAAAAGAGGCAGATAACCGAGGAGTAGTCATGTGGCAGGCCCAGAAACATCTGGCAGCATATGGGTTCTAAGGATGCGACCAATACAGCGCTTCAGTTCTTGGTTGCAGGGAGTCAGGACAGCTGGACAAGCTATTCAGAGAATAAGCCCATTTGGTGATTTCAGACATCTGAACATGCTTTGCCTGTTATTATATCAGGTGAAATATGCCCTGTGTGAGCTGGGGGTATCTGGGGATGTGGCAGAAGCTCGGGAGCCCTAAGGGAAAAGCCTCAAATCAGTTGACCTGTGAGATGGATGGAAGCAGAGGGAAGGAATGTGGGTGACCTCTCTAGCGGAGTGGATCTGTAACCTGTAATATGTAGAGTTCTGTAACTGGTGAAAAGACCAGTGAGACATCTCAGTGGGCAGAGGTGCTGGCATAAAGTCCTGAGGTGTGAGGAGAAAACAGACTCCTGAAAGCTTTCCTCTAACCTCCACACATGGGCCATGATACATGCACACACAAATGGACATGCACACTTGGGTGGGCACACATGCCCATATACACTAAACTATTTAATTTGTTTTGAAAGGTTGGGATCTAAAACATCAGTGAAGAACAGGGCATTCGCCAGCAAAGATGCAAAGTGGTCGTCAGAAGCCTTTGTGAAAAACAGAACTGGACAGACAGTGGTACCTGGAGTGACTATGGGAGAGAGACCTTTCTGATCTGTAATCACAGTGGGTTAAAGCAGTAGGAGGTTTTGTTTTTTTTTTTTTTTTAATCTGCAGCATCGGTAGATATAGTGGCAAGCTTTATGAGCCAACTACCCTGTACTAACTTCACTTTCAAAGCCTTCCTGGGGCTGGAGAGTTGAGGCAGTAAGGGTACCTACCCTGCAAGAGTGAGGACTGGAGTTTGGGACCCAGAACCCACATGAGAAGCAGTGCCTGTATCCCCTGCACTGGGAGTCAGAGACAGGCAGGTCCTAAGAGCTCACCAGCCAGCCAGCCTCACCCAGACAGCAAGCTTCAGCTCAGGGATCCTGTCTCAAAGCAAGGCAGAGAATGCTACAGGAAAAGGCATATGTCCTGCTTTATCCTCCCCTTGAGTACACAGCGCCTCTGCACGTGCGCACACCACACACACACACAACATAAAAAGTTAAAAGGAACCACACACAACACTGCTGTCTGCAGCCCCATGGCGTGTGACAGCGGCCCATAGGAAATGGTTAAGTGTACTGTGATTGTGTGCTGGCCAAGAGCCTCCTGCACGGAAGTGCAACTGAGGAATTCACAGCCTGGAGATCACAGCCAGGCATAGCTGTTGAGTGACAAAGGTAAATGGTGATTCCTCCATGTGACCAGTGCTTGCTCTGTAAAACAAACATTTAAGTGCGCTTTACACACAAATGTGAAAGCATGGAAACGAACTTGTCAGTGTTTTTATACCAAGATTTCCTAGCGGGGAAACTTGGAGAGAATTGCTTTGCATCGTAAATGTGTACGTGTGTCCCATATCATTGCCCAGTGTGTTTTGACTCACTTGTAGTTATATTTGTAAGAAAATACAAATAGGCTGGGGAGATGGCTCAGTGGATAAAGCACTTGCCTTGCAAGGATGAGGATCTGAGTTCAAATGCCAGGACCCATGTGGAGCCTGACAGGCCAGCTCCTGTCTGTAATCCCAGAGCTCCTGTGGTGAGCTAGGAAACAGGGACAAGATAATCCCTCCAGAACCTCAGAGGCCAGCTAGCATGTCATTAGAGTGGCAAGCCCCACCCCGCCTCTGAGTTCTGTATGCACTCTGCGACACTTGCACACCTGCTCTCTCTCACAAGTGTGCACGTGGAGACATATGCGTCATACACACACAAAAAGAAAGAAAATAGGTCCCTTCACTTTGAGAATATAATCCATGATTATTTTTGAAGCTGTTTATGTGTGAGAGAGTGAGTACGCTTCTATGTATGTATTATGCAGTTTCCACCATGTTTGAAATATGCTGCTGTAAGGACTATCTTAGCATAAGGAAATCGGAAACTATACTTTCCTCATTCTGCTTAACTGTACAAGCTAAGATTCTGCAACAGGAATGTTTAGAATCGCAAAAAACTACAGAACCAAAGGAGCTCCCTTCCCTCCCCCACCCTCAATTGGGGATTGTAGCCCCTCACTTTGTCAGGCCTTTCCCCTCTGTGTGTTTGCCAGATGATAGGAACAACCCCGTGAGGACAAGGTCACAGGATACAGAAGCCACAGGCCCAGATTGGAAGCACCCCCCGCCCCCAGTAGCAATAAAAATTAATTCAGGGTCATGAATTTCCTGGTACATACAATCTTACAGGGCAAGGTAGGGGATGGCGGGCAGAGGTCAACTAGAAAATCAAGGGCGGCTTTCTGGAGGAGGTGGGGGCTGAGCTGTGCCCGTGGCAACTAAGCAGGATAGATAGTGCTGCAAGTGAAAAGAGCTAATGACTTTAGAAAGAGCAGAGTCTGGCGAGATGGGCAGCGGCTGAAGCTGTATGCCGCCAAGCCTGATACCTTGAGTTTCATTCCCAAGACCCTAGTGAACAAAAAGAACTCACTCCCACTACAACTTGCCCCATGACCTCCATTCACACACACACACACACACACACACATACATGTGCACACACGCACGCACGCACATGCACTAAATAAATGTTAGAGGGAGCAGAGGGGGGCAGAGGTGGAGTAAGCCCTGCAAGAGGCCGCCAGGGAACCAGGAGATAATGGTGAGCCAAGCAGACAGACCCCATGTCGTGAGTGCTGAACATGTGGGTTGTTTTTCTTTTGTTTTCCTCAGATAGTGACCAATCGGAGGACAGCAATGCATGACTGTCATCAGCTCTGCACCCCTAGGACAAAAGACATAGCACAGGACCTGAGAGGACCCTTTCAATCTGCACCACCTGCGCCCTCCTCCAGCTCACTGCTCCAAGGCAGGTTCTCTTTCTGAAAAGACCTTTGTCCACATAATATTTGGGGGCTCCCTTGGATCATTGTAGGGAGGATGAACTGAAGAGAACCCTGAAGTGGCCACACTCACCCCAGTCCTGAGGTAGGCAGACCACACCATCTGGCTCCATCTCTGGGAAGCCAGGAGAATAGAAGCCAGGTGGAGACAGCAGTGGGCAGCGCAGGCCTGAGCCCTGCCCGAGGGAAGCCTGCCTTCTCTTCTCCCATCCCTGTGTTTTACATAATTAGGTAAGTCACTTAATGTCGTGTGTCTTGTTAGAGAGGCTACTAATCCTTAGAGCTAACAGCACTAATTAGTGTAGAACACTTTGAAAATAGAAGAAATTCAGATGTGGAATGTAATTGCGCGGTCCTCCCGGTACTAACACTTGCACAGAGTGACAGCAGGGCTGCATCCAGGGGCACAGGTGGGGTGAAGCGCAGGTGGAAGTTCTGGTCATGGGAGACAGGAAGAAGCCCACTCCTGTGACCCCAGGACCTGGAGGTTGGAGTGACTGGGCTCCATAGCAGAGGGGAGGTCCATGTAGCAGGAGTGGCCAGCCCTGGGCTGGGCCTTTCACGCTCTATGACAGCTCTGTAAGTGATTTCTATCTTCAGGGCTCTCATCTCTGAAATGGGCTGGTCAGAACCTCATTCCCTGGAGCGCACAGGTCAGAAGACACCTGGCACTGGTCCCAGCCGGTGGCAGTTTCTTCTGAAAGAAAAAGAGGTCTTGACCTTGGTTGGTAAGTTGTTTAGGAAGGGCATAGAGCCTCAGGCTTTGCTCATGCCTAGATCCAGGAGCATGTGAGCCACCCGTGGGTCTGGTGTTTCTCTGCTGCTCTTCCCGGAATCACCCTCCTTGGAAGGTACAGAGCCAATAGCAAACCATTAATCTCTCTCTAAACCATCATGCCAATATGTACATTTTTTTAAATTACACACTCATACACACATGTATATATAAAGTTATATACACACATGTATGTGTGTGTGTGTGTGCTTGTGTACGTGTACCATGTGTCTGAAGATGCCTATGGAAACCAGAAGAGAGCATCAAATCCCCAGGAACTGAAATGACAGGCAACTGTGAGTTGTCTAATATGGGGGCTGGAAACTAAACCTAGGCTCTCTAGAAGACTGAGCCATTTCTCTGGCCCCTAGTAATATGTATCTTCAGAGCCAGATACTGGCTGGATAAGGGTCTTCCCAGAAGCTTATTTCACCATGTGAACTACTGCAGCGTTAGGAGGGCCACCTTGAAGGCCAGTAAAAATGGCACAAGGGTGCAGAACCCCAAGTTCTGAAGTGAGGTTGGCATGGACCATCAGCAATGCTACTATTAGAAGACACCTTCAAGAGAGACATGGCCAAAGACTGCAGTGGCTGAGCCCTCAGACCGAGCCAGGTTCATAGAAACCAAATGTAAACTATGTGTCTAATGAGTATTAGGCTTCCTACCATTAGCAGCTTGCTTGCTTTTTTCTTTGCAACAGAGCTTTACTACAGAGCCAGAGCTGATCTGGTACTCTGCTCTGCAGGCCAGTCTGGCCTCAATCTTGAGACAATCCAGCCTTAGCCTCCCAACTTCTCAAATTACAGGCATATATCACCACACCTTTGGTCTTGGTTTTATTTTTTAAATTGTGGCCCTCCAAAACCAGGAAACTGCCAGATCCCTAGCCTCCTGGGCATACCTTCGAGTCAGTCACGTGAGAATCTCCTGAGTACGGCATCCCAGAGTGTTTCCCTTCAGTGCTATGTGATCCTCGTGCTGCTGCTGTCTTTGGACCAGATCTGCCCAAGACTCCCGCATGACTTCCAAACGCTACACACAGAGCAAAGGTATGTGTGTCACTTACCCAAGGACCTGGAGACCTGCAGGCCAAAGGCAGAATCATCTTCAAGTGGGTGGGCTAAGTGGGGGTCTGCTGCCTGGGGATGGTCTTGGCACCCTTCCATGTGGCCAAGGTCTTCCACAGTCTCAATGTTAGACGAACAGCTGGCCATGGTTATTAAGATTCGTACTCAGTAGGCATTTGCTTAAATATGAAGCAAATTGGTCCCTTCAAGGAGGATTTGTTACCAGTGGTAAAAGTTGACATTTTTTAAACAAAAGAAATAGAATTTTTGAAAGTGCATGTCTTTCCCTATGAGCTTTAAGGCTTTCTGATATTTAGAAAAGTCTGTACTAAGGTGTGTGTGTGTGTGTGTGTGTGTGTGTGTGTGTGTGTGAAATGTTTATCCTGCAGTGAAATGTGTCCACATTTGGAAGACCTTTGAACCAAAAATTCCAAGTGACCAGTCATGATGTGTACAGTCGCGTGTGGGTTAAGACTCTTTGAATGCAGTGTGGAGCTGTGGAATTTTGTAGCACAGAGCACTTTCCCAGTGGATCTGAGATCATACTGCAGCTGACCTGAAATAAAGCCCCAGTTGTCCAGTTTGGGCAGCACATCACAGAATATTCAGAGTTTTCTGAAAAGCTGTTGGTGCGGTCATCGCTTTCCCAAATATGGGTCTGTGATGGCAGAGCTTCCTCGGCAGCAGGCAGCAGACAGGTCACAGCGAGTGTGGAAGCTGTGTACAGCCATCACAACTCACACAAAAGGAAAACAGTGCCTCAATGTTTTCACCTCAGAAAATGGCCATTTTTACTGCATACTTGTTATTGATGACCTTTGTTGTTTGGATTAAGTAGTTTTGATTCCCCTGTCCCATTTTAAGTTTATTGTTATTGTTCTTGCGGCTGTCATTGTGTGTGGGTCTGTGTGTGGGCACACACATGCCATGACATTTATGTAGAGGTCAGAGGACAACTTTCTAGAGACTGGTCTTCCCTTTCACCTTATCAAGGCAGAGTCTTCCTCTGCCACACTGTGTGCTTCAAGCTAAGTGGCCTTTGAACTTGAAGGCGATTCTCCTGTCTGCAGGGGTGCTGTGACTACAGGGGTACACTACCGCATCCGACTCTGGCAGGTAGGTTCTGGGAAATGAACTTAAATCATCAGGCTTGCGCGGCAAGTGCTTGTCCACACTTAGCATCTCACTGGCCCTCAGTTAAAGCAAACATGAAGAGAGGCGCACCAGATTGTATTCTGAGTTACATCCAAAGAAAGGCACGGAGGTATGCCTGCAACAGAAGCGAAATACCAGAAGCCTGATCTCCTTGTCTGTGCTCTGTGCTTGGACTGCAACATCACAGGACAGTGATGATGTCCAAATTGTTATTAAACAGCATTGTTTTGATATATCAGAGAGTGATAATTCCCAAACAACATGGATAGGTAGGTAGGTACATAGATTATAGATGATAGATAGATAGATAGATAGATAGATAGATAGATAGATAGATAGATAGATATAAAAACACTATCACCAAAAAAAAAAAAGCAGATTAGGAAAATAAGGCTTAGCTGCAAACTAATGGACTCTTCTGAATTGTCTCAGCCTAGTGATGTCTGAGCTGGCAGGAGACCCTGGCAACTGTTCACCAGCAATTTTGTGGGGTTTTTTTCCTTGTGTGTTTCGTAAGTGGTTTTTAACCAGACCCCCTTCAAATGTGTTATTGTCGGAAAATAAACCAAGAAACAAGGGATTGTAATTTAGTACCAGAAAGTTAATTCTGGAGCCCTCTGACCTTCATGTGGTCACATGGCTATTGATTTTCAATACGGTGAGATGGTGTGCCACCCTAGGCGTGGGGTTCAGTGGATTCCAAGCAGTTTCTCCCTTATCAGTTGAGTCCCTGAGTACTTGAGCATTAAGACGACAAATGTCCACAGTTAACGGCGTGTCACATGGCAGCCGGGTGGACGTGCCAACTTTCTAATGAAGTCAGGTTGTTGGCAAACACACCAGTCATCATATATCGAAGAAGGGCTTCTTTTGTGTATTTCCAACACTCTTGAGTGTTTCGAAAGCTATCCACTGCATCCTTGTGCATGGGCCAGGCACCAAGGGAGGAGCATCCATCCGCTGTCAAGACAAAAGCTATCAGGAGCAGAGTTTAAAGCAAAATGGGGCAGAGTTTCACAGATGTTAGAGATATTTTTTTTCCAGTTGCACTCTGCAGGAATTACTCCAAATAGATACAAGGGCTCTAAGGCCCTCGTGTCTCCATCAGAGAGAGGAAGCTGGGGTCATTCCTCACCACCAGCTCAGCTCAATCCCATTTCTCTCTCTATCGAATGAAGAGAAAGAGCCAAAGCCTTTACAGACCAAACCTAGTATGTAACTGGATTCACTCAGTTGCCATGAATGACCTGGCCAGTCAATCGAGAGGTGCCCCAGGCCCTCAGATAATCTGACCACCCTGTGCCTCTTCCTCAACTCCCAATCGATAATAAGCTATGGCTGCCATCTTGTATTGATTATTGTAAATGCTGTGTTCATGGGAAGAAAATACCATTGCTTTTAAATATCAACATTATAAGGAATTTACGTTTTTGATGGTTTTGTTTTAATGGAATTGCGTGTGATCAAATTGTTAAGCAATGGGAAGGAGGAGGGGGTGCAGTGTTGAAGAATTATTAAATCACAAAGAAAATCAATGGTTGGTCTGGCCAGACGAGCATTTCTGAAGGTAAGTCACAGAAAGTCGGACGCACATCACACTGGAATTTTTTTTTTTTACAGAAATGGTGAAATTTATAATGAAATTCAACAAGGAAACTGGAAAAACAGCCAAATTGGTGCAGCAAAGTGGTTAATAGGGTCATTAGCCTCCTCGCTGTATTTTTTTGGACACTGTGTGCCTGTACCGCGGTGCTCGACAGCAGATTGCGGGAACAGGCTGACAGTTAGGCGCTAGCTCAGCAGTGCCGGGTACAAACTGCCATCTTCCTGTGGATTTACAGCTGCCACTTCTGCTGCTTCAATTAGTTCTATAGCACACAGATGTTGCTTAAACGCTGCTGCTAATGATACTGCAATAAGCCTAAGATTCATGCCATATTTTGAGGCACGTAAATTTCTCAAGTGGCACAATTAAAGTGGAAATATTAGGTGACGAGAACTTGGCAGTCTCCCCAACTTGGAAGGCGCACCCGCTATGCAATAATGGGTCAAAAATTCATTCAAGTTTTACTGCTGTTCCGAGTTTTAAAAGACTTTTCACAGTTGAATGCTAAGTAGTAAAAAGCAGGGCATTAGGAAATGAGAATGCGGTTCTGTTATTCAGAACTGACTTTTAATTTCAAATTGAAATCACATGCTCACTTTTCTGGATATGACAGAAGGGATAAAAGGCACAGGCTGGAGAGATCTTTGTCTTTAAGGGCACAGTGTCCTGAGCGGAGGTGATTTTGTGGCTGGGCACAAGGGGAGGCCGAAGCCAAATGTGGGGCTAGCATTTGACATCCATGCTCAGACAGGCTGGAGAAATGTAGGCTGGGAAAGTGTGTCGGGACACATGCAGATATACTTAGCTGGCTTCCCCTGCATGTTTGCGAGCATGAGCACACACACACACACACACACACACACACACACACACACACACAGAGGCATGCCATCTTTCCTCCTCCACACATGTGCCTGTGCCCTGACAGGCGTCTCCCTCCTGCACAGCATACATGTGTGCAATCATACATGCGTAGACACGCTGTCTGTCTCCTAGGCATACACACGCCTACCAACCCATGTGGACCGCCTCCTGCACAGGTAAAGAAGGAGACAGCCAGTGGGACTTCCTGAGAGCCTCCACTAGAACGTCTTGCCCTCATTTGTCATCCCAGACACAGTCCCTTGCCTGTCGCCAAATTTTCCTTTTCATGAAAAATCTCTCCTTCGGAGAAGCTCTTCCCCCCCTGACTGGTTGTCAAACACGCTTTTGATTTTCTCACATGCTGACTTAAAAGGCCATCGGCCGGGCAACACCTCAGACGCCCACTGGCCTCCTTGCTCCTGAAATCTTTGTGCGGGGTGACGGCCCACCCCCACCCCATTTTAACTTATTGATTGGAGCTGTCAAGTAAATGACTCTATTGCGCTTAATCCGAATCATAGACTTCTGTCATCCCGATTAGAATTCCCGACCATGCCCTTGAATGCTGTGTGACTCTGCTGAGAGGGGGGCATCAGGAGTGCCACCTGACTCCCTCTGGCCTGGTTCCTCTCACCACGTGCTTCAGACAACAAGGCTGTTGTTGTTTTGTGTGTTTGTGAAACGCGTAGCATCCCCTTAAACCGCGAACCCCGCTCCATTGGAGTCTTCCCCAGGCTGACTTAGGACTGGGTAGGTGACGGATAAGTGGGTGAATTCTACCAGGTTTCTCCCCCAGCTGCTTCGCTTCTGTGTGCAGCCTCCTTCTTCCATCCTCCCTTCCTCTCCTGCTCTCTCCTTCCCTCCCCTGCCCCTTGTTCTGTACCTGAACCGCTTGGATTATTTACAGCAAATCTAACAGATGTCAGTATTGTCTTGTTCTACAGCAAAAGGACAATGAGTTCCTGCTGACCCTGGTACAATGGATCTCACCGGAGCACGATATGTATTTTATACGGGTGGTGAGAAGCCTACAAGTAATTGAGAGAGAGAAATGTCACTGTAGCATTTCTGTTGACACTGCACTCTGCAAGGAGAGGAGCCCCAGCCTGGTGGCAAGAACGCTGTATTGCTGAGCTGGGGACCGGGACCATGCTCGTTAGAAAGGAGGAGGCGGCAGTTTAAATGAATACACTCACATTTCCCAACTAACAGAATATTCCCAGGACCACAGGGCCACGGGGAAGTCTGTGAGCCGCTTCCCGTTTGCTGGGATCTGTGTGGACTCTGAGCGCAGCTGCTAACTCAGATCTGCTTTTCCAGCTATCTTTATTGTCTTCCATAATGCTTAATGTACTGTTTGTATATGTTGTCCTTGCAGTATATTTTGATGAACTCTCATATATTTTATTCATCTCTGGCTTTCTAGGAAGGCGAGCTCGCAGCAACACTGTGAATAATTATTTGCCACTATCAATCAAGTGTCTGTGTGGTTGCCGCCTCATGGGACAGCCTGGAGCCTTACCAGGGACATGTAACACTTGCTCTTTGGGGGCATTTTGTTCTTTGTTCTGGGGTCTGATGATGGGCTTCTCCAGCCGAACACTGATTTTGGAGAGCACCATTCCCACAGGAGACAGCAGGCATCATTGGAGCATGCGCCCTGACGGGGATGCTGTCTGGAGCCCAGAACCCTTCTGAGCTTACAAGTGAGGACACAGGAGCTGGAGAAATGGCTAAGCCTTGCCATATGAGCAAGCATCAGGCCCGGAGTGTGGGCTCAGACTATGCACATAAAGCCAGGTAGGTATGGCAGCCTGTATGGGAGATGGACACAGCAGAATCGCTATAGCAAGCTGGATAGTTGGAACGGTGGACTCAGGGAGCTCGAGAGACCCTACCTCAGTAAATAAAGGGTGTGAACATCCTTATACATGTAGGTGAACCACACATACACTTTTGAAGAACAAAGTGAAGACTTGGCAGCTCGTCATGTAGGTGTGGAAACTGCAAACTCCTTTGTCACATGTTACTCCATTTAAAGGGGAAGTCCACTGAGAGACTCACACTCAGTACCAACCAGCACGTTGCCTTCCGTATCTTCCAGTTCCCACACTGTATATGTACATACATAGTCCTAGGGGTGCTAGAAAAGAAAGTTTTAGATCTGTGTTGGCCACCTAAGCCCAGACCCTGAGAGTCTGTCCTTGAGAGGGAGGGTAGTCAGCAGGCACCTTGCAGAGACACCACTGTTCCCACAGGGACCAGCCTTCTAGAACCTTCTTTCCCTGCTGCTGAGCATGTCTCCCAACTGCACAGAAACCTGTGTGCTCTTAGGTCCTGCAGTATCCTGGGCTATGTTGTTTGCAAATGTTCGATAGGCAGACAAATAGATGCTATTTTCTAATGCTGGCCTTCAGCCCCGAGACAGCTGCCGTGCCCAGCATTTCTGGCTCTGGAGAGGCCGAATCCTCAGAATGGTATTTGGAGGAAGGCAGGTCCCTGGATTAGCCACGTTCTCATCCTGTCATGGTTGCGTGTGTATCATCAGTAGGGTCTGTCTGACTGTCCATGTATGCCTGAGAACATAGTGAGGCTGGATCCAAGTTCAAGTGGAGGGGATACGGAGGTCAAGCAGGGTCTAAGTGACAAAGGCATCCTCCTCCTCTGGGGCAGGTGTTTAGCAGATGGGAAAAGATTAACAGATGGGAAATCAGCAGATACGTTTAGAGCAAGGTGCAGACCTTAAAGCCTCCAGGACTAAATATTTATGCCGAACACCGGACTGCAGTGCTGGCTGGTCGTCTGAGGAGCCCAGGAAACTGCCCTCGTGACAAAGTCGAGGGAAGATCGAGGGAAGAAACTCCAACACTTGAAGATAAATTCGTCAGGAACTATATTTCAGAAGGAAAAGAAAATGCATTCTGAATGACTAAACTGCCCCCTTCCAAGGATAAGTGAGGAAGGACTAGAAGGTAAAAGGTATTCCACATGGGGGAAAATGTTCCTTCCTTCTCCTGATATTGAAACTGTTCGCAGTGTTTTAAAAATGCAATTCTAATCCATTTCTTTCGGTTTCAAAACTGGAAAAAAAAAATCTCCAAATGACAAACACTGCCTCTGAGGCCCCAGCAAACCACTCCCTTAGCAGACCACACGGTCTCAGTCCTGACACACACACACACACACACACACCTCACCCTCCAGGGCCTCTGGTAGGGACTGTGACTTCCACCCTACAGCAGAGAGACTGGGGCTGGGTTTTCAAGCTCACCAGGACTGCGTATTACAAATGGAGGCTTGGATCAGATTTTTGAAAGACTGCAGAGCTAGCAGGCTGTCAGCGTCATCTTGGGGACTGAACTGGGTCTGTTCAAAGGGAGTTTAAATTGTGAAACCCAACATGGCTGTCTTCAATGCCACCGTATTGCTGAAAGGTATCTGGGAGCCCTCATCTCAGCTCTGCTCTCAAGACTTACCATGAGCAAAGTTCCTGCACGTACAAAAAAGCAGAGTGGAATAGGGTTGGATCTACTCTGGATGCTTCCTGAAGTCTGTTGCCTCCCAAGTCTAAAGATGGGATCCAGATTCTAGAAACAGAACACAGCATAGACCACGCGGATCTGTTTCCCCCAAAGTCCTTCAACCCCTACCCCCCATCTTAAGCTTGACCCTCTCCTGAAGAGCAGGAGACTAGAGACTTGGAGTCCTTCAAACAAGAGACTTGGAGTCCTTGGGGGATTTGTTCCCCCAAACTAGATAAGTATATGAAGTTTGCCAGTGTTGTAAGCACAGAGAAGCCCTACGCAGGTGTGAGGAAGCTCTCTAAGTGAGGCCCTAACCTGTTTTGTTCTGTAGTTTATACTCAAGTGTGGTTCCCTTGGTAACGGTTGAGAGGGTTGCAGCGGTATCTGTATTCAGTGCCTCGAGGGCCCACCTGCTAGTGTGTCAGGAGGGCAGGTAGAATCTGTCCAAAGGACAGGAAAGATTCCTAAGCTCTTCTCCAGCTCCTAAGGCGCCCAGTTCACTCAGATGCGAGCATGTTCCTACACCAGCTCTGTGTCTGGGCTCCGTCACTCACACCCCTTCTGTGTTGCTCCTTGCTCTTCTAACAATGTATAGCCTAGTCTTGGGCTCGCTAGTGATAGGCCACACCCCCATTAAATTCCACCTTCTAAGAAGGAGGTCCAGCATCTGCTCAGCCACTGCTCAGTCTGTAGCCAACAGCAAATGGTCCCTGACATGCAAGCAGGTCCATGACAGGTGTCTGCTCGGGTGACCCATCAAATATGGTGACACTTTCTCCCTACATATAAGACCCGTTTTACATACAGCATTTGGTATGCCTCAGTTTGACAGTTTTCTAAATTTAATCTGCTTTCCCCATGATTCATGGTTATTGGAAAACTTCTACCACCTGAAATGTAGTAAGGGTGTTTTTGAGTGAAATTTGGTCAAAGGTCAGGCAACGTAGCTGGGAGATGCACACCCCTAGAACTCGAGGCACTGCAGCAGCTCTAAGCCTCTGCTCCCCACTTCCCTTTCGGTCTTGTCGA
>CM053762.1:13883160-13899743 GCA_028658305.1 Pachyuromys duprasi
ACTTTGAGAAATGAGCTAGCTACAAATACACCCTGGGTCTCTCTCATGGGTTTGATGCTGAGTGCAGGCAGCCAAATACGGGAGAGGTTCCTCCCACTCACCTTATTTACATGAGGAAAGACAAATGCTAAAGGATGGTTGCCCAGGTGGCAAGGAGCAGTAAACTAGGAAGGAACATGAGCAAACTTCCTGGGGGACTGAAAGATCAGTTCTTGGCGGGTATACAGGGGGTGGGACTGTACCTAATATTTGTCAAACATGTTCAGTTAATATTTATGCATTGCAAAACATATGAATTCTACCTCAGAGGAGGTGGTAATGAGTGGTAGAGCAGATAGCACAGATGAAAGTGAGGACAGCAAACTGGGTTGGGAAGATGGCGCAGTTGATAAAGCCCTTGCTTTGCAAGCCCAAGGGCCTGAGTTCAAGCTCTAGGACTCACGTGAAAAAAAAAAATCCAGCACTGGGAGGTAGAGATACATAGATCCCTGTTGCTTGCTGCTCAGCCAGCCTAAGCTTACTCAGCAATCTCTAGACCAGTGAGAGACTTGGTCTCAGAAAGAAAGGTGGACTGCACATGATGAATTTCAGAGGCTGTCATCTGGCCTCCACGTGTTCACTTACGCACGTGTACCTAAGTGCACACCACACACACACACACGATGACAATATGCTGACGTGTTGAAGGTGACTTACAGGAGCGCTCATGCCATCATTCTGTTTACATGCTTGAAAATCTTCATAAGAAGCTATCTTTTTAAGTTGAGCACATCCAAAAGACATAATACATAAAACACCACCTTGATAGGGTCTCAATGAGTACAAAACTGGAAATAATGTGCTTCCCCAAACTGTTATCTGAGGGGTTGAGCTGAGTTTCTGTCCTGGGCTTTGATCCCTTGGGGCTGTCCCTCAACTGGTGAATGGCCTTGCTCTCCATTGCCTTCTAGAGAAATCTCTGAGTGGAGATGTTATCTGGAAATGACTGGGATAATTGAACTGCTTCCTTAGCCCCCATTGTCACTTGACATCTCTCTCTGAGGCCATAGCTATGTCTTCCCGGCATCTGGTTAGTGGCATGGCTGATGGCTCCATGCTCTAATAGGCAAGCCAGAAGTGAGGCATGGTCTTATGGCTCATTTTAAGAAGTCCAGGGATAAGTAATGATCCTGAGGGAGAAAAAGCTTAGAAGTATGTCTCTCCATTCCTCTAAAAATAAATAACCAGGCAAGAAAAACAAGGCGACTCTGGGCTGTGTGTCACACCAACCTTGTGACACCATCCCCCACAGCCACTGTAGATTTAGGAGTTGAAATCTGTCCTCAACCATCAAGGCTGTGCTTTTTCTGTCAGAGCCCACTGCCCAGTGGGCGTGTGTACCCGTCACCTAATAAGTGTGTAGCTCACCCATGGTGGGTGCTACAGCCTGGAGGAGGCACCCAGGGGAGAGGTACCAGGGAGCCCCCAGCCGCTCTCTGGCCTTCAGTGCCAGCCTCTGAGCCCCAGGCTTCTAGCTTTAGTAAATGGCTTTATGTCTTCCCCAGTCTGTGTACTTACTGAATTGAAAATGGGCCATATATATGTATGGTTTTTTCTCTGCAACCCCAAGAAAGGGTCTCAGGCTTGACAGTGGTTGTACAACCTGGCGTTGGGCTGAATCACTTGAGCTCCTACTGTCAGGTACAGAGATGTCCTTGTTTCTGCAGACAGTACAAGTTCCTCCAATTGTGCCCTAATGCTGCTGCAGTCCAGGGTGCCCTGATAGTGTTGGCATTAATGGCAATAATAGTATTGTGATCTTATATAAAATATTTTTTAAAACAGCATGCAAGTTTTAACATTTAGTGCTGTTATAGCCATTATCCAAATGAACTAATTGGTAATAAACTCTGTGCTTTTTATGTATCAAATAATCACCCAGAACCGTCTTGTTATAAGAACAGAATGATCCCATGGAATTAGTGAGTACTTGAAAGACATTAGAGAAGAAAGTGGCCCTGGCCCCTCCCAGTGTGTGGAGAATACCAAAACGGACAGGTGGTCCCTGAATACTGTGTGGTACAATGTTCCTCTAAAGACCCTGGGGGCACCAGGAACACCTAAGGCCCTCCCTGTGCACGAGCTACACGTGATCAGAGACATCCACTGATGCCTTGCATGAGTGGATTCTGAAACCTGGTTGATCAGGGCACCTTGAGGTAGAACTAGATGCAGAAGGGACAGCCAGCCTCACCCAGGTTCTCTCTTGCTCACTTGCTCTCTTTCTGTCTCTCTCTCCCCACTGTCATAAGGACAAACCATCTAACTGGAAGGACTGTGGTGGTCCAGCTCAGATGCTCACAGTGTGTGCCCTCAGCCGATGCTCATGCTTTACAGTTGCATTGTTGAGCATTCCACCCCCAGCTCCCCAACATGTGCAATAATTGATGCAAGAAATTGTGGTCCCTACTCACCTAGTTGCCAGGCACATTCCAAGGCTAACATCCAGGCTGCAAAGTAACACACACCCTTCAGGGGTTCTGCTACCCCAGTCATCTGCATGGATTTGTAAGCTGTTATAATTGAGGGTTTTTTTGTTTGTTTTGTTTTCTGTAAAGACAAATCAAACTTACTTCTGAAGAGAACGTGGTAGCTGCAGATCCCATAGGGCTTTGATGCTTCCTTTTCAATGGGTCTGCTTTTGGGGGATTTGTCAGGATGGGTACTAGTTCATGCTGTGAATTAAATCCAGAACTTTCTCCAAGAAAAGTCAAGTGTCATCCACAGTGTGTGTGAAGAGCTGGATAGTCTTCACCTGTGGAGCTGAGAAAGTTGAGGTGTGGCAGAGGCCGTCACCTCTGTAGCAGGTCTGGCCTGGCCTGCTCACGTAGAAGGGACAGCATGAACACATGGGAGACAAGATGCCTCCAGTTGCAGAGATCCAGGATCAAAGCAGTGTGATGGGCAGAAGCAGAGGGCAACCTTCGAAGTTTCCTCCTACTCCATCATCTCTGCCCAAAGAACACATCCTGGACCAGGACCATGCACATCAGCTCAGGCTACTGAAGAGCCCCTTGGCAATGCACAGAATCAGCAATGGCTTCTGGAGAGTGTTTAGTGGGAACCCCTTCCACCTGGGAAGTCTGAAGAACCCTGAAGCTGCATGTTGGCAATGGGTGAAGAATGAATGTTCTTTAACACCACAGAGCTGGCCAACTGAAACTTAGTAAATAGAAATCTTACAGACATCTCGCCAGCCAGTATTTTTTGTTTGGTTGGTTTGGGTTTTTTTTTAATGTTTTTCAAGGCAGGGTATCTCTGCATAGCCTTGGCTGTCCTGGATGCACTTTGTAGACGAGGCTGGCTTTGGACTCACAGAGATTCACCCACTTCTTCCTCCCTGAGTGCTGGGATTACAAGTGTGTACCCACCGCAACTATCTTCCCCAGCATTTTTAAAAGCTGACAAACATACGTAATTTTTTTTATGAGTCTACTGCCATGGATAAACTGAGCTTGTTAGGGTAAGGAAACCACAGTAAATGCTTCCCTGCACAGGGGCATTCCTTTAGCAGAAGGACACGGTGAAACTCTGCCATGCCAGAATCCCAAATGCTTTTGATGTGTGTGCATGTGTGTTTGTGTGGTGTGTGTGTTTGTATGTGCATGTGTAAAGGAGAGTGTGTGCATGCTTGGAGTCTAGAGCTCAATGTCAGATATCTTCCTCTATCTCTCTTCGTCTCATCTTTTATGATAGTCTCTCACTGTATTGGAGATCACCTCACCACGCCTGCTGCTTACTACCTGCCATGTGGTCCTTGGCAAAATGAACTCTTACCTCTGGAATGTAAGCCAAAAATACATTCTTTCTTCTAAAAGTTGCTTTGGTCATGCTATTTATTTCATCATATCAACAAAAAAAAATAACTAATAAAGAAGCTGATACCAAAGAGTGGGCTATTTGTGTGAAGAAATATTTGTGTGTTGTTGTTTTGTTTTGTTTTGTTTTGTTTTTGAGACAGGGTTTCTCCGTATAGCTCTGGCTGTCCTGGAACTCACTTTATAGACCAGGCTGGCCTTGAACTCAGAAATCTGCCTGTTTCTGCCTCCCAAGTTCTGAGATTAAAGGCATGAGACACCATGTTTGGCTGACCATGTTGTTTTTGAAGACAAGTAGGAGTTTGGATGGGAAAAGTAGTTTAACACTAGAAGCAGAGCTTAACGTGGGCCTTAGAATGGAGCTACAGGATTTGGCGTTTATCCTGCTGGGGTTTGGTTTGCTCCATTATTTCCTCACAGAGCCCTATTTCTCCATTTTTGGAATGGAAGAGTATATTCTGTATGTTGGAAAAATGTGGTTTGTTTTTTTATTTTACAAGGTGTTACACTTAAGAGATTGCTTTGAGTCTCAAAAGAGACTTTGGACTTATGAATAGTATTGAGATTGAAGGACTCTTGAAATTTGTCTAAATGTATTTTACCTGATGATATGATCATGGGCCTGTGGTGGCCAGGAAATGGAATATAGTTATTTGAGTGAGATGTCCCCCTATAATCTCAAGGATCTGAACACTTAGTCCCCAGTGGGTGATGTTGTTTGGGGGAACTTTGAGGGTATGGCTATACTGTAATAAGTATGTCACTCATGTTGGAATTTGAGAACCTTGGCCTTACCCTTCTCCTAGTTGGCTCTCTCTGCTTTGTACTTGCATTTGAAGATGTGCACTTTCAGCTTCTTGCCACCATACCTGCTCCCTGCGCCCATGCTTTCCCACCATAATGGACTCTCGTCACTTTAGAACCATAAGCCCAAATGAACTCTTTCTTTCCTAAGCTGCTGGGGTCCTGGTGCTTTCTCAAAGTAACTGAAAAGTAATACAAAAAATGCTGCCAGGTGTAACAAACTCAAGGGTGCTTGCTGGGAGGGGCATATTTCCCTATATAGATGTTGTCTATTTCCATAGTTGTTGCCCTGTTTCACACAGTCCTGACACACTATGTGGCTGCATCCTCAGAGCCATCATGACCCTTAGCCATGGTGGGTATGATGTGAGGTCCCACAACAGTTTACAATCCCTGGGTGGCTGGTGATATCCAATACTTTTTATGAGCTTCCTGCCTATCTTCCTTCTAGCATATTCCTTGATTGCTCTTGTATTTATCACTCATATTTGAGTTTTAGAAGTTCCCTGTGTGTCCTACAAATGATTCTACTTGCAGGTATCTATGTGAGGAGAGTTTTCTCCCATCTATCTGTCCCTATTATTCCTTTTACTAGTAGCAAGTTCAATGCTAGGTAACAAGGAGCTGAAAAATGCTTGGAGGAATTGAAGGAGGCCAAGCTCCCAGGAATGACTTCTGGACATGAACAGCCATCAATCCAGAAAGAGCCAAGCTGCATGGCTGCTCCAGCTGCTGCTTCACCTTATCCAAAAGCCCTCCTACCTGTCTCCCGTGACTTTAACATTTTATTCTGATTGTTACTTTAGACCCAAAGAAGAATTGAAAGGATGGGCCCAAAGAGCTTCTCCATGCTTTTGTCCATCCTGATCACATAGCATCGGCACCAACGCTACCACCATTCAAACATCCAAACCAAGAAACCAGACACAATGTGGACCTGCTAACAACTGATGGGCAGGTTCGGGGGTTTGTTTTTGTTTTGTTTTGTTGTTGTTTTAAACTACCAGGATAGTAGCAGTTTTGATTCCTCCAGATATAAAAAAAATATCAACAAGTAGACATTTCCTTCTCCCTCTTCCAATTTTATGCTTTGCATTTCTTTTCTTGCCTTATTTCACTGGCTTCAATCTGCACTCACAGTTGATTATAACTGGGAAGAACGGGCATACCGTGTTTCTCATCTTAAGGTTTACAGGGTCTTGCATGAGGTCAGTCATGAGTTTTTCATGTCGTAGACACCGCTTTATCTCATTGAAGATTCTCTTTCAATTCCTTGCTTGCTGGGAGGTTACAAAATGAATGAGTTGGATTTTTAGTGAATGTTTGTTTTCAGTTTGAAAAGTCGTTATCCAGGGCTCTTGTTATTCTGACCCAGAGAGGGCCCTAAACTAAGTCTCTGGAATAGATTCACTTGGTCATGGCTCTATGTGCTCACACGCTGCTCTGTCTGGCTTGCTGCAATGTTGAAGGGTTTTGGCACTGGCAAAGCTTCCTTTCCCTTTTTCGCCGTCAGGTTTTGATGGCAGGCTTCATGCAGGACTCTTCACATGTGTTGGTAAGTGTCACTGCCTCCTGTCTTCTTTGAAAGAGCATGTAAAATTGGTTTCATTCACTCCTTACATAGGTGATGGAATTTACCGTGAAGTCTCCTGGGCCCAGAGCCGTCTTTGGGGATAGCTTTTGACTACAAATGCAATTTAAAAACTAATGCAGGCTTGTTTATGTTTTCTGCTTATTTTGTACCAGCTTCAGAGTCTTATATTTCAAGGATTTGTCAATGTCTGCTTTGTTACTGAATTTGGGCACCAGGAAGCTTGTAGCCTGGCTTGAGCTCTGCAGTCATTTTCCTTTTCCAGCCCTGATGTCAGTACCCGATGTTTCCTGGTCATCTAGTTTTGTCTGGATAAAACCCAGCTCCTATTGATGCAATGCAAATCATCCCAGAACACATGGCTTAGATCAACATTGGTTTGCTTTCTCCTCAATTTTCTGTGAGTAATGGGGCATCTCCTTTGCTGGCTCCAGCTAGCCTCACCTAGGTAACTGTCTTTCTCCCTTTGGGAGGTTGAGAGACTAGACTGTCCAGGTTACAGGTTACCTCCCTCATGTGTGAAGCCATCTCTCTTGGCTAGCTTGATGCCAGCTTGACACACCCTAGAGTTATATGAAAGAAGGGGACCTCAACTGAGAAAATACCTCCATAACGTTGATCTGTAGGCAGGGCTATTGGGCATTTTTTAAATTAGTGATTGATGTGAGTGGGTCTGCCTGTGATGGACTATATGATGTGGAAGTATAAACCTGTACTGGATATTTTATGTCAATTTGACACAAGCTAAAGTCATCTGAAAGGAGGGAACCTCAATTAAGAAAATGCCTCCATAAGATCAGGCAAGCCTATAAGACATTTTCTTAATTAATGATTGATGAATGAGGGCCTAGCCCATTGTGGGGCGTGTCATCCCTATGCTGGTGGTCCTGGGTTCTATGAGAAAGCAGGCTGAGCAAGCCATGAGGAGCAAGCCAGTAAACACCACCCCTCCATGTCCTCTGCTTCAGTGTCCACCTCTAGGTTCCAGCCCTGTCTGAGTTCCTGTCCTGACATGCTTCAATTATGAACAGTGATATGGAAGTAGAAGCCAAATAAACCCTTTCTTCCCCAACTTGCTTTTTGGTCATGGTGTCTCATCACAGGAATAGAAACCCTAAGACAAAGCCAAATAAACCCATTCCTATCCAACAGGATTTTGGTCATTTTGTTTCATCATAGCAATAGTAATCTTAACTAGGACACCTCCTATACAGGCAAACTGAGATGATCAGGTACCTCAGTTGACAAGTCTATGGCCTCTTGATGTCCTGCAGGTTGGACACACTCCCTTACATAAGCACCTCCGGGAGACATGCCAAGAAGCTTTAAATTACAGAAGTCCCAAGGGCAGCTGAAGTAGGCTTCAAACACACACACATACACACACACCATCCTCTTCCACATTTCTTTGGACCAAGACTGAGTCACAATACCAGCCCAGTATTAACTCAGCTGAGAACCCAAGAGAAGAGCTGGCAAAATTTCCTTTCAAAAGGTGTGCCTTCCTTAAAGACAGTTTATAGCAATGAAGCAACCAGTCACATCCCACAAGCTGGCCACAAGTCATTTATTTTCTCACTAATGTACTATATTAATTCTCCCCTCCTA
Source organism: Pachyuromys duprasi (assembly GCA_028658305.1). Taxonomy (NCBI): domain Eukaryota; kingdom Metazoa; phylum Chordata; class Mammalia; order Rodentia; family Muridae; genus Pachyuromys; species Pachyuromys duprasi. Next base: position 13,891,021 of record CM053762.1, read on the forward strand.
GGAGATGTCCAATTAGGCTGTCAAGCTTCCGGTCAAGATCCCATGCCTATCATCAGGTCCCTCTGGACATACATAGGCAGCATCTCTCCTGTGGCATTTCTTGACCCAGGGGTTGTATGCATTAACAAAACAAGTCACCCCACAAACAGGCTGGCATGACTACAACAGTCATGCCCATCAAAAGGGGCTGGTGAGAAAGATACAAAAAGGACCTCACCAGTTCTTCAAATACTGAGTTTTAGAAGGGCCTCAGCAGTACAGCCCCTTCCCTAGAGATGGGAGATACTTACTAAAGGCTCCATTCTGTCCTGTTCTCTTGGAGGGACATTCATCTCCCATCTGAAGCTACTCATGTTTCAAGTGGCTTTTTCTTCCTCTGCCTGCAAAGTGCTTTTCTACTTTGACTTGTCAGCAGTTTCAGAGTCAAGACCAGTGGTGATCTTACTAAAACATTTCTCTTAAAATGTTCATGGGCCTCTTATGAATCTTATCAGATTCTTCTGTGGCCCCAGAAGTAAAAAACACACTTCTTCTCCAGACAACCCACACTCTGCTTTGGGTATGCCAGGCTTCTGTGAGATGAGGCCCTTCCCATCCCTAGAGGCTCCTTTCCTCTTGTTGTGGGCATAAAGCACTCCCTTCTGTCCTTCCAAGGGGCTAGAATGGAGTCTTGTGGTCATTCTTTTGAATCCATCTTTACTTTGTGGCTGTATCTTCTTTTGGGAATACTGAAACTGACAATATGAAAAGTTCCTGTTCACCAGCTAGCTCTCTCCAACTCTCCTGTTTCCTCAAAATTCAACTCACACAAAGAATAATTTCTGTTTGCCTCATCTCTATTCCTACATCTCTCTCTGCTACCCACTAGCCTCACTCCCATTGCCTTCAGCTACATGACGCTAATTGACACAGAATAAAACTGTGCTCATCCATTTCACAAGTTCTGTGGGTACGTTTTCTTTCTTTTCTATTTAAAGATTTGTTTTTATTTTTATTTGTGTGTGTGTGTGTGTGTGTGAATGTATGCCACAAGTGTGCAGGTACCTGTCAAGGCCAGAAGAAGGTGCTGGGTCCCTGGAGCTGGAGTTACAGGCAGTTGGGAACTGTCTGACATGAGTGCTGAGGACTGAACTCTGCAACAGCCTCAAGTACTCTTAGCCGCTGAGCCATCTCTCCAACCACTTTGGATACACGCTAGATTATCTGTGTTCTCTGCTATCTGGGTTCATATGAGGCTATTCTAGCACTTCATAATGATACCCCTTCTTTGTTTATCCCTAACATCTCTCAGCCCTTCAATATCTACTTCAGATCACCTCAACTCCTCTTCAGCCTAAACCTGACATCTGATTCTGAAACTATCCCTGCAGGTTTTAGGATATGGTCCCCAAGCATCCCATCTCCAGATCCTGCTTTCTATCCCAGTTGTTCAGTGCCACACAAGTCACCCAGCCCTTGAAAGAGCAGTGCTGTGTCATATACATAATTCAGCAATGCTGCTGGAGTGTGGTACACATGCCTGGACTGTTCCCACCCAGCCCAGATTATCAGAGGACTAAGTCCACCTGACTCTCCTGTCTAGCTGCCAGTTGCAATGGGCCACAGACCCTCAGTTCTTTTCCACCCTGGTCTCCAGAATATTCCTTGGAAGTGTGTAACAAGAAGTGAAAATGAGCTTTGCAATGAAGACCAAGTTCTCAGCACCCCCCCTCCCCATTGATGCCTGCCATTGTAGATCAAAACAAGTCATGGGATGTCCAGATTTCATGGCGGTGATGTGATCTCCCCTGGAAGGCACAAGTAAGTTATCGGTAAAGGGTGGGTGGGCTTTTACAGCCGTCTTACTACATATTTATTGCCAGAGCCCTTCGGGACCTTACTATATCCTTCTCATCCAATATGTGGTTCCCTTGGGGTCCACACAGAATAAACACAGGTGTTCAAACTCGTTCAACCCAGAGAGACCTGGAGGGGTCTTCCTGGTGCTCTGTATGGCACACAAGAAACGTGAATGGGGTTCATGGAATCAGCCGGGAGGGTGGCCTATCTCTGGCCCACATGGAACTGTCTCTGAGCTGCCCTGCCCTTGCCTGATCACCCTTAGTCGTCACACTCCCAGGTAAATTTGCCTGTTCAGGAGATGGGCCTTTTACTAACATGGGACCTGAGTCTAAGCACCCAGCTGGCCTTTACCACCTTATCTCTAAATTATCTCCAGTCATCAAGGCCTGTTCTTTCCTTCCTGTGTTCCCCAGCTTCCTCCTCTACCTGGTCTGAACCTCACAGGGAGTCTGAGCAGAATCCAAATGCTTACGTGAGTCTATCAGGAATGCAGTCCCAGGAAGTATAGGAGGTTCATGTCTTTATCCCTCTACCTCTGACTCCTTTTTTTTTTTTTCTTTAGTTACTTCTATAACATCCCTTTTTTTGCTTTTTTTTTTTTTTTTGACAGGATTTCATTTTTTGAGCTGGTTTTGGGCTTGTTAAATAGCCAAAGATGACCTTGATGATAAACTTTTGATCCTAGCTCCACCCACTCCCATGCACAGTTCATGCTGTATTGGGGATTGACCCCAGAGTGTTGTTCAGGCTTGGCAAGAACAGCTAAACTATGTCCTCAGCCAAACATTCTTTTTAATATCAGTCTTTATCCAGTTGATTATTGACCATCTCTGAAATCCTGAGGTTGCCAACCAGGTCAGGAGATTTGGTAACTACTGGCCACGTAAACACTTGCATATTCTGAGGGGCACTGTCTACATTCTACATCTGTGAGTCATAGAGCAAACAGCTAAGAAGAGCTCCCTGCTGGAGATGGACAGCCTCTGTCTGCCCTCTGAGCCTGGCAGGAGGCAGAAAGGCAACCACAGGTTTAACCCCTTAGGTTAGCATCAGATGGCCGTCCCAGCTGTTTTGAGCACCGCACAGCTGCAGCTGGAGGTCGAGGCTCTTCCAACCTGACTACCACAGTAAGCAAGCTGGAATTTCCTTCGGGGTTTTCAGTGTCAGAAAAGACAAAGGTTATAAGAATGCTCCAGATATGTCAGATGGTAGAAGTACAGGCCTTTAATCTGAACACTTAGGAGGGAGGGGCAAGCAGATCTCTGAGTTGGAGGCTAGCCTAGTCTATAGAGCCAGTCCAGGACAGCCAGGGCTAAACAAGGAAACCCTGCCTCAAAAGGCAAAAAATAAAAAGATAAAGGAAGGCTAAAAAGACATGACAACCTTGTTAGTGATTTTCTTTGGTGTGCCAGAATCCCTGAGGGATGTATTCTATAGGAGGAAAGGTTTCTGTTAGCTCAAGGCTTCAGTTCATGATAACTTGACTCCAGTGGTCTGTGGCAAAGAGAAAGCTATCATGTTAGAAATCTGTCAGTGGACCATGGGTTAGGTTAGAGCCCCGTGATCCACTTGCCCTGGCTAGAGACCTGAGCCTGCTTGGAGGTCACACTGCCTTCTGACTGGCATAGCTGCTCTCTACTGTGTATTGGGAATGTGAGATTATCATTGCATCATTGACAAAATATTGAGAATATATTCCCACCACATGTTTGCTGGAGCTGGGGTCTGTGGCAGGGTTGGGTAAAGATGGCTCTTCCTCCTAGGAAACATATTCTGGAGAAAGTAGGAACAATAGCTAAGTTTGGTTTCCCAAGCAGTCCAGAATATTCATTCTGTAGAAAAGTGTGTCAGTGATGGCAATGACCATAGACCACAAATCTGGATGACAGATATGGGCCATTATCTTTGTTCCTTGTCTATGCATATGTGTATATGTTTGTTTGTGTGGAGTATGTGTGCTTATGCGTGTGTATGTAGGGGGTGGCACATGAATATTTGTGTATGGTACATTGTCATGTATGTGTGTATATGTGTGTACATGTAATGTATAGTTACATACATGTATGTGTGTGTTCAGTTTGTCGAGGTTGGCTAGCTAGTGAGCCATTAAAGTCTACCTGCCTCCTCTCAGCCAGTGCTGGAATCGCAGATGCACACTCTCACACCAAGCTTTTACAGGAGTTCTCGAGCTCCAAATTTAGGTCCTTATGCTTGTGTGGCGAGCACTTTATCTGAGCTCTCCTCCATTCATCTATGCTGCTCTGATCTCCACAACTTTCCTATAGCATTGAAGTGATTAACAAGTAGAAAGTGCCTTTGGTTTCTGTGCACCTGGGCATTACATGGTGCTCCTCCTTCAAGCCACACAGGCAGCTCTCAGGTGCCCCTGAGCCCATCCTGTGGGATACTGGATAATGGGACCAGAGGGCAGCCCAGCCATAGGGATACTGGGCTCAGCTTGGGTAGGCGCCACTAAGCCTGCCTCAAATCCACAGAAGACCTTGGGCTCTGGGCTCCGTGTGTGCTCTGAGAGGGGAGCCAAGCACGCACTAGCGCCCACAGCCTGCGAACCGCCTCCTTCGCTCCCTTCCTTTCCCATAAGCTGAGCCTCGCTCCATCCGTATGCCCACACTGGCCTCTTAATTTTGGTTTTACTGGCGAGGCGGCCGCAGCTATTGAGCGGAGGGAGGCAGAGTGCCTTCCTTAAGTGTGGGGAGCAGGGCAGCTGAGCACCTGCTCCCCCCCTTGGCTAGAAGCCCTCTGATGCCCTCGGCGTTGGATTGATGCTCCCCATTGGGCCTGTCTTCAGTTTGGTTTCAGGCACTTTCCAATAAGTGCATGGAGTGCTCAGGGGCTGAGGAGAGGCACTAAAGAAATCAATACGTGTTCATCATCATCTCGGCCATGCCTCGGCGTCTCCTCCCCCGAGCCGAGCCCACCCGGGACACTTGCTCCCCGGCTGTGCTGCTGGTTTTGTGCTTCCTCGTGGAGCGCCTACCAGTTCTGTCTCGATAATGATCAATATCACTTTATCAATGAATCACCAGCACCAGGAGCATTTTAGCTGTCTACAGTTTCTACCTCAGAAAAAATGCCGTCTAGACCCCAAGCCTCCTATTCCAGGGGCTCCCATTCATTGCCTTCCTTTGTGTGTGTGTGTGTGTGTGTGTGTGTTGGGGGGCAGGGTGTCTCTGTGGTCTGATGGGATGCAGGGGCTACATAAACCATGCTAAGGGTCTTCACTCAAGGGCCTTGTTTATGCCACTCTCTGTGTAGGTGTTTTTCATCATTCTTTGAGGAGGGGAGGCAGCTCTTGACCCAAGGAGTTCTAGGGCTCTCCATGATCTCTTCGCATGTGAAAACAGGGCAGGCTCTCCACACGTGGGCAGTGTTCTCGTGTGCCAAGCTCCCACACAGACATCATTTACCTATAAAGACTCAGCGATGATCCCCAGAGGAGGGCTCTGGAAGAGGAACAATCCCTGGGCTCCTGTAGCAGGCTGAGCCCAGGGTCTTCGACTCTGTAGCCCTGGCTCCTCCCAGGCTGAAGCGGACTGGAGCCACCAAAGCAGCCTGGCAGCCTGTGAACAAGGCACATCCCCGCATTGGCAAGGAGAGAGACTGTCTTTTGCCCTCTGTGTGTTGCCAGAGTGAGGAAGAACATTCTAAGCCGGAGGGTGAGTTCAGCTATTCTGCCCTCAGTGAGTTTTACTTCAAGGCCAGTTGCTGGACAAATGCACAAGTTTCAGAAGCAACCTCAACACACTGACAGTATAGGTGCAGGTGTCACGGGCCGCGTTGATCCTCTTTGTCACGGACTCAGTCCCCATCTGTATCCCACTCAGTTTGGGTACACCTCTCCGACCACCGCCATCCCATCTCATATCAGTTGCCCCATAAATCAAAAAAGAACATCATTCCACATCTCTCTTTCCAGGGAAAGACCTTGAGTTCCCACAAGACTGCTCGGTCATATCTGACTCCTCTGCTTCTCTCCGACAGGCTCTGAACTATCTGCCCAGAGTTCCTCACTGACCCACCCTCCGTGGACTGAGAACTTCTGGCCACATAGATGTTCATTTCACACTTTCAGACCAGGAGCAGCTCTACAGAAGAACGCACATGTCCCCTCCAGCTCTTCCAGGGTGACCATTCACATCTCCCATCATCATGAATCTGTTGACTCAGCTTCTTGAAGATGCTCTGCCTGTCTCTATCCATGAGCAGCTTCCTGATGGACTCTGTCAACACTGCCCCTTTCCTGGGAGGCTATCTGTAATATCACTCCCAGGTTCACCTATGTCCGAACACATAGGGGGTTCACACACAGCCTGTTTAAGATTGGTTTCCAACCAACCCCTGTCTGTGGCATTGGGCACAGGACCTACATGTCCCGTGTTCTTCATCATCTCTGTTCCCCAAAACACCGTGAGCGCCATCCCAAAGTTTTTCACTTTTAGTTACTTCCTGGATTCTTCTCAAAGCAGATGGTGTCCAGGCGGGTTGCCTGCAACATGGCTGGGAGTCTGTGGTTTTACTCACTACTCAGCCAGAGGAGCCTGAATGAGACAAAGGAAACTTCCCTCGTGGGCTTTGTAAGGAAGAGCCCCGCCCATAAATAATTGTCCAGACTTAGTGACACAGATGTGCTCCAGGGCTGCCACTCGTTGCTCGCTTGACCTGCGACCCCTGACTTCGTGTGAGTGAGCTTGGGTCCATGGTTTGTGGCTTCGAGAGGGCCTGGTTATGGGATGCTATTGACAAGGCCTTTATAAATATTTAATCTTCACATTAAAAATATGGGACAGAAGAACCATTAGTAGCTGACAATAAAAAAGCCTTTTTCTCTGCTGATGGTGGGGGCAGGAGAAGAGAAAGACAGGTTCTGAGAAGGCTAAATGACAGTGGGAAAATGTAAATTAGTGTTATTTTACAAATTGGTTACAGCCTAGGCCTGTGGTCTCGGTTCTGAACCTGAGCTGTCGATTCCACTGGGTTTGTGCAAAGACCAGCCCGTTCTACAAAGCAAAATGGATGGTTTATTTACGCCCAGTGCCATTAAGAATGGAGGAGAAAAGTTCAGCCCAGGATAAGAAGCTTAAATCTTGATTTCTCCCTTCCCCCTCTCAAAAAGAATGGATTCCTTGCATTGTAAATTATCCCGCCCTCGTCCTCAGGTTGGCAGCTGCGGCAGGCTGGAATGGACATTGCATAATCTTAAATATTGATTCTTGTTAGACCTCCCCCCCAAAAAGCAATCTGAGAGCCCCGAGCTCCCCTGGACAGCGTGTCCAGGAAATCGCCTTGGCTGTAGCTCACTTCTGATGCCTCCACCCCCGACAGCGAGATCCATTCTGATTAGAAAGTTCTTGGAGAAAGAGCAGCCCATCAGGATCAGCTTCTCCATCACAGGGAGCTGATCGACTTCTGCCGACACTGACTCCCAAGTGTCCCCCAGTGCTGCCGGACCTGAGACCCTAAGCTGTGAGAGCCCATCAGTTCTTATCACCCCCAAATCAAGCTCACCCACGGTGGCCTGACAGAATCCCCACATGCAGCCTGCTTCAAAGGCAGGTGTGGAGCAGAAAATCCTAGCCCTGCCTGCTTTACAAGCCAAAGCAATGCTACCCTTAGAAAGAAAATGATTTTTATAAAACAAAGTTATGTGGTGTGCTGTTTGCAGCTGTACCACTGAGTCCCCCAGGCACGGAGATAATTAAGGTGTAGGTTTTAGGAGACTGAAGACAATGGTCTTGTGTAAATGCATTAGGGCTAAAAATGAACGCCTTCTTATCCCTCCCAGCACACAGACCACTTAGCTCTGGTGAAGGAAAACAGCAAACACCACACAGAGAACACGCTTCCTTCCCCTGGCTCTTCATCCAAGCATCACACAGCTGCTTCCTCGACTAAACACAGAAGAAAAGCAACCATGAAGGATCGCTTTGGCTTGGCAGCTTGTGGGGATGATTTCATGAAATGTAATTAATTGGGCTTGTTTTGGTTTTGTTTGTTTGTTTTTAGTGGCTAAAGGCTTTATTTATTACCTAACCAATCAACCTTGGTTACCTGCCAGGAGCAGCGAGGGTGGGAGCTCCATTGTGGATTCCTTCACGTTGCTGTTTAAGAGGACATCCTCTGAGCATCATTTGAGAAGCCCCTAGCATTTGAATTCCAGGGAAAGCCGGTCATCCATTCTTTCTTTGCAACTCATGGATCAAAATGCGGCTTTTTGTTTGTTTGTTTGTTTTTGCATTTTATTTACTTATGTATTTTTTTCATTTTTTATATTAATCACAGGTTATGTACTTTGTATCCCAGCCGTAGCCCCTCCCGCATTCCCTCCCTATCCCCCCTTTCCCTCCCTCATCTCCTCCCTGCACCTTTCTAAGTCCACTGATAGGGGAGGACCTCCTCCCCTTCCATCTAACTCTAGCTTATCAGGTCTCTTCAGGAATGGCTACAATGTCCTCTTCTGTGGCCAAGCTGCTTCTCCTTCGGGGGACAGGGAGGTCGAAGAGCCAGCCATTGAGTTCATGTCCAAAATAGTTTCTGTTCCCTTACTAGTATATCCACTTGGGAATTGAGCTACCATTTGCTACATACAAGCAGGGGTTCTAGGTTATAATCGTACATGGTCCTTGGTTAGAGAGACAGTCTCTTAAAAGACCCCTGTGCCCTGATATATTTGGTTCTTGTGGAGCTCCTGGCCTCTCCAGGTCATACTAACTCCCCCTTCTTTCATATGATTCCCTGCACTCTGCCAAAGGATTGGTTATGTTTCTTAATATTTGCTTTGATACACTGCTAGGAAAAGTGTTTTCGAGGCCCTCTGTGGTAGGCTCTTGTCCTACTACTTGTTTAGTCCTACATCCAATGTC
>CM053762.1:13908415-13923415 GCA_028658305.1 Pachyuromys duprasi
GAAAAAAGTTTCATCCACAAATGGTGCTGAGAAACTATATATCCACATGTTGAATCAATGAAACTAGATATATCTCTCTTACAAAATCAACTCAAATGGATCAAAGACCTTAAACGTAAGACTTGACATTCAGAAGCTTCTAGAAGAAACTCTTCATAGATACAGGTGAAGACTTTCTAAAAGGGACTTCAGTAGCTCAAGAAATGACCCTAAGACCAAATGACTTAAGACCTAATGACCAAAGACCCTATGACCAAATGGGGTTGCATGGAGTTAAAAAGTTTGCTCAAGGCAAAGGAAACGGCCCAGTGAAGAGACAGCCTACAGAATGAAGAAGTCTTCAAACTGCGCATCTTAAAAGGATTCATCTCTAGAACCTATAAGCAACTCTGCAATTAAACCAATCTGATCAGTGGCCAAGCTAATAAAATAGACAGTTGTCAAAGGAAGAAATACAGATAGCCAGCAAGCATTTTGAAAAGTGGTCAACACTGTTAGCCACCAGGGAAATAAGTAACAAAGCAACAGTGAGATTCCATTAACTCCAGTCAGGATGTCTGTCATCAGGGAAAGAAACAAGAAGAAATGCTGGTGAGGAGGTGAAGATAGAAGAGAGCACTGTGGTGGAAGTGTAAACTGCTCCAGTCGTGTGACCTCCTGTCTCAATCCTTGGTATGTACCTGAACATACCAAGTGAACATGCCACAGAGGTACATATACACCATGCTCTCTCTACCATCCAGAGTCACCAAGACATGGAACCAGCCTACAGGTCCATGCACACACAAATCCCTACAGACAGTGTGGTTCATAAACACAACGCAATTTCATTCAGCTGTGGAGAATGAAATTAAGACGTTTGCTGGAAAGTAAATGGAACCAGAAACAGTTATGTTAAACAAACAAACAAACACAAAACAGAAAACCACCTCATGTTCCCTCTCATTTGCAGAATTTATATTTGAATTAACATACACATACGTGTTCTGTGAGAGTGACAGGAAAGTAAAAGGTGGGAGAAAAACATGGAAAGGAAGTGGATAGCAAGAGAGCAACGGAATATATGGGACATAAACAGAAGAGAGTACTTGGAGGGAAGAAGAGGGCCAGCAAGAGAGGAACGGGGTAGAGAGGAGAGGGAGCATAGCAGGACAGCAAACATTTTATTCATATATATATATATAATCTATATCATATATAGAGATGATATATGTGATATTTATAGAGAGATGATATACATATATGCATACATACATACATGCATTCATACATACATACCGCAATGAGACCCAATACACTGTATGCTCTGAGAAAGATAGTGTGTTTTCGTGAAAAGTGTTCATTTTTTTATATATTGAGGAAACTTCAGCTCTCCCCCTCCCGCCACCATGATACTGGCCCTCGCTTGTATTAAGCAAATGCTCTCTACTGAGCTTCAGCCCCTGGCCAATCCTCTTTCTTTTCATGTTGTCTAGTTAGATGCAGGGTCCTGCTAAGTTTCCCAGTGGGCCTTGAATTTACTCTAATTCTCCTGCTCTGTCCTCTCAGTGAGTTGGAATGACAGGACTGTGCCACTGGGTCAGGATTTTTTTTATTGTTTTTATAAGAGCTTCATTAAAATAACTCACATGGGATAGTGCACCCATTTCAGGAATGTGGCTGAACGCTATGAAACATAGTTTGGAAATACCTCCATCAATTAAAGAAGAAACTCAGGAGCCTTTTTCCAGCCTGTTCCTTGCATTTCCAGGCCAAATAACTGCCAGAATACTTTCCGTCTCTGTAGATTTGTCTATTCTGGACACATCATAGCAATAGAGATATTGGTAAATATGGTTAATGGCTTATTTCATTTAACATATTCTCATGGTTCTTCTGTGTTACGGCATGTTTTAGCATGTCATTCTTTCCATGGCTGAATAATATCCTACTGTCTAGATATATCTATCTGTTGGCTGCTGTGTGCATTGCTGCTATGTGCAAGTTTTCAGGTGAACATATCCTTTTCAATTCTCTCGGGTCTGAACTGGAACTAGAGATATTGAGTCAAAGGGTTAGTTCTGTGCTTTACTGTGCAAGAAGCTACTGGAGCATGTTCTAATGTGGCTGCCCTGTTCACAATCCCACCAGCAGCGGAGGGCTCTGACTCATCCCCTTACCCTCTCTGGTACTGCTGTTGCCTGACTACAGGACTGTAGCAGGTCCTGCTGGCTCTAAGTGACTCCTAGTTTGCCTGGCATTTCCCTACTGGAGGAGATGAGTAACTTTCACATGCTTCTTGGGACTTTGTACAACTTCTCCCAGTTCCATCCCATTGGGCAACATGCATCTTCTGCCAGCGGCTCGCTGCCATGACTGATTTTGCTTTGCGGGATGTTTTGAAATGAGAAAAGTGGGGAGGGTTCTCCACTTTTCCTTCTTGTCCACGATTGTCTTAATTGTTCCCTGTCTGGTGGGAGATTGGGCTGGCGGCCCTTAGGATCTGCTCGTCCACCTCCTCAAAGAAGCCATCTGTGATTGTCGAGGGGTTCACACTGAGTCTGCAAGTCAACTCGAGGGTTGCCATGGCAGCCGTGCCCCAGACCCACCTGTGATTACAAGACACTTTGAATTTATTTAACTGTATTCAACACTAAAACACAGGACTGGAGAGGTGGCTCGGCAATCTGTCCGCTATTGCAGAGGATCTGAGTCGGGTTTCCAGCACCTACATGGTGACAACCATGTTACATTTACATGTTATATTCACAGCTACAGTTACAGCCATCTGTAACTCCATTCCCCGGGGGATTCAATGTCCTCCAGAGGTACCAGGCAAACACCTGGTGGTAGATAGAACATAACAGATATGGAATAGAAACAAATAAACAAATCCAACAAAATAAAATTAATTCAACAATCGATAAATAAAAGACAGCACTTTGAAAAGTTGTCATATATGCTTCGTGGCAGTCCTTGTCTTTGTCTTACTGGCAGGTTGTCACAACCACTGCGGGATTCAGGGTCCCACACGGGGCGTTGCAGCCAGGGTACACAAACTGAGAGGCCATGAGGAGGGAATGGGGTCTTTATTGGCTACCTAAGAAGAAGACCACTTTTCACTTCTGACACAATGAGAAGCGTTCTCTAAGCTGCAACCGGCCTATTTTGTAGAAAAAAATTGGGAAATTAGAGAGATTATCACTTCTTGAGTCTGCGGGTAAGATTAAATGGAAACGGGGTTATAAAACATAAACTTCTTATCTTGTATTTAAAAAGAAGGAGTTTTGAGGTAATTCTGACAAGTATGTTCCAGTGTGTGGATATGTTCTTCTGGCCTTCTTTCTAGAAGTTTGCAGATCCCGATCATATTATATTCAAGGTACTATACACTTACATAACTTATTTTTTTGTCATTGGTGTTTATCATTTTGTGAAATAAACATCAAAACATGACCTTAATAGAACCTATAGTATCCCACTATATGATTATATCAGAACCTAATTACTGATCCTCTTTCCAGCCATTTGGGTACTTTCCAATTTTTAATAAATATAGTGTTCTGAAAGGTTCATGCACTTAGAGTCTTGTCTAATCTCTGATTATTTCCCTGGAATTGATTCCTAGAAATGAAATTAATGAGTCAAAAGGCTATGAGCACTTAGGTTTCTGTACAACATTTCAGAGTTTGTAAGAGTTCTACCAGGGACTCTGGGAGAGCAGCCATTTCCCTGCAACCAGCATATACCCAGTTTGGAGAGAAGTGGGTTTTTTCTGGTTTAATAATGAAAAAAATTAGCTAAGCCTTTAATCCCAGCACTCAGAAGGCAGAGGCAGGCAGATTGCTGTGATTTCAAGGCCAGCCTGGTCTACAAAGCGAGTCCGGGACAGCCAAGGCTACACAGAAAAACCCTGTCTTAAAAAAGCAAAATAATAATAATGATAAAAAAAATTAGCTCATCATTTTAATGTGTGTATGTGTTTTTATAGCCTTCTCTCTAGAAAATTCCAGGTTAGAATTATGTTTTTATTCAAAGTACTAGACACATACATAATTTTATGCCATTGGTGTTTATCATTCCCTAAAACATATTTCAAAACATGACCTCCATAGCTTAATAGAACCTATAATATTTTGTTAGATGAGTGTATCACAACTTAATTACTAATCCTCTTTTCAACCATTTGGCTTTTAAGTGAGGCTGAACACAGCTTTCTAGGCATTTTTCTTTTTGCCTTAAGAAAACACTTATTGAGAGTTACACTCGTGATGTATACATCTGTCCGTGTAACAATGTCCAGACGTGGGTTTTTTAAGAATGAAGGTCTTAAACTCAGCAAAGTCCGTATCCATTGGTGAGTAATAATGGGCAAGATTTTCCTCTTTGCTCAGTTAGGCTTTGAATTGTTTCTACAATAATTTCCTCCCTGTTTTTATGTTTTTATTCACTTTAAACAACTTTTGGTTCTTCTCAGGAAGTTTGGGGGGCTTCCTTTTCTTTAATTTTTTTTTCAATAGCTTCCAACATAGCAGGTTTCCTTATGGCATCATTATCCACACTTGGTATGTCTTTGCTTTCCATCACCTCTGTCATTCCCTCAGGAAGTGATGTGGAAGTTGCCCTGTTAAAAAGGGTGTTTGTTTCATGAACCTTACTGACTCACTGTAAAGAATAGTAAAAAGAAGAAGAAAAAAAACCTTGGTTTTATGTCTTTTCTGTTTCTACTGGATGCTTCACTTCCACTCAGGTCCTTTGCTCTGATAGTACCCACGTGTCAGAATGAGCCAGGTTTTGAGCTCAGTCTTTTCTGGGTCTTGCTTGGCGATAACAGAGTGAGGTGCAGTAAGGACTCCTGGTTCACGATGGTCTGATGGGTCAGGGAAACACCAGGGCCCCTTGTTGGTATAATGTTCTTTTGAAATGTATACACCTTACCCTTGTTCATTCAAATGCTGATTTCTTTCCCCCACTATCTGGTTTCAATCCAGACATTGCATCATGATTCTTATTCTAAGCATCACCTGTCTCAAGTTTGTGTAAACATGCCACCATTTGTTCTCCAATTTGTCAGTTAATACAGCCAGCCACAATGTTGAGCAATGGAGAAGATAGGGTGGGCATCCTGGTTCAGAGTGGGAGGAGAGGAAGGAGTAGGAGAAGAAGAGAGAGACAGAGAGAGCAGAGGCTGGAGGAGAGGTCTTGGAATGACATGGAGAAATGAAAGATATCACTAAAAGCAAGTATAATGGGTGAACCTGAATGATATGAAACTATGAGGGCTTGGAGGTTTAGGATGGAATAACTATTGCCCAGCATTGTGTTCTGGGTTAACTAAATAAATCCTAGTCTCTGTGTGGTGATTTGGTTATACAGCTGTTTAGGATTAACCGCAGCTTCACTAAAAGATATACACCATAGTAAATATTAATGATAATACAACAGCCCCCTAATACCTTTTGTTTCTTGTCCTTTCAATACCTTCAGCTTGTTGGAACTCACTCAAATTCAAATGCTACCACCAACATAGTGACTCCCATTTTCCTTTTTCGTTCCACTGCTTTGTAGCACTCACAGAAGCCAACTTCTACTGACCCCTTCCTGGTTGTGGCTTCCAGGCTAAAACCTGTGCAGCCCAGTTCCTCTGGAGAGGTGTCAGTGGACCTGAACAGTATCACCCTTCAGCATCGGCCATGTGGCCAACTCTCTTCTGCCTTAGCCCCCATGCACTGCAGATGCTACCAAGGCTCCAGGGAAGAAGAGCCTCTAGCCTAAGTTTTGGAAGTGAGGATGTATAACGTTGATTGCACCTTGAAGTAAACCCTCCTGAGCCCTTTAAGGTGTGGACAGATCTGCTAGCTTCCCCTTACAGTCTGATCAGATTGCCTGGATGGATTAGAGACCTCCATGACGGGTGGATTGGTTGTGGTCCTTAGGATGTTGGAAATCTATGATAGTGTGAAAGGCACAGGATTTGGAGGGCAAAGAGATTGCATTTGGCCCTAAGCCTTGGCCCCTAGGCAGGTCACTTAACCTTGCTTTTTCTCTTTGTTTTGTGCTGGAGATCAAACCTCAAACTTCCCACACCAGGCATGGAGCACAAGCTCACACGGAATGCCCTACAAGCACTGAGTGACCCACAAGATGTTCTACAAACCACTGTCCCCCAAATCAGCCATTGGTGGTTTGAAAATATAGACTATCCATTTTAAGGTTAAACCAGACTCAGGGGCCACTGAACCTACCAAGGATGGCTATCCCAGCCCCCAGGTTATTTAGTGATAGATGGATTCAGAACCGCTTGGTCCCAGTTCTAGTTTGGTGGTGGCTAGTGGATCCGTGAACATGGGGTTCATAGTCTCCTTCTGTTCCGAAAAGGAACTCCTCTCCTTTCATTTGTCCCCAGGGCAGAAATAGGGTATAGAGCCACTGAGATTGGGAGCTGGTCCACCCGTACTCCCAACCCACATAGGCAACTGGCTCCCTGTGAAACCTGCAGCTCTATGCTGGGACATGACAAATGACCAAAAAATCAATTTGTAATCTGATTGGAGGTTTTTGATTTCCTCTGATGAGTTTAAATTTCATTAAAAGCAACCTTATTCCAACATAAAAAGAATCCTTGAAGGGTAAAACAGGGGATTGTCTCACCCAGCATAAAGCATCTCAACTCTTTTGTGTGATTTATTCATGGCATTAATTGTGAGGGCCAGCCTGCGGTGTCTGCTGGCAGCTGTGTCGTTATCAGGGCCTGGGATCGGCCCAGGCGGGCTCAAAGCACAAGGACTCACATTCAAAACTCGCTCTTCGGCATATTGACACTTCAGTTATCAACAGCCCTTTTTATCTGCAGGGAGGGTGCTCCAAGCTCGTGGGGCCAGAATAAGCTAAGCATCAACACTGTGCCTTTCTGAATTCTCCTAATTGTATGTATTCTCTGAGAAAATGATCATCGTGGCCTCTTGTCTTGATGAGAAATTGACATTTTCTGAGGACTTCTTTGGGTGCTCCGAACAGGGGAGATAAGGCCCGGAGTTGTTTTAAAGCAGAGCGGCCTTTCTTTCCTTTCAGGGGCCTCTTTATTGCTCTCGTTGACCCACTTGATGAGTATGGATTTCATGAGGTCTTTTTCAGCATTTGAACTATAAAAGGTTCAGCACGACACCACCCCTTATAGACAAAAGATAACCTTGCCCTTTGAATATATCGATTCTTTATTAACTAGGCTGTTTAATGCAATGAAATGAGGCATTAGATTGAAGCCCATTTCAAGTGCTTTGAATAATCTTTAAAAGCTTGAAAGACCTTAAAGGGAGGCCTGACAATACTCAGGATTTTTTTTTTTTTTTTTGAGAGAGAGAATTGGTTCTTGCTTCTGATTTGAAACTCAAGCATTTGAACTTCTCTCTGCCCAAGTCAACCTGGCACACTGGCTCCAAAGCCCTGAGCAGAGTTTCTGGGCTCTGAGGGAGGAGGCGGCCTTTGGGAAACATGTTCCCTGGCCCCAGCAATTTGGGAAAGCCGGAAGTGGCTTTGTGCCATAGGAAACTCTTCCTTTACTGTCTCTTTAAGGCCAGCCGCAAAGGTTCTGCAGTGACAGGAGGAAAAGGTATTCACAAGTTTCTTTCTGTTTTGAATAATTGTTTCCTGTTTTGCTCAGCAGAACAAGTAATTAAGATGACATTTGTGAGTACTAATTTAGATCACACTTATGTGAATGTGTGACAGAACTGCAAGCCAAAACATGTTTGGCCTGCCTTTCATTGAGGAGAGAATGGAAAGTGTTGAGTGAAATAGACTGGGGAAGGGAAGACATGCAGGGGCTGTGCAAATTAGAACCTGTGCTCGTGGCTGACCTCACTGGAGTCCCAGCCTTGATGTCCACCTACGCATAGCCACCAGCGGCCAGTGCAAACCACCTTTGTGCCACAGTGACACAGATCAGTACCGGCATACTTTCTACCAACCCATCAGCCTGGCTCCCATGTACCATAGACTCTGCCCATAGCTCACAACCCTAATAGACTCACCTGATCTGGTTCTCACCAAGAGGGACATGGGGGGACGAGTGAGTGTTGGGGGAACCAGAGCGGGTACTGCCCAGTCATCCAAGTCAGCTCATTACCAAGCCTCCCCCCAACCTCAGGATCATTTACAGGACACTCCTGGGCTGCTGTGTGTGACCCAGGTGGTCGTGAAAGAAACAGTTCAGGCCTGAGTGTGGACATCGAGCACTCTGATGGGACCTGTGGCATCACTGCCACCTCAGGGACTAGTGCTTATTGGGGGTTGACAACTCGGCAAGGTTCTTTGAAATTATTTGGATCTTGGTGAGCCCCAACTCGGGAGTCCGGGATGTGGAAATGAAACCCCCAATTCATTTGTCAGCCATTTTAATAGTCAAAACAGATAAAATTACCAAAAGTGAAATTCACAGACAAGAAATACTTTAATTAAATATTGTGTAAAATGAACATTTTTATACAGTTAAATATCTGAAAAAATGTACAGATAAAACAATCTTATTGTAGGGTCTCTGACAGCAAAAATCTACCATTTAGTGAAGCTCTCAGTTTTTGACACAATGAAGCAATGAGGGCATGGACTAGTCCATCTAAAACACAAACCGGTGTGGGCATGAGGATACTTGCTAATGTGCACGTGAGTTTTTTTTTTTTAGGTCAAACCCTTACTTACACAAAATAAATCGAGGCAATTTAGTTCCAAAGTGACTTCTCAGGCTGTTCATGTAGCTTAGCCCTGTCAGGAGTCACAAAGCCAGAGCACGACCCACTGACCACTGGGGACATTCTGTTTCTTTTATTGAGTCCCTGAATGAACACTTTCCAAGCTATACATTGTTTCTTTGTGTGTGTGTGCCTAGTTTTTTTTTTTAATTCCCTCCTTTTTGTTTTAAATATGATTTCTGCTGCTGTTTGCAAAGCATGTGCTGTCTGTAAGAGCAATGAGTGTGTAGGAAAAAGAAAAAGAAATAATCCTGACTCTTGGTCTGACGGTGGGTTTGGCACTAACAGGCACAGTGTCTGAAGGAGGTCTTTCCAGTTTAAAAAAGTACAGACAGTGCTGTTGGATCTGACCACAAAAAGGTACTGTTTAAAATCAAAACTTACAAATTAGCAGTGTCCCCTTCCCCTGACACCTCTCTAACTCCAAGGTGAGCTGAGAGGTCAGAAAGCAGCAGACAGACCCAGGAAGGAGTGACTGATGGACCGGAGGTTTGTGCTTTTGGTGTGGGTGTCTGTGTTTTGTGTGTGTGTGTGTGTTCATCATTAGTCTTCGGATAGTAACAATTGTGGTATAAGCCTGTGATAAAATAGCACAGAAGTTCTTCAAAGAAGTCCACTTTTAAGGCATCAGAGAAGTTAATGTGGCAAACATTTGTAATTAAAACATCGGAAGTAAATTTTATTTTAAACTTTAGGCCTCTGAATTTTTCCGGTAAACACAGTTCAGCTATGTGGCAAAGTCATAGGTGGCAGCTAAAATGACTTTTTTTTTACATTCTACAAAAAAACAAATTAAAAATAAAAAATAAAATAAGGACAAAGCCCCAGACGGTGTGGCCCCTTCACGGCCGCCCCACATGCACAGAATCTACTAGGATTTGTCACGGCCTCTGGCACCGTTTTCTTTTGACTATACAACAAACTTTTCTTTTCAAAAGTATTTGTTCAGATAACTTAAAAATAATATAAAAATAAACAATGAATTTGACTTTTCCTCAACATAAAAAAAAAGAGATGGAAAGTCTAAACAATATAGCAAATGGTTTAGGTACAAATGAAATGTAAGGACATTAGTTCATTTCAACAAAAACAGATCAAAGAGACATTTCTTGGTGCCTGCTCTTTCCCTGTGTTACAACACTGGGCAGGATCAAACACCAATACAGACGTGAAAAAAGAAGGCGGGGGAAAGCAATGTACAAAATTTCAAAGATAAATACAATATTTATAATTGATATGTTACAAAATAAAGTCCCTTAGCAACTGCAAGTGTTAATGGGAAAGGAAGTGTCGCATGAAAGAGCATTTTATCCCCTATAAGACACATAAGGAATAAAACTCGTTTTTCTAAATATTTTAAGTGGATTTGAAAAAAATTCAAGACAAGTGTATAAATATTTAGCTACAACTTTGGCAAAATCACAAAAGTCTACAATTTTATAACCACATACAAAACACATCGGGGAAGAAGGGTCTAGAAGTCAAAAGGACAATTTCAGGTACAAGAAACATAGACCTCACAGTAGCCTAAGAATGCAATAGGTTTACAGTGCGGGAAAGTTGAAAAAATGTTGCCGATCGCACTTGCTTTAACAGGAAGCTCTAGGTGGGAGAATATTGGAACCAACAGACAGTAGCATTATTTTTTTTTCTCTGTCAGTGTGCTTGTTGAAGGCAAGAGATTCGATATCAAAGTTACAATTTCTAACTACAATAAGTTACAAAGTTTCATTTCATTAAGATGAAGTTAAGCAATGATAAACCCTCCCCCCTCCCCGCCACCCCAAATTCACCTAGTCATATCCTCCTCTGTTCCAGTTAATGGCTCATACCTCCTTGGCCCCCTTTTTTTCACCACAAAAAAATATTTCACATTATAGAGATACACAACCATTGTGAATCTAAATATGAGTACAGAAAAATGTTTCGAGGCTTTCTTCCTCAGTGTTGCATGGGCATCAAAATGGTGCATATTCACGAAGCTTCTCCCCACACAGATAGCACGCACTAGACAGCCAAGACGGAATCAGAAACTTTATACAAAATAGGCGTCGCTTTGTTTTCCTTAATCTTCAGGACTGAGAAATGTGAAAATATGAGAAAAGTTCAGTCAATAAAATGGAATTGTTCATGAAGGAATAGGCTTGTTCGCGTGTTGATTCTTAACAGTTTAAATAAAATCTTTAAATGTCTTTTGAAGCATTCAACTGTTGCTGATTTTTAGTTTTGAAGATATTGTTTCCATCAGCATGTCTTAACACACTACACGTGTCCCCTGAAGTCCGTCCTTGGATGCTGGGTGCTGTGAAGGTAAACAGAGTCCCTCACATGGGCGGGACTACCAGCCCAGACATAGCTGCAAAAGAGAGGGAGACAGCAGTTAATGCCGACCACCCCACATGCACACCCTCACGTGGGCCCAGCTTGCTCCTCCTGTGCTGGGAACCACAGGGAAGCCAGACTCGCTCAACTCTTTGCTATAGCCAGCTTTGCTCGTGGCAGTGGTGTGCTGGGAAGTCTACTTCTTGGGGTGAGGGTACAGTGGTGGCCTGATTCCTGCAGGCCTTTCTGGCTCTGTAGCCCTCTGTAAAGGCCTTCTCTGCAAGAGGGAACACGGGCTTCTGCTCCGCCTATGTCTCCACATTTTGTTCAGGGCAACGGGAAGCCCACTCTCTGGAAAGTCAGGAACCAGCCTGGCTGTGGCTTGAAGGCCTTGCTTTTCCTAAGTGGGATGGAGACTTGCCTCAGTTTCCCCCTCTGCCTTTGGGCCCAGGCTCTGACCTCCTCCTAGCAGCTCTGTAGCGTAAGGGTGAGTCAGGCTCTCAGATCAAAGCCACACGCGGCCCAGCTGCTCTGGAATCTCAAGGCCATGGAGTGGCGGAGGCACCACGCCACCTCAGGGTGCTGTTTTCCCTTCACAGAATAAGAGAAGCTTGGCACTGAAGCGCCAAGTGCAGCCAGCTCCGGAGTGAACTCCTGGTCCGAATGTAATTTAAAATCTTTTAACTCTGGTGTTGTTTAATTTTTGTCAGAATGACTGTTCTCATTAATTTATGTATAACATATTAATACATTTGTTCATGTAGTGATGTGAGCTTCAATTTCTCAGTCCATTAATTTCAACGATATTAATTTATCTCCGACTCACCGTTACAACTTTATGGTTTGGCAGGCCCCTGTGTACACACTGCTTATATGGTACCACCTAGTCGGCCTCGATGCTGGGGCATGTCCACAGACACCTGCCCTCACTGCCTGCCTGCTAAGCAGTGCTGGCCTGGTACCCAAGGACAGCTCTGAGGCCGGCTGGCGGCGCCTGGGGCCTGGGCATCCCGTCAGCACTGACAGGTGTTGTGAAGACAATGAGTTCAAATCATTGATACCTTTCCAGTTCCTTTTTTGAGCATTAGTTCATCAAAGTGGAATATACCACCGACTTCACAAAAGGGCCAGTTTGTCTTCTCCACGGTTGCGTCCTCGGCACCCAGCAGAGAGCCTGGCACATAGTAGGCACTCAGTAAATACTGGTTGAATGGGTTCATGTGTTTAAAGGAGAATGGGTTTGACTTTCACCCAGTGGAGCACATACCCAAGGTGGTGTCTGCAAGAGGCCAGATGATGGCCACTTACTTCAAGTAAGCATGGCCCCGTGTGTCACAGGGAGTCACATGGGAGCCCAAAGGCCTAGGGGCACCCATATGGCTTCACCACCACATTCATCGTAGGTCACATGCAGCGTGAGCTGCCC
Source organism: Pachyuromys duprasi (assembly GCA_028658305.1). Taxonomy (NCBI): domain Eukaryota; kingdom Metazoa; phylum Chordata; class Mammalia; order Rodentia; family Muridae; genus Pachyuromys; species Pachyuromys duprasi. The sequence continues at coordinate 13,920,890 of CM053762.1, forward strand.
TCAGTGCTGGGAAGGGTGCTTGGTGCCTGCTCCACATGGCCCCAGCTGTGGACAGCTGTGTCCAAGTGGTACTTTTCATGCCTTTGGGCCAACCCTTCCCCCTCTGAACTGCGAGAGACCACTTACTCCCAACTACAAACAACCTTGCCACCCAGTAATGGCACACAGATTGCCTTGGGTCGGGATGCTTAGCCCTTTCCTGGAGAGAGCAAAGCCATGTAGACTCACTGTCCTGAAGGTTGTAAAGAAAGGCTCTGCCTCATGGCAAAGGGGAGCAGGCACAGTCTGGGATGGGCTTGCTACGGCACAGGGACCTGCCATTCATTTCTGAGACTGTTTCTGCTGCCCCTTGAATAAGGAAGTTGCAAGCATGGCACTAAGGGCAGGGTCATGCCCTGCATGGAGAAGGGCCAGACCTGGGTATCCCGCTGAAGGGAGCTCTGCCCTTGCTGTAGTCTTGTTTCTCCCTCAAGTGAGGCTCCACCCCTTGGGGCATGGAAGTGCTACTTCAAGGTCAATACTTAGGAAGGATGGGCTGGACAAAGCCTAGAGGCAGAATCCCATATGTTGGGGCTCGAGGACCAGGCCTTCCTTTACGTAGCTGTGGGGCAGGGAGGAGGATGCAGACCAGTGAGGCACATGCAATGCCACAGGCGTGCAAGGGGTTTGGGAAGGGGCCATGGGGCCTGGGCACCCACCCGCGCCGCCCTCACCTTGCAGTCCGTTCCCGTTGGCGCTGGTGCAGGAAGGAGGAGGCGAGGCTTGGGGCCGGACCACGGGCGCAAAAGCGCTCTTCTGTTTCACTGCGGAGATGACATTGGCAGGTGAGAATGAGAAAATGCCGTGTGTGCTGCTACAGTTTGAAGGGAGGGTGACCGAAGAGGCTGCCATGGTGGGGCTGGACGGCACTACTGCAACAAAGCAAACACGGTCAGCACGCGCGGGCTGTGGCACAGCACCACAGCGAGAGCTCTGAGGGCCTCGCCTCGCACGGGGAGGGGCCACAAAACAAGACACGACATGCTTCGGCTCGGCCACTCTGGATAACAGGCAAACGCTTTGGGGGTGGGGGAGCAGACTTTCTCTTCCAATTGAGCAGCCCCGTGTGGTTCAGATTTTATATTTTGGTGGCCAAAGGAGATGGCATTGTGGGGGGAGGGCTGTATTGGGTCAATTTGTAGTTGTCGTTTGGATGCCCAGCCTCTGGGGCCACCCTTCCTTTTATCCAGTAGCTCACATCACAGAACATCCAAGCAATACACACACTCGACTTTGTAGTGAATATGAATCTGCGTGATGACGTGTGACAAAAACAGACACTTACTGCCGTAGGGAGAGTTAGCGGAGGAGCCATTAAGAAATCCAGGCGAGCCAGGGACCCCTAGATTGGCCATGGCGCCACTTCCATATCCATTCATGCTAGTGCTGACTGTGTTGTAATTGGACTGCTGGGGAGTACTGCTGGGGACGTAGCCTCGCGGGGACACGCTGCTTGTATTGCGACTGTAGCCGACTGTTAAAATCCCCCCCCGGCCAAAAATAACATTATTATCAGTGACAGACACTTGGGGGGGGGGTTTCCCCGAGAATCTATATCATATATTCCACATTTTATTTGACTTTATGCCTCCTCTCGCCCTGGTGATTCTAGCCAGCTTGGATAATCGTATCACGCCAACCCTACCGCTGGTGAGACCTGTTCCGTCTATGTTGGCTTCAATGGCCAGCCGAGGCATGCTTGGATCTAACCTTCAGCTGTTTCCACATACTGCTTTAGAAGCAATTATCAACAGCTTGGATCCCTGACCGGTTACCCCACTCTCTCTGAACTCTCAGCCTCAACAGGCCTTCAAATGCCATGGCTGACAAAGAGAGCTTGTTTGTGGCTGTAACTTCCCTGGAAAGACTGTTGGGGGGGGGGTCTTCATTTTCACAGCTGCTGTCTCTGTGAGCAGGGCTGGGATGGACGCCATAGCTCCTCACCTGCTGCAGAGTGTGGGTAACTGGGAGTGAAGCCAGCCGGTACAGTGGGGTGGCTCTGACGTGGCTGCCTGAGTCATTTTTATGGAAGACGTGAACTAAACTGGGCTCAAAGAACCAGCTCAAAGACACCAAATTGTGACCTCCACAGCCCTGGTCACTGTTCTACGGGATAAGGTTCACCATGCGGGTGGGGGGAAATGGATATCTTTCTCTGTGGATTCAGACCAAGAAGAAAACCCAAATACCACCCATGATACATCCAAAAAGGCTCCTCCTGGCTTCCTATGTTATAGCTGCCCTATGGCTCTGCCCATTCTTGTCAAAGAACACAGAGTCACTTACAAATAAGCTAAGGGACACTTCTAGCAACACCAGGGAGCTGAGTGGCAGCCGGTGGCGCTACTGTCACTAGGACTGGGTTCTCTGAGTGTTCTCTGCCCAGTACAACTGGAAGATGTGCGGCAAGTTCTTCCCTGCAAGAAGGAACCAGCCATGCCTAAGGGCATGGAAAGTGACCAGCACTCCCCAGCTGGGCCCCAACAC
>CM053762.1:13928415-13948415 GCA_028658305.1 Pachyuromys duprasi
TAACAGTGAATATCTGACATCCTCTTACTAGCACGTTCACAAATTAAAAAGAAGCCTAATGATGCTGCTTCTGTTCATGCTGAGTATTAAAAAGGTAATGTCTAAAAGGTTTTATTGTGTTAATAAAACTCAGAGGTGGTCAAGACTTGGGTACACACTGGGATGGATTGTAAAAAAAAAATCAGTTATAATATTATGACTTCATTTTGCATTTTCAATTCTGCCTTGGAAATCAGAGAGGGCTTCTAAAGAGAGAAAGAGACAAAAATTATATCAAAGGAGAGGGGAAATTGTAAGCTTGACTCATCTTTAATGTTATACATCAAAATAGAATTTCTGTGATATGTGGGATGTGCATAAACAACAGGGGCAGCTTTTGTCTTTGTTGGATTTAAATGAAAAGTCCCCTAGATATTAATATGTGGACTTCATTTGTTAGCCCGCTAAGTCAGGGACTTATAACAAAAGCTTTGTAAACAAAAGATTAAACTGAATCGAGCTTTAGAAAATGAAAAGAAAACAAGAGTCAAGTAATCACAGATCAGACTGGAGCGCCTAGATGGAAATCAGCGCGGGCTACTGGAGTGGAAAATGTTTAATTGAACTATTTCATTACGCGGAAGTTTATGTCCCCCTTGCAGAATCCAAAATATTGGTTATCAGAAAAAGCCATTTTTCCCCTCCCTTTCAAGAGATGGCCCTCCAAAGAAGCAATGTACGGCAAGAGTCCGTGTACCATCTCTCACCCTTCGCCCACCTCTGAAGTGGCCAGGTGTAGGCCAGGAAGCTCCCCATACCTGTTGGCCTTGACATGGGCACAGGGTTTGGGATGTCTGGCATTTGCCTTCAAGGATTATCCACCACCCCAGAACCAGAACCAGTCTAGCAGTGACCCCAACCTGTGTGGGGCATCATGTGCTCTTGTACTAACCTTGGGTAACCTTTCAGGGTCACCTGGATGCCTGGGTATCACTTTCTGCAACCTCTGGAAGCCGTAATCTATGGTTGGCTCATTAAGGGCTGCAACAGGACACACAAACACACAGCAAGTCAGTCACTGTTATGTCATCCATTGTGCACTTACTGCATGCTTGCACACAGGTGTGCAGTTCTTCTCAAGCATGCCTCCAGGGAAGCACCCCTGCATGTTGGCTCTGCTTTAAGCAATAGACACCCCCGCCCCGACACACACACTTTCTTTTGCACACAGAGGTAACAATTATTTCTAATCTATAATTAGACCAGAAGAAAGTCAAAGGGTGGCTCAGTATGTTGTAAAAATGGCGGTGCAGCCCCGAGGTGACAGGTCTTGAGGCCATATATAGCCATCACCGCAGCCATGATGCGGTGTCTGCATCGCACAGTGCGTTCCTCACCAGCCAGGGATTTATGGGAAACTGGCAATTATGACATATGTCCAGCTATTGCTAGCCTCAGATTTATCCCTGTGGTCCTTTTTTGTCTAGCATATTGCCTGAGCACAGACCAGGCAGGAGGAACACTTACTCTTGCAAAGCTTTAATAATCTGTGAATGGCTGACTACAAACTGATATAGAGCGCTATCATTCCACAGCTGCAATCCACCAGCCCCACGAAATTGCCGGCCACAAATAGTAATTAATCTTTTTATCCCTCAAATTGTAATTTTGACTATGAACTGTGCGTGGCCATAAATCAGAGGCACATGCACCCTGTACAGTGCATGAATCACAGCCGGGACTGCATTCGACTGCACACACTGTGTTTAACAAGCTTTATAAGGAGCCATCGGGCTTTATTACGGCTCTGCCTGACTCCAACAAAAACTGAGCCCGGAGGCCCGGGGACGCGAGTTAAGATGAAAATACTTATTAGAGTACATTATTTCTTGATGTAGATATCGTTTTCTGTGGGGTAACTCCACAGCGCACGGCGACATAAATCAGGAGGTTTTCGGAGACTAATAAGACCTGCCGCCATCTATTCATTACTCCGCCCGCAATTTGGGCCATCACTCATTAGTAATTTGATGATTAACGCCACCCAGGTCTGCAGAGTGCCGGAGAACACAAAAGGCCACAGCTTCCTAGGAGGAAGCTTGGGGCTGCCTTGGAAAGTGCTCTCCACAATAATTGGTCACCATTATCCTCGAGTGCTGAGCTGTCGGTGCATCTTGTAAGCAACTCAGGAGCCTTACGCGTACACTCAATAATGCGCCCGAAAGTTGAGGACCACAATATGATTTGACATTCCATCATACATCCCGGAGACAAAGGTCCGCACAGGAATGTGAAGTAAGACATTTTCTTGTTAATAAAGCATTGATCCGATGTATTGATTTTACATGACATGGCTTTTGCTGGGATTTTGCCCTCTTTTTTCTTTGCAAATAGTAAAACCCTTCAAAATGCCTTGGTGTATGTGACATGGCAAAATTTCTAACTCTCTGTGATGTAAATTCTATATGTGTAAAACCACTTCATAATCAGACCATTAATCATCGGAAGCTGTCAGCATTGACTGGGGGGGCAATTTGTCATGTCTCTGCCTCGGCACAGGCAAGGGTGTCAGGCAAAAATGCAGTGCGGGCATCAGGGAGGATGGGCTCCAGTCCCAGCAAACGACTTGGTCCAAAAACGGGTAAGATGAAGTATTATGTTTCTTGATCGGGGTGTTACAGGGGAAGGTGGCCCAGTGTGCATTCCTAACATGTCAGGTTTCTCTTCTCTGCCAGCTAATCACCATGACTGTTTGACTTAATGAATCGGTCTGATGAAAGGTGATCAGAAAAGATAGATGGGCAGCCGTTATTGATTTCATGCAAATGGCCCTGACAGGTGATAGGCGCTTTAATGCAAGCTTTCAGAAGCTTTATGACTTGTGATAAGCATACACTCACTCTGGGAGAGACATTCTCCAGTGTCTCAGTTGAACTGATATTCTTCTTCTACGACCCGAAGTGTCATAGAAAAGCCGTATAAATATTAGGGCCCCTATCAGCTCCTGATTCAAACCAACATGGATTAGCAGCTTGAATACACCACCAAAGTAAGTAGGCGTGGCACATCAGGAAAGTTCGGGCAGGGAACAAAAGTTTTGCAAGGCCAGTCCCCACCAGACTGGCTGAGACAGCCAGGGACCCAGTGCCGCTGTTCCAGCCAGAAGTGCCCCTCCTCCAGGGGTCTGGCTCCAGAATCTCAAATGTGTTTACATAGCAGAACTGTTGGAACCTGCCTCCTCTTTAGTGGCGGGGGTGTCAGCAGGCCTTCACAGTCTTGTGAGTTTCTGCTCCCATGGTGCATCCCCCTCCAGCCCCCATGTACCTCTGGGTCCCCTGGAGCATAGACTGGTCCCATGGAAGACGTGCCCTAGCCGGCAGCCCTCAGAGCCTCCAGGAGCACATCTCTACCCAGGGCTGGTGAAGACTGGTTCAAGCCTCACTGGCCAGTTCTGCAACTGGAGGAGAAAGCACGAGACCTCCCCACACATCTAATAAACCCTCAGCGTGTCGAGTTTACAGCCTAGAGCCCAGCCGAGCCAGGGCAAGGCACTGGCACGTCCAGTCACAGAGCCCCGAGCCAGGCCAATCAATACCACTTTCCTGTTTTAGAACTGGGTAATTATGAGGGGGAGAGATTGCCTGACCTTTCACCTGCACTGCATTACTTTGCTGATATTAAGATAAATTGCCTGATTTTGGGTAAACATATGCTGCAATTCAAACTGTCAGCACTGGTTTGCTCAGGGATAATTTGTATTGATCTCCCAGCTTCTTCCCAATTTTGCTTACTGACCTCGTGGATAATTAGAGAAGGAGCCCTGAGTGAGCTCAAGTCGGGGATGGAGAAGAAATATGAAGAAGAATAAAGCAAATTTGTTTTATGTTAATATTTGTCGGCCCGCCTCTCACATCTGTCAGCATCAGCAAAGCCATAAATTAATGCATTTGGTTCCCGAGCAATTTATTCCAAGGAATTATTTAGCAGCATGCTTAGTCTCCGAACATGTGTCACTGGGTTAAATTAATTTAAACTCTGCCTTAAACACAACAAAACAAATGTTATTTTTCTGCTGAAGGGGAAAAAAACAATAACGTTTATCAAAAATGTATCTGTAAGCTAGAACCTTTCTGCATGGATTTCTGTCAATCTGTGAAAGGGAGGGTGGGTTTCCTCATAAATCCCCCCTCCGGAAGTAATTAGTGCCCATTATTTGTCCTGAATTCAAATCTCGCTAAGATGGCCTGCTGCATGTAGGAGATGAATGTATGTGTGAAATTATATCGTTTAAGATATGTCAGATTACAAGGCTGTTGTATCAAAAGTCATAAAACAAATCTCCCCTGTGAAATATCTCTTTATTAACTGTGCCATAAGATATTAACATTCCTCATTTAGTGGAGGGCCTTTTATCTGTTTCAAATACATTATTCGTCCTTTTGGAGATAAACTGTATTAATATCCATTTGAGTAGGCTACTGTGGCCTAATGCATAGTAATTTTTGTTGGAGAGCTTTTATTTTAGAATAAGAAAATTACACAGCAATAAAACCTGAATGAATCAGAAGCTAGAATGGCTGGGAATCACATTCCATGCCAAATGAGGCAAGCAATCAGGCAGCCTGTGAAAGGCCAGATATCCGGCTATCATATGAGGCCAGTCTCCAGCGTGGGTCCTACAAATAGAGCCTGACATGGCCACATAGACTCCATTCCGCACGCCGGATAGCCTGCAGCTTGGGAAGGACGCATATTTAAATATATTTGAGTGTACTGGAGTTAATCTCGTTACTTTACATGCATTGAAGTCATAACAGAAGAAGCGTTCTAAATATTTAAGTCATGCCCATGTACTGGGGGATTAATCACAGCGCAATTGATAAAATTTTAACGGTCTGTGATGTCGGTTCAAGTTGGGATTGCCAGAGCTAATGTGGCAGCAGAAAATGGCATCAGGCTTTGAGCTGCAGCTGGGGCCAGAGTAGCTCCAACTGGCCCACTGCAATTAGAAACGTACCAATGGGCAGCGGTGCTGGGTTTTTCTTTCTTGTGACATCAGTCATTGGAGTTTACATTTTGATGGCCGAACCATCTTTGTCAGCCAGCCCTGCTCAGGGTTCTATGCTGTTCTCCAGCATCCCAAAATGTAAATGGCTTTCGTCAGACTTCAATAGCTAATCCATTGGTGTGTAAACCCCATTCACTTATGCGAATAAAGGGACATGCTCCTGACCACCAATGACACATAGAAAACATTTCAGATTTAAAAAAAAAAAAAAAAGAATGCTGAAGGCCAGTATAGTTTCCTACAGAAAATGCTCCTAGGAATGAAATGAAGCCCCCCCGCCCCGTGAATCTTTGGAAGCCCAACCCACTCACCCAAAATTTACTAAGCAGCTACTATGCTTTCAAAGCTCAATTGTGCCTGCTTCCCAGTGGCGTGAAAGCTATCCTCAGGGGCAGCAGTCAAGAGCAGAAAGTGTTGCTGTGGACAGCCCCACCCCACTCCCAATCCAGGGGGCTCCTTGCTGGTAGAAGGGGGGGGCGTGATTGTTGCATGAAGGAGGACACAGAATGACAAAGCTTAATTGTGACAACAACCTCCTGCATTCCAGGAAGACCTGGATCCGCCGCTAGCCAGAGAGCAGTTGGTCTGCCTTTAAGGATTGCCGGAGTGATTGCTCCTGCAGCGCGGTTGTGTCTTTAAAAGAGTGACATTAACCACACGAGGGGGAGACTCCCAGGTAGGAAACAGCTGCCTTTAGCACTGTCTTTCCCCCCACTGGAAGTCCAAGCCAGAATGCAGGTTTCGGTGCAGCAGTGTCTCCTGCCCAAAAACCCTGACTCCAACAATAACAACAGGAAGACATTCATTTGCTCCATTCCAGCTGCTGGCTGCGGCTATTAAGTGAGCTCCAGTTTCATTTCAATAATGATCGGCTTCCTGTAACTTCCCAATCATGCATTTGTCATAATGCAGTAATTTTCTTGCTACAAACAGATCCTCATAATGAGGCCGTTTTTCACATTAGCAACATAACTACATAATAAGAACATCTGTAGTTCCTTTTCCGAGGGACAAGAACGCACTTCAATTAAGGCAATGGGTTTGTTAAATAAGATATAGTATATTTTACTAACAGGGATACCCAGACCCTGCCCCAACAGACTACAAGCCGTCAGTGTGCCTGAATGAACACAGGTTGTAATGTGTAAAAATTAAATAAAGTAAAATTAAATTGCTCAATACAAAGACATTCCTCTAGAGGGTGTTGGTGATTTTAGTGACAAAGTGCTATTTGCTGACAAGTAGTTTACACATTAACCAGCCGAATCCAAGGGGGAAAAATGCCAATAGCAATTATATCACCTTGAGGTTATTAAATGTCCCACTGATAAGTAACTAGGTGAGCTTGACCAGGTGATAAAGACTGCTGTGAACAAACGATGGCCCCATGAAGAATGCTTCTCTGTCCCGCTGTTTCTCCAGATAGCTTTTCTTTCAAAAATGACTGTATAAAAAGTTGCATTAAAAAATGTGTGGCTTCGGAAGTCAAAATTGATACTTAGCCCCCCTCTGGGCCCCCCCTTCCAGCTACAGCACTTTCATCATCCCATCTCAAAACACTACACAAAGTCCCCAAATGCCTGGGTTTTTCTCTCCCCCCCCCTTTTTTAGGCTTTAAAATGATGCTAAGTTCTCCACTTTATCATCAACTGTCTCCTGCAAGCGCATTTCATCTATAAGAAATTCAGATGCTCGGGAAATTAAAATTTCAAAGATCTGCTGCAAAAAAAAAAAAAAATCAATGGGGCGAGATCAATGCTCATAGAAATTTCATGAACTTTGAACTGATCCGGGCATGATGATGAGGGGTGGTTGGAGCTGACGGCACCTAGTGTGGATGAGAAGCAGCCAGGCAGCAGGGAGGAGAGCCACGGTTTACATGGGCTTCAGCTTTCATATTTTGTTGGACAAAAAATTTTAATTTTTAGTCTATGTCAGTAACAAGCAGAAATGGGGGGGGGGGAGAAATCCGCCTTCCCAACCCAACATGTGGATCTCCCTGTTTAAAAACACCTAATGCTTTGCACACTAACACAGCCACAAAATGAAATCGGTTCCCTTTGCAGCCGATTGCAGGTGCAAATTAATATTGTAAAATGAAGATCAATACATGGACAGGGCCAAATCAATAGTGGCTAAATTATTGCTGCATTTTCCTCCTCATTCAAGATGAGTTGTGTTTTCCTCTCAAAGTCAATACTTCGCAGCTTTTCTCATTAATTTCTCAATAAATTTGGCAATGAATTTCAATCACAGAACTGGGCAGGGTGAGCCAGGCATTGTGGTGTGCATGGGAAACACAAAGGCCAAGCAGTCCCCACATCGCTCACCAGGGTGCTGGCCTAGCTAAGGGACAAATGGGGAAGACATACAATCACCCTTCTGCACCTGGAAGCCAGCCCCAAATTTGACATCTCCTGTGAGTGGCTCAGGCTAGTGTGGTTTCTGCTCTGTGTCATTGGGGCGGGCAGGGGCGTGTCCCCAAAGCCAGGCCCACCTAAGGTCGGCCTCGGTTTCCTATCAGTTCCTCCAGAACCTTCCAGGTTCCATCAGCGGGTCTTCTCGGAATAAGAAGAGCACGACAGTGGACTTCTAATTGGGATCTGGAGCCTCCCTGCTCACATGGGGAATACTGTTCTAGTATTCACACGGGCAGCACAACCAGGCCTCCTGCACAGGGACCAGCTTCCATTCACCGCTGCCTGGCAGCGGATGGCAGCATTGTGATGTGACACTAAAGGCAAAAAAAGGGGGCAGCCCATCTTCCTTGTAACCAAAATAATACCCTTGCTGACAACTATTGGACAGCATTCAAACACTTTTGTTTACATACCTCAAAGAATGCATTGGATTGTGGCTTGCCTAGGGCTGGGGAACTACACCAACGAAACCTAGCCTTGCAGCTACAAAAAAACCCAGGCCCTGGAGCCTGAGCTCTCATCACCACACCTGTCCATCTCAGGCTGGTCCAGCACAGACACACCCCAACAAGATCTAACATCTGCCAATCTCTGGTGTACCACCTTCCTCTCCAAAGCTGTCCTGTCATCTTACCCAGCTCACTAAGCGGAGAATTATGTCCAAAAGGGAGACACCAGTAAGTAAAACTACCCTCAAAAACATGCAACCACCACAAAGTTCCCACATGTCACCCTCTGCTTCAGGAAAGCAAGTTCCCTGTGTCCTTACCCTCTCAGAGGCGTCATGGGAGGAGCAGGGGGGAGGTCCTAAAAGCCAGGAGGGAAACACAATCTGTAGAGAGCCAGTCAGCAATGGATGTGCGTACTTAAAGCCAGTAGAAAAATCTCCATGCAGAGGGAAGTTGCAACGCAAACTTTGGAAGCCAGTGCTCCTTGGCTGCAGTGGCCTAAGACAAAGGTCCCTCTTGGATGTCCCTACTCCCATGACCTCCTGAGAACCCATGCTTCCTAGAATGTGCAAGGAGGATCACTAAAAGTGACCTTACACCGCATACCTGCCCTGTTCAAAGCAGTGCATACAGCTTGTGCTTAAAGGTGCTGCGGCACCATAGAGGCCAGGCTTCCGGAAGACACCAAGCCTACATGAGAAAGCTATCAAGCACCTCTAATTTTGAGACACAAAAATGAACATGTGTTTGTCTTACATCCACATAGACTTTTTCCTAATGTCTACATATCCATCATCCTATAAATTCATAAGCAATCATGTGGTATATCTATACAATGAAATACTATTCAGACAGGTAAAAAAAAATGTCATCCTGACATATGCTATGGTGGAACCTGAGAACATCATATGCTAAGTGAAAGAAGTCAGCCTCAAAGGCCATATTATATGATCTGATCTTGACAAATAACCAGAATAGGTAAATCTACAGGGGTAAGGTTTAGGCCAGGGATGGGAGGAAAAGATATGAATATGGAACATAGTGCAGGATAAAATAGGTTGTGCAACACTGTACATATAAAGAACCTTTTGTTTCTTAGCTTCTTCTGAGCATCTTGGTAGGTAAACTGCACCCAAAGAATCATTGAAGCAGATGTGCAATCTCTAATATTTGCACCCCCATGTTGATTGTGACACTATTCAGAAAAGCCAAAATATAAAACCAGCCTAGATTCCATCAGCGGTAGAGGTAAGGAAGAAGCATATACACACTATGGAGTCTTACCCATGAAAAACAAAAACAACAACAACAAATCAAAACAAAACAAAAAATAGAAATCATGGGTTTTCAGGAAAATGGACGGAACTGAAGATCACCATGTTAAGTGAAATAAGCCATACAAATGTGAAATGTCTTTCCTCCTAGTCAAAATTTATACTAAAGAAAAAAAAAGTAGAGGAGTCATAAAAGATCCAAGGGGATGAGGGGTGATGGGGAGGAAAGACAAAACAATGCATGATATAAGTGTGTGAAAATATCATAACGTAACCTACTAACTTACAAGCTGATTGAAGGTAAAGGAATGGCAGTAAAGGCTTTAATCTGGGTATGCCTGTGCTGAGGAAAATGTTCTTCCGCATGTTACCTGGCAGGCAGCACAGGTGCTTCTAGAGAGAGCAGATACCCATGCCAGCTGAGGAAGGCATAACCCAGCTGTGGGTTGAGGGACTCTCACTTAGGAGTTCCCAACATGGTTTACCTTTCAGTTTTCCCAGTGGCATCTTAACTTTGGGTCTTTTGGGATGAATGCAGAAGGAAAGACATACTTGGAGGCAAAGCCTTTAAAAGCATGGCCAGGATTAACATAAGCACTGGAATCCTCAAAAGCACAGACCTGGGCATAGGGTGCTGCACTCTATGTGGCTCATAAAACAGCCCTGATGTGGTGCTGCATGCCTGTGATCCTGGCTCTCAAGAGGCAGAGGCAGGAGAATCAGGCATTTAAAGCCAACTTGGGCTACATACATAGTGAGATCGGAAAGGACATGAAAATAAGAGGGTGTCTAGTTGGGAAGAAAATGGATTTCAGTTGGAGGAGATAGATTAGGTGTGAAAAGCAGACAGATAAGGTGTGAAAATAACTTAGAGTATATAATGTGCAAGATGAAATTATCAAAGAATTAGAAAGTGGGAGGAAGAGAGAAAGGAGTGGGGGTTGGGAGGCCCAAACTCTACTTTCATACATGTTGGAGATCACAAGTTACCTTGTAATCTGAGGAGGCTGGTCCTCACCCGTGCCCTTTATAGCTTCTCATGCCCCGCCACTTGCTCCCTGACCAACAAGGTGGGGTCTCATTCTTCTTGGAAATGCTCCACACCCTCACTGAGCACCTATGGTGCAGCCTTCAGGGCCATATCCAGAGACAATCTCACAGCTCTGCCACATGCAAGTTCTTGGGGGCCATTTCTTTTCCCTGAACCCAGGACTTGAGAGTACTGTCTGCATTGGGGCTGTTTTTGTTAACTGCTCCCTACACCTGTTTCTTTCCCACAAGACTGAGTCAGTGGGGTTGTAGCAGTGTTCACCCTGGAGGTCTGTCACAGGCCATGCAGATCCCAAGCGGGCCTCCAGGATAAACACAAGAGTAGCTGCCTTTTGGCAAGAACCCACTGCTGTGCAGGCAAGGTGTCTCTCTTCCTTCTTGAGCACCTAAAGACTTGCTGATTTTCCTTCCCAAAAGTCACCCAGAGTGCCCTACTGAGGACTCAGCCTACATATGCATGAGATAAACACTGACCCCCCAGAAGGCAAATCCCAACCCACAGTGACCCGTGCTTTACCACCACATTGTTTAAAACTGAGACACCATGCTCCCCTTGATGACTATCCGATCACCTGGCTTTCCCAAGCTCCTGGCTAGGGAGCAGCAAGGAGAAAGCGCATCCTCCATGGGTGGATACAGGACCCAGTTTCCCTAATGATGCCATGACAAAGACCAAACAGAACCTGAGACCCTATTCAAGGCAGAATCTTAGCACTTTGGGCACAGCGTTCCTGGAAGGCAGGGACCCCTGTTAGGCTGTGGCCTCTGGTAGCTAGCTACACACTGGTCTCACTAATGAGTAGCAAGCTAAGTTTACTTGGGGAATGACTGCTGTTTCCACCCACAGGAAGCACATGAGGAGATTCTTCAGACTTTGGCTTAGGACGTACCACAGCTGGATGACAAGGGCACACACTGCAGCCACCTGCCACAGCCATGAATACACTCCAGGAGCCTGGACCTTAATGTGTGTGCCTCTGTGCTAACAGGCCTAAGCTTCTGTGAGGGATTTTGTGTTGGGAATGCTGTCATCAAAGGAAAAACACTGAGGGGTACATGATGAATGGCTATAACTCACACATCAGGGCATCTACACTGACATGGAGTCATGCTCTTGGCCAAGACCAAGGAGCATAGGCCAGCAGCACTTCCCCATCCCCATGGAGGCCAAAGGAGAGATGCCAGCCAGAGATAAAGGGAAGGAGTGAAAAGGCAGAAAAGAACTCTAGTAGAACCCCCAAATCCAACCTCATAGCCTTCTAGACTTCCGACTTCTTTGTGGCTACAGGATGCCTAGAGAGGCAGGTCTGGGCCTACGAAGGCTAAAAGATCTCAGGGCTCCCTTGACTGGCAGTAGGTTTTCCACATGTGGAAGATAAAGAAGTGATGTTTCAGGAGAGAATGTGAACTACAGAGAAAAAAAAGGACTCAGAGACAATGCTATGTCTTAAAAAAGAAAAAAAGAAAATTCTCTGAACCTAATATATACCCACATCTGTGGCAGCTCCTGGCCCCCGTGGAGTTTACGTTCTAAATTGTCACAGGTTCCTACCACACCTTCAACAGATATGCATCGGCCCATGCCTGCAAAACTGAATTAACCCATCTGCTCATCAGTGCAGGGTCAACAATCCACATCACAGATTTCAGTTTTGTTGTTAAAACTCACCCAAAGAGAAGAAAGTTGGATCCTGATAATTTCCTCCAACAAATTTAAAAGGCCCCATAGTCAGGGTACAATTCTTTGAATGTATCTTTTCTCGTGTTGCTTTTGCATCCTAAGTCTCAGTCTACCCCACTGGGCCTAGACAAAGCTTAAGACCTTCTAGAAATACAAGCGTTCTGTGGAGACACACAGGGACCTTGGTTCAGCTGTCCCAGGAGCCAGCCTGCACACAACATTCCAGAGTAAAACCCTTTTCCATAGTATCCTCCACAGGTCCACCATGCATGTGGGAATGAGCTGTGTGGCAGGAAGTTCAAGCACTAGACTATGAGTCCAAGAAGTAAGGAGTGGCCATTCTCCTAGTCCCCATGAGAGGGCCAATGGGCAGTTTATCCCACCTCCCCTGCAGTGTCAGAATCACCGCCTCCTCTTAAGTTTCTCCACCAAGATGCCGGCTCTGCTGCTGCATTGACTCTCACAATTAACCTGCTGGAGGTCTCCCTGTAATGACCTGCCTACCATCTCACCTTAGACCTTATTCTCTCCTTCTGCCTGCCCTTGGCTTGGCTGCCTTCATTGTGTTGTGCTTTTAAATGGCCATTAGTCCATGTTTGTCCCCCACACCCTACCACCCTCAGTGTCTTTCCCAGCCAGAACTGAAAATAAAGCTCCCAGAGAGGGAGGATAGGCCCTGCCCGTGTCAAAGAAAGAGAGTCAGGCCTGTCTCTACCATCCACATCCTGCCTGTCCTAAGTGAAGCCAATGACCCCTTTGTCCTCTGGGTAAGACGAATGGCCGTCTCCTGGAAGCCACGTCTTGTCAGGTGGACTGCGAAGTCAATACCTTCACCTTGGTATGGAAACTTTGTGATTTATCAGTCCGTCTCCCCTCTTGGGTTCACGCAGCCCCAACATACACAGCCAATCGGGCACATGGAACAGCCCTGGTCACAGCCAGTTGGAAAGCAACCAAAGCCCCTGTGATGACAGACAAATGTGTCTTCTTAGCAACAGCCCAAAAGCACTTGACTTGTACTAATAACAAAAAGGCCACGCTGGTCACCGTGGGTCTAAAGACGAAGCACCCTGTCACCAGCCTGGTTGGGAAATTAGCAAATAATGTTCTTTTCCTTGATAAATGGGTGACAGCCCCGTCTCACCAATCATTTTTAACATTTTGATGCATGCCTATGATCCCACTGGAGGGGCAGAAAAGTTTACTGGCCCTCAATTTTCACATGATGAATGGAACTCTCTAAATGTGCGATTTCTGTATGAGGTATAGTTCATTTTAAGCAATTCTGGTAAATGGGTGTCACTGATTAGGACAAATTGTCTACTTGTGCTGTGCCTCATTCTCCTGCCCTCCTTTGAGACAGAAAAGAGGAGACCGCAGGGACAAGGAGCCTTCATGCAACCCTCTTTAAAGGGATGCATTCTCCAGCCATACCTACAGCACCCACTTGACACACAGCAGCTTCACTGATGGTGGCTAAGAGAGTGCCATGTGCTGCCCAAGGGAAGACACCAGGCGAACACTACCTCCTTGCCTGAGGCTCTAAAGGGGCCCAGCCACAGCCTGAAGTGCCCACTCCCAATGGAAAGGGCTGAGCGGGGGACACTTACCACCTAGGCCTTGTGAGAAACAAAACAAAAATTACCATCCTTTGCTATCCACGCTTAGACATGTGACAAAAAAAAAATCAGGAGTAGGATGATGTTGTAAAGAAGATAGTGCTATTTGAGTCATGGAACAGCTGGATCAAGTTTCAAATTTGGGAGTCTAAAAACGGCCTGAGCTGATGATGAAGCCCCATGATACCCTCCAAGATTAGCAACTTGACCTAAGAGCCAAGGTATCCAGGGGCTCCATTGCCAGGGGATGGCTGGGTGTGCTGAAGACACAGACTTCCTGAAACTCCTGAGAACTGGTGACTAAGAACCACCATCATGGGTGACAGGTATGGGCACACACATGTCCACTGGAGAAAGGAAGGGGAAATGCCATTGGCTGCCTTGGCAGGAGAAGCTGGAATCACCGATAACTCTGGGACAAGACACCCACACTGGAAGAGCCATCCGGACAGAATGTGTTCCTGAGTTGTGCACACTGGTGTCTCGGAGTTTAGGGCTGGAATAATTGGGTGGGCTGTGATTAACATTAGGTTTAGCAGAGCGCAGAGGATTCGAATTGTGGGCAGCAATTTAGAATCATTTGTTCTGCAGATACAAGAGATTTGTTGGGAGAACCACAGGCCTGGGAGAGAGAAAACTGGAACTGCCCAACTGTGGGGAAGGTTGTTTGGACTCCACGGTGTGGACAGAACCATGTCTAAATATTCACAAGCAACCTTTCCACGTGCCAGAAACGCAAGGGCTTTCCCAGGTAAGAAGAAATGGCATGGGAGGTGGAAGCCAGCCAGGAGACTCAGCGAGAAACTATGTCATGGCAGGTGCTGGATAGAGCTAGCACCCCTCAGTATGGAGCCGGTTTTAAGGCGCACTATGACCTCTTTCTAAATAAGACAAATCTAAAAACCATATCAGAAAGAACACAAACTGCTTGCAACCATCTCCCAAGCCTGACATCAACTGCACACACGTCTATATGAAAATGTTCCTATCCAATGAATGCATCACAGACCTGGGGCCCTTCCAGGTATCTGCCGCGCGTCCACTTTAGACATGTCTATGCCGCCTGCCAAAATCTTGTTGAGTGACTGGGCTCAGTCTGTTACTGGCGACGTGTTGACTCCCAGTAATTTGTGATAATTTCTTTAATTGAGCAAAAGAGAATTCTCTAAACTAAGGGTGGGTCAATAGGACTTCAGGGCAAGAGGTCAACAGAAAAGCCCTGAGTCCCATTCCTGGTTCTCGTGAACTAAGCTTAAACCCAAGCCACACCAGCAGCCTCTGTTCTTTTGTTACTCAGGAAACATTTTGCCAAATGTCCATTTTTAAGGAAACACACACACACAATGTGCCATATACTTCACACTTGAAAACAGGTCTGCAAAAGGAGTTTTCATGAGAACATAATCTCAATTAGAAGCATACAAATTCCAACCCAGCTTAATCAGGTAATGCCATAATGTTTTTATTCTAATTAAAAAATAATTTTTTATTACTCTCAACAATGTGATGTGTTTGCAACAGTAAAAATATGAGAGCAAAAGCCGCTGGATTTTGCCTAAATAGTGAGTTCCTCAGGTAGGTGATTCCAGGACTGTTTTAATTATTATTAAACAAGTCAATGGTATGCTATTAGACAAATATTAAAACAAGCATTGCACTTGGTTATTAATTTGAACTATTCGCTTTTAAATGCAGCAAATATCTCATTAATTTAATTTTAGGTGCCCACCAGTTTATATTGCATTTTACAGTCTAAAGGCAATTTACTATTAACTGGCAATTACATACACAGTGATTGTTAATTCTGCTCCTAAGTGCTAGCCGCTTGAAAATTGTTCTCTCTCTCTAATTTCTGACCTTCTTACAGCAGGGGTGAGGCTCACTGGGAATACAGAGAACTCCTATGGAAGAGCTGGACATGTCATTTGTGGCTCATTCTTTTAATTCACCGTGCTAATCAACTGAACCGCCACAGCCTCCCAAGGTAATTGTGACTTGAAGAGACTATGAACAGCAGCCAAGGGTCTGGATGGATGGGGCCTGGCCAGCCTTCCCCTTCCGGGGGCAGAGGCTGAGCACGACCACTCTGGGTTGACTAATAGGGTCTGGTTTTGAAAAATCTGGTGTTTCTCAGGTCACTGTAAACAGCTCATTTAGACCTCTGCCAAGTCCCTCCCAGCCTCTGGCAGGCTAGTGGCAGCCCCTCCTCCAAGCCCAGGTTCATTATCCAGTGGCCCTGCGGCCCCACAGCTGGCCTCATGCCGGGAAGGTTAAATGTGAAGGTGTCCCGGCAGCCTCCGGGGCCTGGGCACACTGATGGGAACCAGACGCCCAGGGGACGGGCGCCCATGTTGTGACATCCAGAGGGGCTGGCTCAGTTTTCATTGGGGAGAGTGAGTCCCTGTGATTACCTCATTGTCCCCATCAATTTCAGGGCAATGCAAATCAGACAGAAGCTTCCAGGCCAGACAGGTTATGACCCCACCTTTCCTCAGCTTGCTAAGAGTTTAGAGGCCTGTATCCCTTACACATATGTGAAATGTATATTCCTGGTAATGATCACAACACACACACACACACACACACACACACACACACACACACACAAGCTAATGCCCACACATGGGGAAACAGGAAATCCCCCACTCTGAGGCAGGAGGACTTGAGTCTTGGGGCCTAACAAGTCCAGTCAGCTTGACAGTAGACGCAACTACGCAGAATGGACAGTGCCTCTCTAGAAAGGGCTCGTGTGACTATAACAAGCTCAGGAAACACTGCTTTCCTTTGGGAGGCAATGGACACTCAGGGTGAGGAAGACCTTCCACCTGGCCAGAGAGCAAGGAGCTTCAGAAAGAGTACCTTTCCCCACTCACCCACCCAGGAGAGCTAGCAACAGCAGCTCCTACCACATGACCCCTGCCAGCCAATGACAAGCATCTCCTCCAACCCTGCATACCTGCATTTGTTCACAAGTGTTCAAACCAGGACCTATCTCAACACTGGGGACAGAAGCAGGCAAAGGAGGGA
Organism: Pachyuromys duprasi; assembly: GCA_028658305.1. Taxonomy (NCBI): domain Eukaryota; kingdom Metazoa; phylum Chordata; class Mammalia; order Rodentia; family Muridae; genus Pachyuromys; species Pachyuromys duprasi. The sequence goes on from CM053762.1 coordinate 13,944,983, forward strand.
AAACAGGACCTGGACCTCTCTGCTATCAAATTGCTTGTTTAAAAAAATTTTTTTAAAAAGGACACCACTTCAACACTCAAAACTCAACCCATCTTCAAAGCTCAAACAAAAGGCCCAAGAATACAAAGACTCAGGAAAGAATGAACCTAGAGCAACCCCTAAATAACTCAGCAGGACCCCATACCAATCTATCCTGAGAACAAGGAAGACATTCTTGTGAGGGACAGGATAGGCTTTTGAGCTGTGGACACAGGCTCACTTGTGTGCCGGCATCCACGCCAGGCCACATGAGTAGCATAGGAACTCACTCAGCACACCCAGCCCTGACACATCTCCCACAGGTTGCTGTCAGTACAAGAACAAGTATATATCATCTCTACATCCAGGGAGCCCAAGACATGAACAGGTTCCCATGGACCTCAGCAGAAGTCCAAGATGTCAGCAACTTTCCACAGCTGGTACTATCTACTAAGTGGCCTCTGTATGCCTAATACTTTGAAGTGTCCTTGCTTTTTGCCAAAACCCCATGAGAAAGAGAAAGAGAAAGAGAAAATTGAACTTGGAGGAGTTCAAGTCTACACAGTCCCATAGCTAGTACCCTGAGGGCATAGGGCTGTCTAGCCAAATGTTCCAGTTCTTTGCAAAGGGCCTGCTGCTTCCAGAGCCTGAAGTTCCTGGGCAGAGACTCAGGAAAATGTGGCACTCACACAATCAGCTGCCTTGAGGAGGTATGTTGAATGTGTGGGTTGGGGGAGAGCGTTGGGTAGAGGCTGCATCTCACTCATACACACAACACACACACACACACACACGGCAAAGATGCTGCAAATGCCCAAACAGGCCCAAGGTAGGATTCCAACTTCTTACCTCCCTTAGAACTGGACATCCAATATGAACAGCAAAAGTACTTATTTGAAGGAGTATGCAGGTGTTCCTGAGCTGACCATGGGGTAGTATTTAATATTGCAAGTTGAAAATAGCTTAAGGTGAATGTGAATTCAATCTAACCTGTGATCATCATTGCTGAGCACAGCCTATCTTAACCATGTACAGAGCAGTTACGAAAAAACTATCCAGTGTGAAGCCCATTTGATAATACAGTATAAAACTGCACATGTTTATTGAGCACTATACTGAAAGCAAAGAAGAACACACTGATGATGAGGTAGGCATAACTGCCTATTAAAAAAGCCAGACATAAACAGAAGTATTGTAGTTTGGGGGACCACCAGCACACAGTTTTAAAAGATGTCCTAATTTTTGTCGTTTTGTTTTGATACATTTTTTTAGTGCACCGGGGGCTTCGAAATCTAGAGGAATTGCCCTCTTTCAACCTCTAGTCTTTACAGGAGGCCAAGAATATCCAGATCCCCAAAGTGCATGGGCATGTGAAACTTCTTCCATGCCCACAGCCCTGTACTCTTCAGTTCTAGGATCTTGGAACTCCATACTGACCAGGTAGAGGTGCTGAGCTGTCAAGAGCTAGATGCCTCTAGAGCAGTACTTCTCAACCTTCCTGGTGCTGCGACCCTTTAGTACAGTCCCTCATGTTCTGGTGACCCCCAAAACCATAAAATTATTTTCATTGCAACTTTATAACTGTTACTTTGCTACTGTTGTGAATTGTAAATATTTTTGGAGGTAGAGGTTTGACAGGGGTCGTGACCCATAGGTTGAGAACTGCTGCTCTAGGCTAAGGCTCCAAGCCCAGCCTTAGGTGGCAGAAGGCCTACTGAGGAGCAGGGATTTTATACAATGCCACTCTGAACCTTTGGTACTTCCCTTCCTGAAAAGGGAAGGAAGCTGTCACTTCTGTGATCTCCATGAACCTCGATGTGGAAGCAAGGACCTCAAGAAACCTCTTTGAATTCTGTCTGCTGGACAGAACAGACGGTGGCACCCAGTGGGATAAAACCCAGCCCCAGGGCGCCTTCAGGTGGTAACAGGGTGGTTAATCCCAGGGCTCTGCGCCCTGCAGTGTAATAGTCACCCAGCCACTGCACGTCCATAAATAATCAACAAGCACCCATCCCTTCCACCATCCCTGGGTGTCAGCGGCTGTTGTCCTGCATCAAAGCCATTCCTCTGCCTTACAGCCTGTGGGACAGACAAAGATTACAAGCCAAAATGCAGATGTGTCTTCCTTAAGGTGAAGCTTATTTGTGGCATCTCTCCATGGCAATTTCAAAATAATCGTATCAATTAAGCACTTGTGTGGGCAAAGTGACATATAAACACTGATATACCACTTATGACAGAGTCATACAGGCCACACATTTCATCCACCCAGGCTTGGGCTAACATGTACCCTCTGGAATTTAGATCCCATATAAACAACAGCCCCCTGCTGGGGCTAAGATCCCAGGCTCCAGCAAAAGGACCTGGCTTCCACTGGAAGCCAGACATGTGACAGGCCATGACTCCTCCTTCCCAGTCACAGCTCAGGCAACTGAAAAGCGATGAGGAACCCGATTGACAAGTGGGTGGGCACAAGGCCTTGCATGCAGCCAAGCATGAGGCAGCCACTCTCAGGGGAGCTGGAAGCTGCTGCAGTTACCAACAACTCTCTGTGCACCACTTTGCTCTGTTGGTGAGAGGCGAAGGCCTTTGGATGGTAGGAAATGCCAAGGTCACACTGCTGCATATGTCCAGCCATCATGAGCTGTCTCAGATGCAGATGGAAATGTGCACCTGATAAAACTCAACAGCATGCCAATGGGCCTAGCTTGTGCCTCCCCACTGGGCCCCTGGACACCTACCCCATGAGGCTCCCACTGAGACAGAGCACCCACCGCTGCCCCCACAGAGGCTCGAGCTGCATACTCACCAGTGTAGACGAAGCGTCCAGGAGCGCCTTTGCAGAACTGCTTAGACTTGTAGGAGAGGGTGACTTCAACAACTCCGGGGATGTGCCTTGGCGGTGTCTGCACTCGGATGGCGTGGGGGGTTATGAGCTACAGAAACCACACATGAACAAGCGCTCAGTGGTGCAGGCCCTGAGAGGCGGACACTTGCCAGTTGGATATAATTACAAAATGAGCACAAATTGGACCATCGTCTCGGAATGCCCCCTCCTGTCATCCAGAGACTCTGGGCCTATGGTTCTTTAAGGAAAAGATCAGCAAACGTTCCAGGGTTTTAGTTTGCAGGAAAGGCCACAGGGCATCATTCATATGAAAATCGCCACCATATGTCTCCTTAAACCTGTTCCTAGTAATTCTAGAACTAATTGTTCCAGGGTACTGGGGGACCTCCTATGGCAGGTTTTAAACCCAAAGTTGTGGGAGGGAGGGGCAGACCCACCCACAGAAGAGCCCACCACAGGCAAACAGCAAAAGGAAACTTCGCAATAGTTGTCATATCCCTACGCCAGAAACAACTTGTCAAAACAAATTCACAGAGGAAGGGGTGGCTCAAGGAGACCAATCTCCCA
>CM053762.1:13953415-13963415 GCA_028658305.1 Pachyuromys duprasi
TTACTTTTTTTTTTTTGCTCACTCCCTCCACCCCGACTTGCTCACATGTGTGTGCACACAAGCACACGCATAAGCAAGATTCCCACCAAGGACAGGAAATGGTCCACACAGTCCCCCTCTGGGCTAGCTGGGCCAGGAAGTAACCAGCTATGGAAGCATGCACAGAGAGTTTGGGGTGAAACTTTGGATGGGCGCTTGTAACAGGCCAGATGAAACCAAACAAGTAAAAACTGTGAGCAAAAGGAAGCTGAGAAATAAACCAATAACATAAAGGCCATGGCAGGTGGGATGGACACGAGAACCAAGCAGACCACTAAAGGGAGAGGAGGAGGAGGAGGAAACTGGCAAGGCCTGGCCCCTCTCTACCTGAGGAAAGCTAGCCCTGCCCCATGGGGCTGAGGAGGTCTGGTCGCCTGGTGAGAGCAACTCCATGTGAATTAACGTAAAGGATGGTACAATGGAAAAAAGAAGCATTGCAAATTAAAAAAAAAATACATGTAGCATGTGCCTACCATTTTCCAGATAAGAAGGGGCCGTACCTTCTGACGGGTCTAGGCGGCGGGCCCGCCTCCCGTGTTTGGAATTGTTGTGCACAAACATGTTGTCAGACACGGCCAGCACGTGGCCGTCCACGTTGACTGTTGTCGATACAACGACCTGTGAAGACGAAGTGGATTTGAAAATGGAGTTGGCACAGGAAAGCCCGGGCAGGCGCCGTGCGAGTGAGATAAAAGCCAGCTCAAAGGCTGTGCTTCAGAGACTTCACTTATTCTGGAAACTCTCCACTGACTGAAGTGCATTCACAGCTGCCTTTTTTTTTTTTTGGCTAATGGGGGGTGGGTTGTTTGTTTTGTTTTGTTTTGACTCAAGATTGCTTCTTTCAAAAAAAAGAAGAAAGAAAGAAAAGAAAAGAAAACCTGCTCCACTAATTAGGGTTTAATCTCTTATTATGCTAACAAGTGGATTCAATTCAGAGAAATATTCTCCTAGCCATTAGCTTCCGAAATACCCCTCTAGCCACTCATTTGAAAACCTCTGTTTTGATTGATCTGCTCACATATTGATTAGATAGTTTATCTAATTTAAATTAGTTCACTTGAGACTAGCCTCTCTTGAAGGTCTAACAGGGAGGATTCAGTTGTTCCCCCCTCCAAAAAAAAAAGCTTCATAAAATAGGGTTCTCCCTGCGACCCCTGCTACTCCCATTCCATCAGCAGATGACCCCTGGGTCAACTATACAGTTAAGTTCAACGTCTGAGAATGAAATTCTTTGCACCTAAAAAAAAAAAACAAAAACAAAACAAAACAAAAAAAAACCCAAAAAACAAACAACTAACTAAATTTGAACTGTGGAAATGTTTTTCAATCCAGGAAAACGATCCTTCCCCATGTTCATAAGAAAGGGTGGCAGGGGCCCACGAGAGGTTCAGAGCATGTCTAAGGGGGAGAGGGCAGAGGGAGCTTCCTGGCTGCCTCACGGGAGAAGAAACTGAAGCCACCACATGGAGAGCCACCTTGCCGCGGCCAGCCTGTCTCTTCCCGGTGAGCATCCCAGAAATGGCACATTTCAGCAGACCAGGCAACAGCAAAGGGTGGCCTGGCTGCAGGGTGTCTAACACGGCTGGGTCAGAGGACCTGGAAGAGCAAAGAGCTGAGTCTACGTTTAGCGTAGACACTTGAGCCTGGAGTTGACATAAAAGATGCCTGGCTCAAGCAGGACCACAGCCCCACCTGGCCAGGTCCTGGGGCCAGCTCCTCCTGAGAGCACTGGGCTGGGGAGCGTGGAGTGAAGACTGCCAGATAAGTAGAAGGTAACAAGCCCATGCTACCAAGGCTACCACAAGCCTTGGTGAGGAGTAACCAACAGCGAGTCTATTTCAGATAGAAGAATACGTTGCCCCAAATATGTCTATGACAGGAAACTGGGGTAAGAGATTCAGGGCACCAGGACCTCTCAAAACCACTGCAAGGACCTTTTATACACCTGAAAACGGCACTAAGACAAAGCCTATTAATAAAACAAGTGAAGCAAATTGATTTTTGTAGCTGATGAAAGACAAATAAATAAATAGCTTTGCCAGACACAGTGGTATACACCAATAATCCTAGCACTTAAGAGGCTAAAGCAGGAAAATAGTATGTTCTGGGCCAGCCTGTGCTACACAGCCAGACTCAATCTCAAAGAAACACACACAAACAAGTAAACAAATAAAAAGTATTTTAAGTGTAAAAGAGGATTCAAAGTTACAAGCCTATATAAGGATATGTGTGTAAAAAACAAACAAACTGACTTTTAAAACCTTAGCCCCAGGAGATGATGGTACAGGGGCCCTGATACCATATACACCCTCAGCAACTGGGGACACTCTCCTTGAATTCCTTGCCTCCTGTGTCTGCCAGGATGAAAAGGACTCAGTAACATCAGACTGTCTGAACCGAAAAACATGATCAGCACAGCCATGAAGCCCATTCTAGTTTCAGGGTTAATCCTCTGATCTGAAGATCCGGCATTGCTTTGAGTGTCCCGCCACCACTATGGTGTCATCAATGGCCTACCAATCTCTGCCTGGAGGACCTAAGGGCTGATTCCGTTTGCCAAGGATCTGCCTGTGTAGCCTGTCCCGAGCATTTTAAAAGAAAAACAGACAAAAAAAACTTTCAGGAACATGTGAACTGAAAGTATCAAGGCATAGGATTGACCAATATATGTTAAGAAAAAGACATAGGAAAAGGCAAAAATAAAAATATTTAAAGACATTGTCTGTGTTCTGTCATCTCTACAGAAATCAGTCACCAGGGAAAATGGAGAAAACAAACAAATATGCTGCATTGTCAAGCATGGGTCAACCCTGCAGTGCACTGACAGGAAGATACAGGGACTTTGGCACCATGGCAAGCATCAAGTATCAAGTAAGCTGTGATGTCCAGGTAAACCTTCTGAGAGGCTGGGGAGATCAAAGTTATCAGAGTCACTATTGCTTCACAACGCATAGGGATGGACTCTGTGCTCTATCACTGCTGAGACAAACAGACCCCTGCTACTCAATCTGATGTGGCCTCCTCTGCCTAGATGGACCCACTGTGCCCATGCCTTGTGGTCTCCTGTGTTTAAAAAGAAAAAAAGAAAAAAAGGCAGGGAGAGGAGGATCCTGGCCCAGTAGTTTACAAGAAATGCTATCCCCAGCCATGAAAGTCAGTACTGGTGAATCAGGGACCTACTTTCCTGAAGGTGATGGACATCACATACTTCTCTGAAGGCCTGAAGAACCCTACATAGAACCCTACAAACCCATAGAGCCCTACAAACCCTGTGACCTACTTGACCAACAAAGTTGACATACCAAATAAGACCCCCTCAATAATGTAGCTAATCTAGGTTCATTTCCACTGGTACTTGGTTCTTCTTATTTTACAGTGAAAATCAGCAAGACAGCCTATCTCATACATAGCGGGCCCAGGATCCTGACTGGGCCTTCTAGTCATCCATAAAGACAAGAAAAATATTCATGTTGTCATAACTGGTCTCTGAAGCCAACAAACACTGCTCTCCCTTGAAGGACATATCATCATTACAAACAGGCGTGTGCAAGCCTAGATTCAGAACAATCTAGTAGTGGTTGGACTCTGAATAGAGGGAGTTAGTAGACACAATGGACCTTGGGAGCTAGAAAAATTTGTAAAGGCCTGTGCTAAGTGGGTACAGACCCTTTAGGAGGAGGTTCCAGACACCAAGCATATCCATCATGGTCCTCTTCCCACTCGCCAACCCCATACAGGACAAGAAATCAACCAGCTATTTAACCCCTGAAATGTGCATCTTCAGCCTGGCCAAGTTTTCAGAGCTCATGTCAGATGGCTGTGAAAAACATGATCATCCCACCTTCCCTGCCCCTGCACAGGCTCAGAACTGGCATACTGAAAGCACTAGATCACTTAAAAATATTTTGTTTATTTTTAAGTTATTTACTTAATTTTAGGTGTACGTGTATGTGCCCGAGTATAGTGGGTGGACCACACGGATGCAGATGCCCTTGGTGTTGGATCCCCCTGGAACTGGAGCTATAGATAGTTGTGAGGCTCTATGTGGGTGCTGAGAGCTGAACCCAGGTGCTCTTCGAGAGCAGTAAGTACTCTTAACCAATGAGCCACATCTCCAGTCCCTTATTTGCCTATTTTTAATCAAACTAATCAAGTTTAGTGTGTTACTATCCTTGGGGAACTGAAGAGCTTTCTGAACAATTGAGAACTCTGAAAATTTGGCAGGACAGGCAGGTTGGGCTGGTGCCTTTCGGAGGTGGGGTGGATACGTACCTGGAACCTGCGCATGTCCCGAGGGTTGCCTGCATTCTTCAAGCAATTCTGATTGCACTTGAGGAAGAACTTTAGAAAGAATCTACAAAAACACAAAGAAAGGATAGTTAGGGTTAGCCCATGAAAATACAACAACCACAAAAGACACTCGTACAGAAATAACAGAAGAGACCCCACGGATGTCCTGGCTGCCACACAGGGGGTGATACTGAATGCAGCTGCGGGACTCGTAGGCAGAGGCTCCTGGTCTCCGTTCTGAGTGGCAACTTGCACGGGGGCCTGCCACTACAGATTTCCAAGATTTATAATAACAACTGCCTTTCTGAGGGACCACTTCTTGCAAGGCTCTTTTCCAAACTATCAGCCTTTAGAAAGACAGCCACCCCAGACAGGGACACCAGCATCAACCAGTAAAGATGGAGAATGCCTAGTAATTTTGGATAAGCAACAGCTGACTTTTAGTATAAAAGTATCCTAAATTGAATCTATGTAAAAAAATATTATCAAAGTTGAAATTCTATTGAATGTGCTACATTTATCTGGAAACCCCAGTTCCCAGAGTTTATCTAACCAAAGCAAATACACTATCAAAGACAAAGTTTTAAAGTTACAGTAGGGGTGTGGGCACAGTCAGAATAAATTATATACAGGTAGAAAATAGTCAAAGAATAACTTTAATTAAAAAATGGTTATAATAGGTTAACTCTCATGAAAGGGATGGGGTATGGGGCCACCATGATTTCTGTGGATGATTTCTCTGTGTTTTTAAGGGTCAAGCTGGTGGGTTTAGGTAGTTTCACAAAAAAGTCTTGCTGAGACAGAGCACAGGAGGAGGAACATGTCCCAGCCTTGGTGGGAGGGAAGAGGAAGAGACCAAGCATGGAAAGCAGCTTCACCTCCCATCAGAGTCCTGACAATGTATTGAGAGGCTTTGACAAAAATATTATCATCTCGTTTTTCCCATCCCTGCACAGTGACAAACAGATGTGTTGCCTTAGTATGAACAGGTGGACTCTAGGCAGCCTGGCTGTGAGGTAGCACTCATGGATCTTGTCCCTGCACTGTCTCCATCTCTACTTGCAAAGGCCACCGTGAGTACAAGGTGCATTCCCCTCTAGCACATCGCCACTGTGCCTAAGAGCCTGTGCAGCAAGGCTACAAAAATCACCTGCTCTGTTTTCTCCCCAAACATCACCTGTCTTGTTTAGAAGTGACTGATGTTTTATGGTACTTCATAAAAATTCCTTGAATTTGCTCTTTCATGTTCAGAGCCCATCGTTAGTGATTACAATATGAAAAAATATATATATAAAAGACTCCACAGGCTAAGGCTCGTTTCTCTTCCTAGCACATCCTGGAAGACCCAAGGAGGGCAGAAGAGAATGCCTTTGATGAGGCTAAGAATGGTGGCTATTCAATTAAATTTCCTTACATACCATGAGTCCTTGCTACTTTGGGCCAGAATTTACATCTTTTATTAACTCACCTCACCTATACACTTAGCTCACAATGCCTCTTAACACCATCTGCCATCAGCTAGAGCAAGTCACTTGATATTCCTCCCACCAATTTTTCCTAACAACCACTGTGCAATTAAACTCCACACGTTCTGCGGCGAGGTAAATTAGGCGCACCTGCGGCCACACTGCATTTGAACTGCATCAGAAAGGGCCTAACAAGGTGAGGGCGCCACAAAGTTATCGTCCTGTCAGGCAATTAGGTTTTCACTTCAGGGACAGCCACACGGTGCAATTATGCCCCACATTACCACCCAGCTAATCTTCTGAGCAGGCGCTGGCCGAGAAGCTGCTCATCCGCAGAGGTACCTGCTCGGAGCTGGTATTTGGGGGCTTTTTATTTTATTTTATTTCTTTATTTTAGAAAATGAAAGATTTCTCCCCCTCCTCAGGAAGTCTAAATTCCTTAATGTCTGGTTAGCCAGCTTAGTGTTCCTACCTCCAAGACAGCTGAGTGGGCTTTAAAGTCCCTAGGCATTCTGGGACTTCAACTGTCATGACTTCACAAACTAGAAGAGCAAAACTGGGTGCGGGATGTCATAAACACACTGCACCGTGGGGGCACAGGGGCAGCTGGAAGCCGAAGCGGGCACAGACATCATGCACACATGTTCGTGCTTGTTCTCTCTCTTGCATGTGAAAATCACAGCTCTGCTTCTATGAAGGGTGTGTGATGGCAGCGGTCCTGGATACAAGGGAAAGACCTACTGGGAACAACCCCTCTGCAGACCAGGATCCTTCCCAAGCTCCTAGGCTCCAATGACACACAGTACACCACAAGCCAGCACTACCTTGCCAGGCCGGAGGGAAACCTCCAGATGCAAGAGGTGCTTATTTCAACTCTGATTTTGCTTCTGTTTAATTCTAGGATGCAATTAAGGATTCATAGGGGGGAAACGCAGCCCAGCCAAGGCGAGCCTGCTGACACTGCGCACTGTTGCGTGGGAGTGGACGCGCTCCATGAGGTGTGCTGTTGCAATGTTTGGGAAAGGGGTTGGAGACTGACTGCCCACGCCTGAAGTCCAATGGTAATTCCCACATCCTTTACTCAATTACCCTTTAATTGGCTGTTTCCTAAGAAATATCTGACAACCACTTTACATATCTCACTTCCAAAGTCTGGTACACAAAGGATTTAATACTCCTGTTATGAAAGGAAAAAAATCCTTCCTATGTCAGAAAATCTTTGGCTTTAGCACCAATAAACTCTTTATTATTGCTAAACGTGGATATGCTGCTGGATCACAAGGAAGCGATAAAAATCCTAACCTGTCATTAGTACATTATGCCTAATTGTGTATGGTGTGTTTCCCTGGCATCTGCTGGCCCAACGTCAAAGTGACCGTTATGTGCACTAATTCCCTGACCCTATCTTTATTTCCCTAAAGAGTCATCATCTTTCACAGTAGGTTCCAGAGTAAATCAAGCTTGAAATATGGGCTTTATTTACTTGTTTCTTACAGGCAGAGGGGAAGACAGTGGCTAGAGACAAACTGCTGCATGCCAAGCTATTCCCATGAACAGTCCACTTGGAAACACCATGAAAAATTCCAGAAAGTTCTCAGGCAGAGAGTAAGATGCCATCACTGTGGTAATAGACTTCCCTGGATGTTGCACAGATGAGGACAGACGCCATGAAGCTCTTCTCTTCCCTTCCTGAGAGGGCTGATTCACCATTCTAATGCCTGAGGTCCCGGTGATCATGGGCTGGGAACATGAGGACACAGACAAGCCTTTCCCTGCAAGGACAGTGAGCCTAGCCCAAGAGCCTGGGTTTAAGTCAGAGCTCCCCTCCTGAGGTGGCAACTTATCCTCCTGCTGTGGAAGGGTGTGGCCTATGGTACCCAATGAGGAAACACTCAGAGTTTTGTTTTAATGATGTTGCATCAGAGACCCAACAAACAACTCTAATGTTAACGTGAGTACAGGGCAGCAGAGGAATGAAACTGCGTCAGGAGAGGCTAGAAGTAATGGGACCCGCCATTTCCACCAGAGCCCAGTGTGGGCAGCCCAGAATAAGGGGTGAGCAGAACCCCCACCAGAGTAACTAATTTCAAAGTCAGCTCCATCTCTGTGTGTTTAAGCTATGAATTAGTTCATTTATATTTACTTTTATGAAGCTGATTAACCGAAGCTTCTCTATCTGATGAAAATCATTTTAATTGTAGTGTTAGGCTCCTGTGTAATATCCATTACATTATGAACTGTTTAAATTCTACATGGGTATTGTGTAAATTGGCCCTTTGTGAGCTAGCAGGCAATTAGGACCAAACAGCTCTCCTTTAAACGGCTACAGAACTTTGTGGTGGTGTTCAGGACAATCAGAGACAAAGGAGGCTGTTTAATTGTAATTTAATGGAATATCAAGGAGTCCGTGGCATTAGACGCTGGCAACAGAGAGCAGGAGAGAAAAATTAACTGCAATTATGTTTGATTAAAGCTATCCTTCTCAATAATCAGCAGTCCTGACAGGCCATGGGGCTCTAGTGGGCTCCAGGATGGCAAAAGGTGTTGAGCAATATTAGGGCCAATAAAGGGGATATTAGCATAGCTAATTACAGCCCTGCAAAACCTGTAAAGGGGGCCTCTGTGTATTGTAATGTGGGAAATAATTGGCCAAGGCCGTTATCAATTACATAAGGAATGAATTTGGTTTGTCAGAGAAAAGCTGATGAGATGCCTCTCATCTGACACCAGCCCTTCCTTCATGTTTCCAGGCGGCTCCGAACTCACCCACGTCCATCAAGAGCTGAGGTACCAGTAGCCAAGTCACTGATAAAATGGGTCTGCCAGCAAGGGTTAGGTAATTAATACCGCTCACCTCCCTTCTTCCCTGACACTGATGTTTTTACCTAACCGAAGCCACTAATCATACGGTAATGATTTCTTTCCCTCTGGTCAAAGGGAAAAATAGATCGGCTCTGTAGAAATGTGGCGGGCTTCGAGGGTGTACCCTGGTGACTGAGGGGGACAGGGGAACTTGGAAGAGGTCTCACTTCAAGCCCCTTCAGGTGCACTTGGCTGTGGCTTACTTGAAGGGTACAGGTCCTCTGAGGCTCTGCAGGGTGCTTTAGGGATTTTCATTTAGTTAGTTTTGGTTGTCAAGGAAGAGACAGTTCCAGAGTTTGGTTTTGTCAGAGTTTGAAAATGTGAGTGAGTAACAGAGCACCTAGCCCCAAGTATCCTCATGAAAGACATGTGGTCAAGCTAAGCAGTCCCAAAGTTCTCCAGCCTCTCGAAGGTTAAGGAACCAAATGCCAAGAAAAGAACTCTGGCTTCTCCAGGATCCCTCCTGCACCTGGTTCTAGCCTGTCTCGAGAGGCATGACCTTCTCCTAGCCCACAGTCATGTGCAGACTAGGAAACTGGAGGCCAGAAGGAGAAATATGGGTGATTTCTTTTATGGGGGCTGAATGGCTTGCTCTTAGCTGTAAGTCCGAGCCTTTAATGGGCGATGCACTCGGGTGATGGTCGGTAGGGCTCCGGTCCATCAGCCAAACCTCGAAGCAGTCCTGTGAAAGTCAGGATGTGCTGACACTATGAGCTTCAGAGAGGGACACACCCAGCAAGATAGGCCCCCATGACTCTAGTTACTACTATTTTAATACATATTAACTGGAGTGAGAAAAACAAAACAAAACAAAACAAAACAAGGAGTGTTGGCAACCCACCAGAAAACTCAGCTTCAAAGGGGGCCAGACATTCCTGTATTCTGTAATGAGACAGAGCCTTAGCTTCTGTCTGTAAAACACACATGAAAATAGCTGGTCTCTTGCTCTCTTGGGATGTTCCAGACCGAAGGAGTTGTGAGTAGCCACTAAGGGTAAGCTATTGCTGCTGTGCATGTGTGAATGTGCATGTGTGCTGTGTGCATGTGTGCAGACATGTGGCATGTGTGCATGGGGTGGAGAAGATGAGGAACAACTGCTTACGAAGTTTCCTTTGGCGGGTGAAGAAAGCTTTCGAAGCTAGAGAGAGGTGTTGGCCCTGCAGCCTCGTGAGTGTGCCAAATGCTACTGCACTGTTCACTTCCCACATGGTTAATGCTGTGTTGTGTGTCAGTTTCCCTTCACAAGTCCCTGCCGCAGAGGAGAAGAGCATGAGAGGGGCGGGGCAGTACTGAGGCCTCTGAGATGTAGGTGGCTGAGACCCTTACTGGCTATTGAAATGAAA
>CM053762.1:13968415-13970915 GCA_028658305.1 Pachyuromys duprasi
GGTTCCTTGCAAAGACAGGGCACGCCTCTGCTTGCTGTCAAACCCCTGGCTCCTGAACACAGAGGCATCTCCTGTGTTCACACAGCTGGATTGGGACCCACAACGAAACCTGCTGGCTCCCCCACCTCGCTGCTGACATGCTGGGATAAGGTCCACAGTGGATGTGGGGTTCAGAGGACAAGACTGGGGCTGATGACCCAGAAGTGTTGTCCCACTGATGCCCACTAGAGGGCTTCTGCATTGAGGAGCAGGAGAATACCATTGTGGATGGACAGTGGGTCGAGACCCTGCACTATCTGTACACAGGGGACAGAGACTCTCCCTCCCACCCCACCTCTCGGGAGCAGGGCTATCTCGTCAGTTCTCTCAGCCCTCTACAGAGCACAACTTCCTTGTCAGGGCCTCTATCTCCTTCCCTCTCCAGAGACCTCTGCCATCTCCGCTCCCCTACCCTAGATGGGCAAAGCTAAGTGTCCAGAAACACATGATCAGTTAGTGGCACACAAATCTTCCTTTCACTCACTGAATAAGTGAAGGTGGGTCTGAACTAGTCACTGTTTAACGACTGGCTATCCCCTCTCATAACTTAGCAGGACTTCAGCAAAGCACCCATGATGGATAATTAGAGAATGTGCTGTTGAAAGGGTGGAATAGACCATATTTCTTAACTTCTCCCAGAACTCATGGATGCAGAAGGCAGCCCTGCCCACCTTCTCTGGACATAGCTCAATGACTACTGCTGAAATTCAAGGAAGATCCATTGAGATGCCCCCTCCCCATAACTACGGAGAAACACACACACACCTTGGTTACTAAGAATCTTGACTTACCCCAGAGTCAAGAGCACCACTAATTACTCACATGGTGAAGAGAACAACACAGGGAACGCTCCCGTGCCAAAGTCTCTGACATGGAGACGCAGCTGCAGGTCAGGCGATCAAGCCAGCCAATCAGGGAGGTCTCCAGGAACTCGGATAATGAAATTTTTTCATGTATAAAATCCTTAATCAAAATGCTAGTGGTGTCATCTTGTAGTACAGACATTACAACTTAAAATTAATATATAACAGGGCCCTTAACAGGACAATCACCCACTCACTGCAGGAGACACAAGCTGCCGACTATGGCCTGAACCTCCAGACCCAGAGGGCAAGCCAGCTCTGTTCCCAGCACCCAGACCTCACTGCACTAGGAGCTCCCAGTCCCCGAGGAACCCTAAGCCTTAAGAACAAACCAACAAAAACTGGGTGCTGCTGTGAGAAGCACTGCTAAGGATGTGGCGAGCTCAACAGCCAGTCGCCAGCTACTTTGGGGTACGGCTTTAAGCCACCTCTGCTCAATTAGCTTAACTCCATCAGCTGCCACCTAAAGAATATTTTTATCATTTGGGATAGACTATTTACTATGTGATAGGATACATTTCTTTCTTTACCTCTGGGATGCCCCCTGGATGCCAAGCAACTTCCCCTAACAATGTTTAGATTGCTTACAAAGCTTCTCTAAATATTTGCCGTGTATTTAGCATGCCTAAGATTTGCCTGTTATCCCAAAGTCTTTTTGTTGTAAATTGCAATTTTACAACTTCATGCCTGTGATGTATTTTGACAAAGCTCTGCTGACACCCTCTATTGGCCTCCAAAGGCAGAATAGCTGATACTCCATGAGCCACCAGAGGACTCTCAATTTGTTGTGAGGCCGTCGCTACTTTGCCATCCTCAATCTGCATGGAGAAAGATTAAACATTCAATTTGTTACTTGATAGGCCACAAGGTCCGCCACTTACCATACAAATGGAAAACATTACTGTCATCCCTCAACTTGCTTGCCTGAGTATTTTATTATTTGTAATATTTACTTCAGGGAAATTATGATTCATGTCATATTTATCTTCATGAAAAATGAGCATCTAAATGGAAATCACCTTTTGAATGTACCAGGATATAGTGTAATACTAATATGCTTCATGAACTATAAAATTTAGTCACAGTGTATGGATATATTACTGCGCGACTTTAATACTCTCCCATCAAGCGAATTTTCTCTGTGTTAAGCTGATACTCGGAGCCCTGATTCCACTTTGGTAATCATTACACCTACATGATGGCACAAGTCACTACTTGTAGATTTATGTCCTCCCCCAGCTCTTTTGCATTAATCTGCCCCTGAATAAGCTATTCGCACTTCCTCCAGTGAACGCAGGAAATTGGAATAAGGTGCAAATTTGTAGGCCTTAAATCTGAACAAGTGCAGACAGATATTTTTCACCTGATACCATTCATTTGTTTCAAGTAAATACAAAAGACGTTTTTTTTTCTTTTGTCTTTGTCCTAAAGCCGTTCTTCATGGAAATGACTGTTGTGTTTTCCCTCCATATTTACATCCATTTCTGCAGAAGGCAAAGTTAAATGGACTGTCTGCAATTAGCTCCGAGTCGGATTCCCTCCCCTTGACATCTGTGCGGATCCCAGGTCCCCAGCAGGCTGCGCTGTCCTTGCAGATC
>CM053762.1:13978415-14015585 GCA_028658305.1 Pachyuromys duprasi
GCAGAAGGATGTGGAGAGAGAGGCCATCGCCCTGGAACAGCTTGGGTAATTTCAAATGGGCTAAAAGAGCTACCAACCATTTGGTTAAAACATAAATAAATAAAGCATTCCCAACATGCAATGCAAGAGCAGCTGTGGTCCAGGAGGGAAACACAGGAGGGAAAAATGTAGATTTCCTGGGGGCTCTTTGGGGTTGCCAGACTATATACAGCAAGACGGGGGATGGAAAGACAGTCTAGCTCCAAGGATGATGAGAAGGGTTCAAATGTCCATGGTATGCACAGAACGATGTCAAGAAAGTCAGGGAGGTAAGTTCCAGGAGGGAACTGACTTCTGCTCTCATGTTCTTTCGTGATTGTCCTGTTATTTCTCTCTTCTTTTGATTGATGTTTTAGTCTGAGCTGTCATTAGTTAAATTAATTTTCCCTCAAAGATAGTGGAATAAGGTCCACAAAGGCAAACCTTGTGAGACCATAAAAATAGACCATAATTTGGAGGGAATTCAGATGTGTGCCCAGCTCTTGTCATCACGGCAGAAGAACACTTTAATTTGATATGAATTCCTCAAGAGAAACTTTAAATTAACTTAGATTTAGCTGTGTTTGAGGGATAGCAATTCAAAGCAACAAAATAAAATACTATTTGCTGACTCTGGTGTTTCTACGTTCATGCTTCTGTGTGTTCTTTTTTATTTTCTGCTCAGGCTAAATAAATGCCAATATTCACCTTGAAGGAGTCATCATAAAGTAACTCCCTTGGGATATAAAAATATACTTCTCACATCTTCCATCCAAACAGTGTCAGATGAAGTTAAAAGACCTGGTAAATGTGCTAAAAAATCTGCTTATGTGAATTATTCTTTTCCAGGGTTACTGAGCAGCCATTGCTGGAACTGTCAAGGTGCAGCAAGAAATGCCGGCTGGGCTAGAACTCAAGAATGGGGCAGGAGGTAAAGGCAGGATGCAGATGAGGAAAGAATTGAGAAGACATAAGCCTAGAAATTTCTCAGCATCAGGGAAGACCTTGGGGACATCTGGTCCAGTTCTCAGGGACACTGGAGACCTGGCCAAGGTCAGAGCAAGAAGGGACTAGAGCCAATCTGTGACAACCCCCACTTCCTGCCTTCTGGATCCCCCACTTGATACCAAAGAGTTTTTAACACTCCGGGAAGTATCACTCAACCCTCTGTTTCCTAAACCAGCACTTGTCCTGATGGCTGTGGTCAGGCTTGGCCTCAGGGTGTTTCTGAGTTGCACCATGGGAGGTGCTTGCTCTGTGTTTCTATGCTGAGAATTACTCCTGACAGTAATTCACAGTCACATATCACCACCACTATCACCATCATCATCACTCCTAAGCAAAGTATCTGGGCTTCAAGCCACCTCTGAATAAACTGAGGACACACCTGTGACCAACAGTAGCCTGAGGTACCAGAGTGTGCCAGGGTCCCATTGCAAACCTGGAAGATCTGGAGCCATCAAAAGTATGCATCATCGGACACACACAAAAGGCAAGTTCAAAGGCATGGGAGCAGTCAAGATTCTCAACACTCATGAGGGGCTTGAAAGCCAATGGAATCAGGCATCAACCCAACAACTATTAAGACAAGTTCAAGGGCAGGTTCTGTGCATAATTCTTTTGGCTCTGAGTCTCTTTGTGGTACTCCCTCCAGTGAGAACTGGTCTCGATTGTAGAATGCTCTTGACATCTAAATAAGTGGGTCTTTCCAGGTCAGCCACTCAAGTACATCTGGAGTGTCTCATCCAAGTGAATCTGGTCCTCTTGGCTGGGAGCAAGCCAGAAGCTGCAGACACAGGGCTGACATCTTCACGTGACTTACCGCCACTCTACAATGTCATAATTATGACGCCTAAATTTACCCTGTTTATTTGCAGGCTAGAGGAATGCATGATTGTTTATTTTTATTACAAATATTGATGGTAACTCACGGGCATTTACTTCATTGCCATTTCAAGTGAAATGGCCCATCATAAAATATCTCTAGAATTTTGATCCTGATTAGCGTCCTGAGCTGGTCCTGGGTGCGATCCCACCATTTGTCTTAATTTTATTTTGCTCTCCCTAACTGCATACACCACTTCAGGAATATCTGGAATTTTGTTTTAATTGTACAGCTTTCAACTCCACCACATTTCTCTTTGTGTTGAGAGCATCCCGGTGATTTATCCTCATTATTGTGTAAATAGGTTTCGGCAGTTCTCAGTAAATAAAACAAAGACTGACAAGAGGAGAAGAGGGAGTTTGCTTTCCTACCAATTAGAGTAGCCTTAGGCAGTGCTTTTAAGAGGAGATAAATCCTGCAAATCACTAAAACGATCCTGTCACATGCACCAAATATTAAAATCGCACAGCGGCGCCCTCCATACAGTTTGCTCTGGTTTAATGAGTTGGGGTGGTCCTCGTGGCTAGGGCTGCAGCGCACAGTTGGGGACCCCTCACTGACAGCAGAGCTCACACCCAACTGCAGCTTCCCAGCCCCTGTGGTCAGATGGAAAATCAAAACACAGTGAAATCTTCAGCTCTCAGCTCAGGAAGAGACTGCCCTGCTGCCTCCTGCCCCAAACCCCATCAGCAGAGGCAATGCTCTCTGACCCAGCATGCTGTTCGGAACCAAGCCTTCAGGTCTACGCCTGCTAAGCAACCTGTTAAGTTCTCCAACGAGGGACTTTTCCAGGAAATTGAAGGTAGGTTTACTTAACCTGGTGTTGCACAGTTTCCAACAAAAGCACATCTACTGCCTGCCCCCATCAGAGCTTCCAACACCCTATCCAAAGTCTCCTTAATTCACATATTTACACAGGCACCACCATCTACAGACAAGCTAGTGAGGCTTCAGGCCATGACTGAGCCATTCCCCAAGCCCAGGATGTGATTTTTGACCAACTCAGTCCACATTCTCCAATGTGGAGGACATTTAACCACAAGCCCTGTTGGTAAATGGAGAACTCAGAGCATCCAACCAGGCAAAACAAGAAGACAGATTAGGGCTCCCAATTAATCACCTCCAATGCTGGTATGATTTGGGGGAGCCATGGCCTTTCCTCAGCTGGCTACACTCTAGCATGGGTAACTCTATCTGGAGGGGTTATGAGTAAGGGACTTTCACAATAAAGCTGGAACAGCCAACACAGACATTCTCCATGGAACCTTGAGCTGTAGAAAAATCCCAGAAATGGACAAACCAACAGGTAGGCTGATGTTTTGTACTTTCCAATAACTACCCTCTCTCCCTCTGCCATGATCTGGTCTTACCTGGTAATGGTGACATCTGGTGCATTAAACAATAACTGTTAGCTTGTTGTGATGTTCCTGTGAGCGCTTTATAAGAGTGTGACTAACCACAGTGGGAAGACCTCACAGCCCAAGGTCTTGTCAACACTCTGCTATGAAAGAACAAGACGCACATGATTTCTGAAGAGCAAGAACTCCCGTAGGCAGGATGTAGGCTGGATACAAGACTGGCCAGGACAGGGAAGCAGCGCAGCACATCACAAAAGCTTCAGCTACCCCAGACATGGGCCTACCAATCTACCCAGCCTCTTGACTTTTAGAAGATCTAAGGTTCACTGACAATTTTCCATGAATTTTCCAGCCAAGGCTTTTAGATGTGGGCTGAAAATGGCCAACAAGCCATAGGTACTGCAGCACAGCAGAAGACGCAGATGTGTGGCTTGCTGAGGGCTACCCTTTTCTGGGAGTCTGAGTTCTCGGCTTCTAACTCCAGCATTGTTCCACAAGGTAAGAGATGTGCTCAGGTACAGCTGCTAGTTCGAAGGCCAACTGTGACCAAGGTGTGTCTCATGGGATTTGTCCTGATACTTTATGCAAAGGTAATACAATTCACCAGAAGGTCAGTCTCCACAGTGACATTTTGCCCATGCAAGCTGTCTGGAAGGCCTGTGGGCATGAAGACCTGTGAACGGAGACACCCAGACCACTTGTACGTTGTGCCTGTAACTACTCTATTCCGTTCACTCTTTCCCTCTCCTGTCTAGGATTCCATAAGCCACTGTCCTCTGAGTTAAATTCTGTGAATAAAAGAATTACAGAGCTGGCACCTCACCTTCACAAGTCCAGATTAAACTCCACTTAAACAAGGTCAAGTTGAATCCTGCCCTTCTCTACGGGCACATGGATTATAGGAATTTCTTGGACTGTTTTAAAAATGCTGATGAGACTATTTGCTGGTAGTTCTTCAGAAGGATGAGAATCTACAGAGTTAGGGTGAAGAGCATATTGAACCTAAAGAAGGATTTGACTTGTGTGCATGCATGTTCATGTGTATGGAGGTACATACATATGTATGGTACAGGCACACAGGTGTGTGCATCCATGTGCATGGACACAGAGGAAAAACCTCAAGTGTTCAGATATCATTCTTCAGGCTCCACCCACCTTTTCTTGAGAAAGCATGCCTTCCTGCAGGCTAGCCGGCAAGTTTCAAGGATCTGCTTCTCTCTGACTGCCCCGAGCTGGGATTACAAGTCCACCCCACCACATCCAGCTTTTTATGTGGGTTCTGGGGTCCACAAGCTTTTTGGCAAAGTCTAGGTGATCTCTGACCTATCCAGTCCTCAGCCTCAAATAAAAATTCTAAGAGGCACAGACTGCCACAGAGAACCCATGGGGATCAGGAGGGCACACTTTAGTAAAACCCTGCCTGCTGCACCGAAAGGGGAAGAACACAATATATTACTGCCAGGAGTGGACCTTGATCAGGAAGCAGCAAGTTGATCAGCTGCCAAGCTCTCTGCTTCTTCCACACCCAAACCCTACACATAATTTATACACAGTTAAGGCCGTGATCCCTTAGCTGGTGAAGGATGCCCTAGGTCCTTTTCCTTGCTTGGAAGTTCATGTCCTCCAGCTAGAATGCCCTTCCCTGACACATCACCAAGGGTGCATAAGCCCCTCATTTTCAAAGCCAAGGATCTCCTAACCGATAGGGTCTCTGCCCTATTCCCAAGTCGCCCACAGTCACTGCGCCAAGTCTCTCAGTCCTGTGTTATATTCAACTTTCTCTCACATCCTCCCGGGGTACTCTAAGGGAAATATGTGCCACAGAGCCAGATAAGGCTGGGTAGAAGGACAGATGGACAAATGTTGGTGTTCGAAGCTACACTATGTTTGATGTGTGGCATGGGCACAGATCTGCTCATCCCTCGCCCATCCTCCACAGCTGTAGCACTATTTTGACCACCTTAACTCAAACTAATAGATTTCCAATAACTATTTCCTGAATGAATAAATGAATGTAAAATTAGTTATTCCTGAAGAAACAGAAGTGGTTCCTTAAGTAGCTCGCTATATTGCAAATGCAAATTTTCATTGAGTAGGGAACAGACTACAAGTTTATAATAATGAGATATTTCTGAAACAAAGCCAAATTCACCCATAAAATGAGGCTCCAACCACCCTGAATGTAAGAAAAATAAAAAGGGGAAAACTGCACCCTTCTGGGTAAATTCACTCCACACAAAAATATATGTTCTTTGTGTTGCAGTAACCCTAGACTTCTGACCTTACCCCATCACTCAGGGCTTCACCTTGCATGTCATTCTTAGATTTGGGGATGGAAACCTCAGGGAGAATGCAGTTCTGTCTTAGCTTTGATAGCATCCAGAGGGGCCCTCAAGTGCATTATCCAACGTGGTAGCCCCAACCCACAGGTAGCACTTGAGACACAAAAGGCGGCTTGTCCCGATGGACATGGCTGGGAATGCCTAATGCACAACAGACTGCACAACTCGGCGAACAAGAAAAAGCTGAAAAGAGCCCAATAGATTTCTTTAATGTTAGTTTCAATATTAATATAATATTTTGGCCACATGAAGCTGAATTAAAATATTATTAAAATGAATTCCACTTGTTTCTGTTTATTTTCTTAATGCAGCTGCATCTATGGCTTGCATTGATACTTAAACTCTCTGTCTATAGGCCAATGCCTGGCTAGAGAGTGGCCAGGTTGCTCCATGAAGCAGCTTTTGACTTGGCCTCAAACCCTCTCCATGCAGAAGCACCATGGATGAGCCCTCACATACCACCTCACAACACGGTGGATCCACCCCTCTTGGTGGCCCACCAAGGGGATACCCCACAGCTCAATAAGAACCCAGGTATAGACCTCTCCAGGGAGACAGAGAAGAGGGCAGACCCTAGACAGCCCAGGGTTGTTCCCACCTATACCCAATACAGCAACCTCCCTCCTCAGGCTGCTTTGGTGGGTTGGGCCCCTGAGGCGATATTTGTTTCATTAATGCGCTGCTCAGACACTCCAACACTGCTTCGCATTCCACAGCGATTCCAAAAGTGATTTCCACAATATGATTTACATACTAGCCGAGTGTAAATTTAGAATAATTTGGCCTGAATGATCTTTACTAGAATAGATGGCCACAAGGAAAGAATGGTGAATAAAGCAGCCTTACTCAGAATCTAAGCAATTTGCTGGCAAACACAAGCAGCATTTCCCCAGATTATAATTTACACTGTATTAACTGTCAAGAGCGCTTTTGAGAAATATAGATAACAATTCAGACGCAATCGATAGGGAGTGACAGTTGATTTTAAAGCTTAATGCAAGACAAGAAAGAAATGACTAGGGCATCGGCTCTGGAAGAATAAATTTGTTTTGTATTTGATTTTTGTGTTAAATTTATTACTGCCAAGAAGAGCTCTCTTTCAATAATATTAAGAACAAGATTGTGAAATTGCAACATGTTCGTCTCCTACAGTTTCACAGCATTTCCAATACAGAATGATGCCCCTGCTCAGTACCATGTATAGATCCCTTTAAACTGCCTAATCCCTCTAAGTTGGTGTTTCTGCCCCCACAAGGCTCTCTTTTTACTCCTCAGGGTAGTTGGAGGCTTAGTGTAAGATGCCCAGGTGGCTCTTCTCCCAGGAGCTGTGGAATCTGTCTTGGAGCCTGGCAAGAGTCCCTCATTCCTGTGAGTGAGGATGAAGTCCCGGTCGTCTTCCCTGGGCTCAGCTACAGGCTCATTGCTGGACACCACACACAGCACCTCGTTGCTGAGAAGCAAGTGGGAGGTGAGCTAAGACAAAACATGAACCAATGTCAGGCTCAAAACAGATGGTTTGATTGAGGAGGGGGAGGCTGGTATATCCTGGCCATCGTTACTGGAGCTTTTTTGATTCTGTCAACATGTCTAGTGTATATAATCTCAGGGTTTGATGTTCCTCTCATGCCATGGCATGAGAAACTTGACAAATACTAGGGAAAACAGAATTTCCCGTCTAGCCCAGCTCTATCATACCCTCTCTTCCCTGCTACAGCGGGGGTGCCGCGCTCTCAAAAACCGATGCTCTCAAAAACCCACCAGCGTGGCCAGAAATGAAATGATGGGAGTTGCTACAGTTCAAACTTATCCATACCTCTCACTTATGACATGATTGATTTTCCTTCAGCATGCTCAAATACAAGATTGTCTCCTTTCTTTTTTCAGTGTGGAAACAGCTAATGTATACAGCCTTGGCCTGCCACAGAAGGGGAAGCAGTTGACATGTAGAAGAACAACTGAAATGAATACGGATGAAATTTGAAAGTGCAATTTTCCATCTGTCAATCACCTTTCAAAGGGACCCGTTAACCACCAATCGGGAGACCCTTGGCGAGGGCATCCCCACTTGTGGTGCTCCATGTGACAGACCCTTTGCCCTCATTAATCAAGATATTAGCTGCTGATCAAAGTTTTGCACAGGTACTCTGCATCAACTCCAGGTACTCAGGGATGTTGATTAGGTGCCTCTAGGTGCTATTGGTAATTTATATTTTGAATGAAAACAAATGGTCTTCTCTTAACCAGAATTTGATTAGGTGATGACAAAATCCATTTCTCCTGCTCTGGTGATGGCACACCATGGGTCCCCACCCTGAGTGGCTTCAGAAGACAATGTAAGAGATCTCCTGCATCAATAATAAATGGTCACCCCAACCCTTCCCAGCCACAGCACCAAGACACCTCGAAATACAGCCAATTAAGGTTTATTTAATTATTAAGGTTGAATAAATAACAGCAAAACATGTTAAAAATCTTTCAGTTTCAGTCAATCATAATAAAAAATTAATGAGACTGGATAGAGAGCCATAAAAACTGATAGACTGCGATCGTGAATTATAAATTGGTATTGATTTTTTCCTTTGCAATAACACTCTCAGGTAATCGTACGTTGTCACATGTAAAGTGCACTTTTCTGGTTGAGACTAATATTAACTATCAAATATAGATGAGACGGAGGCATTTATGACACTTCAGATTTCACAAACAAAAAGCAAAAAATACAATTTGTGGAATAACAGCAGGGCTGAACAGAGAATCCTAGGGCGTTTATGGGAGCTGGCCGGGACCCCACTGAGCCGTGAATTCATAAGACACAGTTACCTTATTCTTTTCCTGTCATTTCTCCTCTGATATGTTACCTTGTTAGTATCACTAAGAAAAACATAAATATTTTTTATTATTTGTGAGGCTCATCCTGTCTTGCTTAATAGACAGGCCACATGGAGTTAAAGCCATATTATATGACCTGGTGCAGAAGTGATCATTCAAAAACCCAAAGCACATATTTTACACCGCCTGGCTTTATTAATTCTAAGCCCCCAAGAAATAGCGGGCGGATTTTCTAGCTTTCTGTTTATTGAAGTAACATGGAAACAAATAAGACATTTCCCTAGGCTAGCTCAGATAAAGTGGACAATTACTATTGGCATTCCACATGTAAATATTTAACACTTCACAGCTAGTTTGCACCTAAATACCCATTAGATGTAGCTACAAGCCTAGACACCATCTCCCAGCAGAGCGACAGGGCCGTCCTGGGCAATGGTTATCAGATTAGGGTACACACAAATCTTGTTCTAAACAGGGCTAGAAGGAGCCTCAACCAGGAGAGGGGATATGCCTGAATGGGCTACTTCCTTGAGTGACACAAACAAACTCCTCCACCAAAAAGATCCAGCCAAAGCTAGGGCTGGGCCACTGCCACTAAGTAGCTTGCTGACTGATAACTGTTCGCTGCAGCTCCTCGGTTGCCTGGATTAGGGTTTTTTCGTGTGGGAAGAGGCACAGGGGAGATAATGTAGGAATGGGCAGCTACGGACACTTACGCCAGCCTGAGTTCTGCTCATGCCCACCTGGCACACTCTCAGCCTGGAACCAAGTCCAAGATACATGAGGCCACCCTCCTTGTAGTCTGGAAGCACAATGGTTTGCAACCAAAACATGTGAGCCATAAGGCAACTCCTTGCAGAATCCAGAGCTACACAATGGTCTCTTTAAGTAATCTCCTTCAAGATAAACTAAAGGTGTATGTTTAATACATAAAAATATAGTCAGAATTTTAAAAAAATGCAACCATTACCCACCCACTCTGATCTTACAGACAGATGGTTAAGATTTTCTTTCTAAATTAAAAGTTTCTCTGTTCCTTTGTGGGCACGTGGAACTCGAAAATGAATGGGCCAGTGTTGCTTCTCCTAGAGGGAACTTTTTCACCCCCTGACCTTCCCAGGACTGGGAAATGCTACTGCCTGGAACCCGTGTGCTTTCACACAGATGTCCTGGTTGTTGAGGCCAGACATGGGGCTGAGCCCTGAGCACCAGCCTCTCTGCTAGGAAGTAAACCCCAGAGTCCACAGCAGCAAGAGCCCAGCCTCCCACCTAGCTGCATCGGCATGTCTTCCTGGTCCCCCTCAGAGTATACACACCACCACTGATCACAGAAAGGACTCATGATCACTTCTCAGAGACCCTCTTTACCTCTTCAAGCACTCCCCACTCTGACAGCAGCTTTGGATTCTAGGAAACGGGCACATTCCCTAGGAGGACATGCTGCCTAGGAAGGGCCCATTTGCCTGGCCTAGAAAGGTCCAGTGAGGCAGTAGCCAATCCTAAAACTCAGCCCACCAACAACCATGCAAACTCTGAGGCCTAGCCTGGAAAGCGTGACACAAGAGCACAGCTCAGGGTGGCTGATGACCAGAGATGAACGCACTGCACACTCACTGATGTCCTCTCCTAGTCTACAAGCACCTGCACCCGCTAGTGACCCACCGTGGCATACCACAGGGTAGCAGGAACTGTGGGTCCTACAGGATCCAAAGCGCCCACCCCTGGGCTCGGAGCCTCAGAGCCCAGCTCTCAACCCTTCCCTCACAGCACTGACCTCTGCGCTCTGGAAACAATTACTCCTGGAAGGCCTGTCAATATCATTATTTTTACAAGAAATCAATACGCCTCACAAAGTTAATGGGGGATTCAGGCAGGGAGCATTTACCTCCTCTCTGTCAGGGCTCCGGCTCTGCTCAGCGCCGATGACAGATCCGCCAGCACCAGCAGACAGTGAACAAGCACAGAGGAGCCAGCGCGGCAGGCAGGCGTGGAGGCCGGCAGCGGTATGTGCTAATGAGCCGCCCGGGGCTGGGCCACGTGGGCCACAGGGCAGGGGCCACTCGGGCAGACACCCCAGCACTCTGCCCAAATGAGGCCTGGGTTCTCTCTGTCCAGGGAATCTGAGCCTTCAATTGCTTGACATAGTTTCCTTATGCACACAGACACACACACATACACACACTCACACACACACTCAGGCCTTATGAATGTTCAGCACTATAAACCAGTACATGGCCTGGCAGAAGGATGTGAAAAGCTTCCCTTACCAAGGGGGTAGCTTCTGCCTACCCCACCCACACCGAGCTCACAGAGCACAGAGGTAAAATGAAATGTAATTGCACACATGTGCATGAACATACACACATCTATCCAAACACACTGGTTCATAAATGGCTCAAAAATAGCTGTGCTGATGAGCCTAAAGTTCAGATCAGAAGGAACTACCAGACCCTCTGCCCAGCAGCAGTCTAGCAGATACATACCAAACCTCAATGAAAATGTCTTCAAGCACCAAAGCCTGGCCCTGTTTTCCTCATCAACCTGTGAGATTGCTCATTTCATCTCTGCTTCCTGTGGATTCTCAGCTGCCCCTGACAGACTTTTGCTTATGCCTCCCACAAGCCACAGTTACACAACTACATTAGAAATTAAACATACAAAGATATCCAAGGCATAAGACTTCAGTGTGTTCCACTGAAACTAACATTCCACCCCCCCCAAAAAAAAATCCTTCCCAGGCCCCCAGACTTTCTGCTTGGCAGCAGTTCTGTCTGCAGGCTTCCTCCTGTGGATTCATGTGCTCCAAAGGGAAGGCTTCCCAGTGTATACTTACTGCTGCAGTTCAGTGCATCCACTCCTGGGGCCCTGGGGCCCAGCCTGGCTGCAGCCAAGGCTGCTAACAGAATGGATTCACCCACACAGAGCTCAGCTGCAGACTCAGGGCCCAGAGCCAGCCAGTAGCACATCATCAGCCACTGCCCACTCCTCAAGCTCCCACGGCTGCATTCCAGGTCATTCTGCAGGGCACGGGAAGGCAGGATCAAGCCTGTGCAGCAGAATCATGTGTTGCTAGCACCGATCATGGCAGTGACTGCAGAATCATGGTCATAAGGGTCCATGAATCATGGTCCAGCTACAGGATAAAGAGGAGTAGGGCCAATCCAGAGACCATAACTCCAGAGCACTAGATGAAGTCAGTGGGACATTCCCAATGTTCTAACCAGACAACAGCCTTGGGAAGCCAAAGGAAGGAAGCCATAAAAACCTATGTGTTGTAGAGCATCTTCTTAACCCAGTATTTTACTTACTCAGCAGGCAACCTAAATGTTCCTCTCACTCTTACTTCACTTTCCCAGCATTGCCCTCCCAATACTGTCTCCAGTCCATTTCTTCTTCCACTAATATCCACTTCAAAGCCCCCATGTCACCTAGCACCCCAAAAGTTGGAGGTCAAGTTAACAAAGCCATAAGAAGAAATTGCTGACCTCTATAGCTATTCCAACCTCCATGGTGAAAATGGAGAGTCCACGGGCAGAGCTCACTGCAGGGGTCAGAAGGATGGTTAGCAAACTTCATTGACAGACCATTCATGCCAAAGTCTACCACAGAAAATGACAAGGATTTCACAATGGAGTAGGAGGATATGGTGATCATACATAGTTCCTACATCAAATGTAGGCCACAAAACCCACATCTAGAAGTCCTGCACCCTGCTCACAGAGATGGCACTCATGGTCTAAAGGGAACTTTGCAAACAAAATAGCTGGATTTCAAGACAGCCTCACCAAAGAAACTGCCCATCCGTTCCTCCCAGAGTAGCCCTTTGCCCAGCATGGCAGCGAGTTCAGAACACACAAGGTATGTATCTTCCCTGGTGAACGGATGGATAAATAATGAGGGCTCCCACAAGGTGTGGGGGAGGGCTAGCCTGCTCAGAAAGCCCACCACGTGGGACAAGCCAGCAAGGAGCGGCCATCAAGCATCTCAGCTCCTCTGGGTTTCACATGCCCAGTGCTTTGCTCTCCACTCCTCAGCTCCAGCATGGAGGGAAACACAGGCCTCGATGGGAGGGTGGGCCTCCCCTCCCCATGCCGAGGAAATCTCTAAACCTCAGTGTCCCTGCTATCAACAGCATGGAATTTACACTGGTCCTTACACCCCTCCCAGGCTCTTCACAGCTTTTCAGTGCCTTAATGCAAACCATATGCAGAGTCCCCTCCTCAGCCCAGGCTCCAGCAGCTGCCTTCTGATTGGCTCCTGCAGGATGGGAAACCAAGGTCTCAGAGGGGAAAAAACAACAAACAGATCTCTTGTCTACGAAGCAGAACTCAAAACATTTCTCATGTATTCTAGGCTTCTCTAGAAGCAGCAGGCTGTTTAAAAAAAAAAAAAATACCTGGTCCAAATTGAGCATTTGCTTGACATGATGGAAAAGCTAGTGCTGTTTTCTGTTATATTGCCCCTATTCTACATCGACAAGAATATATTTTTCCCTGTTCCCAGCTGATTTCACAGTAGTGAACTCCGTTTATGAATTATCTGACACATTTCTTGCAATTCTTCTGACAACAGTGCTCAGTGGAAATTTCAAGGCCCCTCTCTTCTGACAAGTAGAAATATCAATATTTGAATAAATTGTGGATTTTAAACTTCTCACTCTGATGCGCCACGGCGAGGAAGACTGAATTCTTCTTTTACCGGGTCTAATCCCCCTGAGCCTCAGGAAGAAATCTGTACGCAGCGTTTCATTACAAGAGAGCAGTACTGAGTGACATTTGAAACACACATCTAAGTCGCCCTGATGAAGTTTACTCCCATCCAACAACAAATAGCAGCTGGGTACGATTCCCACTTCTTGGGCAGAGATCGGCACAGGCTTGGTGTCTGAACGAAAAGAGCCAAAATGTGGATCTGCAAATTGACAGGCCAATCTTTAAACAAATGTGTTTCTTGAGGTGGGGGGGGGGCAGGGGGAGAGAACACAGCTTTGTTCGAGCTAAGCATTTTTCTTTTGCCTGACAGAAACATTCTGGGCCTGATTAGAAGGCCCTTGTTAGGGTCCGTCTCAGACACTGCGACTCCACGTTTTAACAAGCATGCAAAGAAAGCAATGCAAAGATAACAAAACATTGTCATTACCATCTCCGGTGACTCCTTGTGTGCCTTTTAGCACTTGCACACATTTCTCCTGGAGGCTCACACACAGTTGCAGGGCTGATGTAGAGCCCAGTACCAGCTCTAGAGGTCTTTACGTGGGACTTTGTGGGACAGCAGCATGGAGAGGCCAGAGTTAGCAAGCACCATTAATAGCTGCCCTTCCTCTCTTGGATGAATAAACATGCAGTTTATTGCTGCAGCCATACGTAGTCCTAAGCAATGTGATGGATGGTCTCGTATTTCCCAGTGAACAGCCAGCAGGGCTGCTGCCTGTAAACCTGCCCTCAGGGCCTTGATGCAGGGACCTCCTCACCCAGGGAGCTGCAGTTCTCTGAGATAGATCCTTCATAAAGACAAGTAGCATCATATAAGCCAGAGAGGATCCCAAGGCATGCTGGGAGTGCAGGTTGTCACCTGTGAGGAAAGTAGGGCTTTGGTTGTCTACAGGTTGGGGGGCTCTGAATAGAATCAGCACAATCTAGGTAACTCTGGGACCCCACGCAGTGGTTGCTTGAAGATTCACTTTCCTTGAGGATACATTCTCAGGGCACACAGGTGCACTGGGCCTGTCCATGGTGGATGCAACAAAGCCAGGAGCTATCTGTTCCTCAAATCCTTCCTACAATGTGGACCTTTGAAGCTTCCAGACAATCCCCCCCCCCATACACACACACATACTACGGGCCATGTCTTAAGTTGACATATGGTCTGTATGCATGGGAATGCCACCAGAAAATCATGGGTCAATGACTGTGGCTTCCTTGTATCTGTATACAGAGGGGAGAACCAGGCATCACCATTGAAGAACTCACAGACTATCTCAAAATTACTTGTGGAGCTGAGAATCCAAAGATTCACATGTGAAAAATTTATGCTAAGGTGAAGGCTCCTGGAGGCAAGTAATACTGTCTCTTTCCCTGACCCTAAAGAGACTGAGGCAGGCAGACTCTTGGATGCTTTGTACAGCAATATCTGACTCTCCCTTGGCTGAGCAGTGCTGCCTGAGGATGTGGTGGCTTCCAGAAGGATGACCCCCAGGATAGTATCCTAATGATGAGAATAGACAGAGGAGAATGTGGGTGCAGGCCAGTCTCCCTGTTAGCAGTCTTGCCTGCAAGGTGCTTTCTCAAAGGCTGGACAATATCAGAGAACTACACAGTGAAACCCAGAACTCAAGGACCAGAAGGCAGAAGCGGAGAAAGAGGAACAAAGTCATAGTCTCCAACCACACCTGATAGGGTTGGCACTTTTTCCTGGGCTACAAGGACAGGGTAGCCCCAAAAGGAAGTCAGCCTTTGCTCTGCTGAAGACCTCAATTTCAATGAGGCATCCCTTCCTCTGGACCTTGCAGTAAGAACTCAGGCATTATTGTCCATGAAGCACCTATCTTCCAGGGAGGCCCCTGCGAGCATGGCCAACACTGACTTCTGACCATAAATCTCCCTAGAGCCTCCCCTACCAAAGAGATGTCATATGAGGAGAGGCAGGATCATTGATCAAGGTAGAAGCACAGGGTCTTAGCAGGCCATCTTATCAGATCTGGGAAGGCCAGCAGCTGGCTCTGGAAACATGAAGGGTGGAGAACAAAAAGAGACTGAGTTGGGAACTCAGCTACCACCTGTGAAGCTGAAATAGCGTTACAAGGCTGTTGGGTGTAGTTTCTGACAAAAGCTTCTGGGATGCTCTTGCTGAGCCATGGTTCCCTCATTCTTCAGTCATCTGCAGAGGTCAAGTGCCTACTCCTGGGTGCTCATCAATAGCACCAAGACAGTGGAAAGGTAATAGAGAAGAAGGATATTCACCCATCTGCCCAGCAGAGGTATGGCATGTCTGCTATGTGAGGAAGTTTACCAGAGGTACTTGGACAGGAGGAACCAGGACTTCTGGGTCCAGCGATTGGAACCTGGAGAGCAGAGAGCCCTGAGACAGATGTAGAACAGGGGAAAAACCTAGCTGCCAAAGCCACTATTACCCACAAGTAAGAACACTCTCACTGAGTAGTCAGGATTTAGGACATACACAGCAACACCCAACACACTCTCTCTCTCTCTCTCTCTCTCTCTCTCTCTCTCTCTCTCTCTCTCTCTCTCTCTCTCTCTCTCACACACACACACACACACAGGGTGGGGAGCATGGAAACCAAGAAGAGACAAGTGTAACTGGGAAGTCAGCTAGGGAGCCCGTTTGTCCGGGTGTGACGTTCCGTGAAGTTTGTTCTAACGAGCAAGATCCCAGACATCCATGCTGGGAGCACACGGCAGCTGAGAGAGTGGAAAAGCTGTGCCCACAGATGGCCGAACATTTGGAGAGAAGCACAATATTTTATCTAAATACCCAAATACAAACACAGGATGGCCCAACACCACATACAACCACCTGAAAGTGCTGGCAGCAGCTTGCTCCATTCCTGCCTTGTCTACAAATGTATAAAGATGAGAAGGGACCAGAAAGAATGGTAGCTTCCTCCCTCTGGGGATCTGGCACCTTCTGGGGTGAGCAGAGGCAGATGGTTGCCAGGGAAGCAGGAGACGGGGGTTAATTCCTTATTCTACAGAGCTATTTCAAATCGAGGGCTCAGAATAGTATCTGCAGAATAATTTTTTTAAAAAAAATCATCCCATTTTTCAGATGTAGTAGACAAAACTCAGGGAGAGATGAAGGGGACACACAGGGGCTTATAAAATGAAAGGGGGGGCTAGTGTGATGCCCCTGGGGCCAGCCTGGTCCTATCTGATTCCCATATTTAGGAAAACCAAGGCAAAGACCAAGCTGAGGTCTGCAGCACACATAGATGTCCAGGCTGGCAGGATACTCATCCCCTGCACCTTCCTTAGCTCAGGGCCAGCCCCTTTCCCTGAGGCAGCCTCAGGCTCTTTATTTTTGAAGTAGAAATGGTGTTGTTCTCTCTGCCCGGCTCCTACATCCAGTAAACACTAAACACAGCACATACACTCAAAGGAAATGCATTCAGTAAGCACTAAACACAGCCATACATAGGAAACGCATTCCTACCACACCTCCCAGTCTACCTTGTGCATGTGAACCCAGTATTGTATGGTTTTCAGAAACAAATTGCAGGCTGGGGATGAGGCTCAATGACAGAGAATTTGCCTAGCATGTGTGAGTATCTGGGTTGGATTCCCATCACTGGGGAGTAAACAAACAAACAAAAAATCAAACCTTAAAAGTCTTTCCACCATCATATTAAGAACCTTGAATCTCCTGCATTGTCCTAGCACTCAGGTACAGCTGTTCTATGGGTATTTAAAACCTACGTGCGGTGACTCAGAGGAGCAGCAACACCATCGTAGCTCAAGCTCTCCTGGCTCAGGGGCCATCGGGGACACCCACAAACCAGAGGAGGCTGAATACAGAAATACCACACCGAAAAGCCTCAACACTCCAAACACTAGATCCCAGGGTCACATCTGGACGGAGGTCAGCACAGCCCAAGCCCTTCTTACAGGCAAGGCAAGCAAGGAGCCCAGGGTGGGGCGGACTGCCACCCCAAGGAAGAAGAGCATCCCTGCCCAGGCGTGAGTTGGATCCTCGTGACCTCAGACCCACATCCAGGCCTGAGCTTCCGAATTGTTAGCTGAGAGAAAATTCTAGACATTCCAGAAGAAATGAGGCCCCACTACTAACAAATAACAATGATGTGTGAAGACCCCCCCAAAATAAAAACACAGCTGCTTTCTATCAGTTTAAAGTGAGACACACAAGAGGCGTGGAGATGTGGAGGCAGGAAGATTTCTACGAGTTCAAGGCCAGCCTCATCTACATAGAGAGTTCCAGGCTAGTGAGGGCACAGAGTGAGAACCTGCCTCAAAAGAAGGAAGGAAAGAAGGAAGGAAGGAAGGAAGAAAGAAAGAAAGAAAGAAAGAAAGAAAGAAAGAAAGAAAGAAAGAAAGAAAGAAAGACAAAAACAAGACACAAAGTGAGGCACACAGACCTAGAACATGTCACATGGGCATTTAGTTAGCACACACAAAAACAGATGCCACTAAACAGCAACAAAGGGGCGGGGGGGGGCAGCTTCCTGAGCCAAGTGCTTGTAGGACTTTAGTTTGATCTCCAGAAACCACATGAAAAACCAATCATGGTGGCATGTGCTTGTATTCTCAGCAAAGAGATGGGCAGATCCATCAGGCTCACTGGCCAGCTGGGCTAGCCTACCGCACATGCTCCAGGCCAAAGAGAGATATACTGGGGGCAGTGTTTCTAAGGAACAACACCTGAGGTTGTTCCGTACACACACATGGGTCACGTATACATATACAGGATCTACTTCTGGTATCTGTGAGAACTCCTTTAATGGGCCGGAGACCCTTGAGCGTGCCGGGAGTACCAGTGGTGTTGGTAAGATAACTATCCAGAATGGACCACACCTGGCAGCCTCTATGCCAACTTCCCCTCACACCCCCAGCCCACCAAGACTGGGAGCCAGCAGAAGAGGAAACTGGACCTACAGCGGGATGGACATACCTGGTCTTTAAGCCCCAACTGTACCATGCAATGTGGAGACTTGAGGTTTCCTCAGTCCAGCATTTCTGAGGCCCAGGGCTCTAGTATTACATTTCAGAGACAAACTATGACACCAATTTCTCAAGCAACTATGTTTCAGCTTAAGTCCTCAAAAAAGATCCAGTTTGGGTCCAGAGGCTCAAAAGCAGTCAGTCTCCCATCCCCTACATACCCATACACTCTTTAGGATGAAACCAGGTTAGTCAAAGTGGACCACCAGCAAAGCAGGAAGAAAGTGACCAAGTAGCCATTTCTGCTCTCTCCAGCTCAGCCAGCCCCTCCCTCACCTACACCACCCACCTAGGATTGACTCCGTGGAACCTGTAGACTCATGGAGGTATTCAGGGGTAATGTCAGGGTCAGAACCACCAAGGGGAAGAGTCCACATGTGTTGCCACATATAGGCTGAGTTTCGTATCTCCCTGACTAGGTTTTAGGACCTGACCTCAGTGACCTCCTTGGGTGAGGAATGGGTGGGGAGAAACCCCTGGTAAACATCCATAAAGACCTGTTCATTTCTAAAGACTTGTTCATTTCTCATTCCTTCGGCCCAGTACCATGAATACACACAGTCCTTGCTTACAGCAGGTAGTCAAAAAATGCTTGGGGGAGGAGAAAGGTGACTGACTTCCATCATATTTTCCCACAGAACAGATATGCCAGGCACCTGGCCTTCAGAGTCAGTATCCTAGGGATGCTCAAGGCAGGGGAGAGGCAGATATGAGGGCAGATATGCAAATGAGTGCATATACTGAGCTCAGGGGAGAGTAATGCCTTGTATTCCAAGAAGGTGACTGAACTGCCACCAGCACTGGGAGCCTTGTGATTTGAGTCTCAATTCTATCTGAGCCAAGCTGAGCTCCAAAGTCAGGTTAAAAATTATGTAGGGGGAAAAAAATAAAAAGGAGACTGTCAGTGAGGAGATAGCACTGGACCGCTCTGAAGATAGCCCTGAGGGAGGGGCCAGGTGAAGAGGACAATTTCTCTGCATCCACAAAGAGCCACTGCAGCAGCCTGAGGAAACTGTCTGTGGCCAGCACCCAGGCCCTGTGTCCCAAGGAGTGGGCCACTTCCAGTGTGCTCCAACTACAGGAACTCTGTGGTGTGGCCTAGGACTGGCTTAGGGCTGACTGAACAGTGTGCCTTCTCTATGGGGCAGCGGCTGAGCGCTCTGACCTGAGAGCCCACATGGAGCCAGCCATGTGAGTACCCAATAAATACTGCTGGATGAGTAAGAAGGGACAGAAGAGAAATCAAAAACACACCACTGAGCTCTGCAGCGATATAACCCAAGAGGCAAACATCTGCAAGAAGAGGCCTGGCGCCACACAGGGAAACACTGTGCCCGCATGGCCAGAGGGGCATTAAAAGCTCCTTAAGACCCGGCAGGGAGGGTGTGAAACGGTGACAGGACAGAATCTCAGCCAGCCTCCCTGGAATGTGGCTTGTTTTATGGAGTAAGAAAAAGTGATGGGGGGCAGAGGGACAAACAAACAAACACAGCCCAGATTATTAAAATCCAAAGAACCCTGGAAAGTGCTTCTGAAGGCACAGGACTGACGACTCCCACAGGGGAGCTAGAACCCCAAACTGCTTACATGGCTTCAGAGAAGAGACATGGATGTCGTAAAGGGCCCTGTTGGGCTAGGGGGTGTCTGCTGGCATTGTCACCATTACGTGTGTGGCAGGGGCACCAGCCTACAGTGAAGCGATCCTGGGGCCTCCCAAAGCCTCTCCAGTCTGTTTTTCCATCTTCAAAGTGGGAAGCCTCATGGCCTAGAAAGCTGCTGTGGCCTTGGTGTGAAGGGACAGGGAGGGGAGCGTCAGGGAGAAGCTACTTGCTGGGGAATGTACTCAAAACTATCCTGGCAAGCCTCATGGGCTGATGGTACCAAAGGAACGGGGTCAACATGGGGAAAACAAGGGTCTGATTGTCAGAAGCTGTGCTAGTTCTTGACGAAAGGCTTACCCTGTGCCTCTCCAGTGGAACATGGATGGGGCTAAGCTTGGCAGAGCAGGACAATGAGCAGATGTCCCTGGTTTCCACTCACCAGATGTCAGCAGCAAATCCCCTCTGTCATCTCAGGATCACAAGCCAGAAGTCTCTGGACATTACTAAATATCAGCTTGGAGACTGGGTTGCCCTGAGTTGATCACCAAGATTCCAGTACCCAGTTGGCAGAGGACATCCCACATAGGACCTGGCTAAGCCTGAGAATGTGGCCAAAGCTTCTGTCTGTGCAAAGGGTGACTGCTTTGTCCAGGCCACTGGCTTCCTTTCTAGAGCTACTACATAGTTTTTTTCATCCCAACTGTGGACCCTGATGGAGGAGCCATGCATTCCAAGCAGAGGCCGCCTCTTCTCAGGCTCAGGCTGGAGAGTATAGTGTGGCACTTGCCACAAGCTATGACTCACTGAAGAGTCTGAGTGTGGCTGACATCTTGTGGTACGGGCATCAGCAACCTCAAATACACAGTGCTGCAAGAACCTACTATCTCTCTTCCCAACTCCACAATACTCTTCATCCCAAATCAGTACCCTTGCTCCACTCCTCTCTGGCAAATCATAGGGTATCATTGTGCCCTCACATACCAATGAAGGAAGGACTGGCAAGCCTGTCGAAGGACAGCCCTGGCCCCAGGACAGAGCACATGTGTGTGGTCTGGGTAGACACTTTCTGAACCTACAAAGCTGTTGCATGTTCCCACCAAGAAGCCATGACAGGGGTTGGGGAAGGTTTATGGCACCTTCCATGCTGGACTCCCCTGCTTCTGAACATAACTCCTCCCTGCCAAATCAGACTTCTCTCTCGCCACTTAAGTCAGGACCCTCCATGACCTCTTTTCTTGTCAGAGGTCAGATGACTTTGCTCATAACCAGGTTGTGCCCAGGAGCTTGGATATGGCTCCCTGAGCCCAGGAACACAGAAGTGAGATAGTACAGCTGTGGGGCCAGGAGCCAAGTCTAGCCGCACAGCTCTGTGTCCGTGCACTATCACACCTGACCTACACACCCAGCATTTACATTTGTGTATGAATTCAGACTTGCAGAAAGGAAGGGGAAGTCAGAGAGTTATACCTTGGATCCTCCCCAGACCCTGCAGCCCCTGATAGGTGACACAGAAAGGCAGGAATGGACTCTGCTCTTGTCCCCTTGCTAGCCATCTAGGCAGAGCCAGCTGTAGTTGGGGCATGACAACAATGCTCAAGCATGCCAACTGGTGCTAGATCCTGCCAAGAGGACCAAGCCCAGGACCCATTCACTGTCTCTGTCACCCAGCTGGGATCCTAGTATGGGTCCAGGAGTTCAGGAAACACCAAGAGTTGTCACATCTTATAGCCAAAGAGACTGAGGCCTACAGGGCAGAGGGCTGAAGAGCACCCAGGTAGAGGGGAAGGAAAGAAAGGTAGAAGGAGAACCTCTCTGCAGCCTGTGGACACAGAGAAAGATCGCCAGTGGGCTTAGGCAAGACCACATTTGCCATGGGACCAGTCAGTACAGACTTTTCCACCTTCCTCATGCCTTTGGGCAACTGTCCCTATACTTTCTGGATCGGTGTCTCTATGAGTGACTAACAGATGAGATGGAACATCATGGCCCAAACCTGCAGGCACAGATGAGAGGGGCTGGTCCAAGAACACCCTGTCGCTAGCAACGGCAGAGGCTGGTTTTGTTTTGTACAAAAGCATCCTTGGCCATGCTTCACTCTATGCCAGGAGCCAGTATCACGCTGCCCACCATGTCCCTTCCATGCCAAAGGCCTATGACACTCTGTCTACCATACTCTCTCCATGCCAAAGACCTGTGCAAATCTAACCACAATGTGCCTTCCATGCCAGAGGCCTGTACCACTCTGCCTACCATGCTCTCCTCCCTTCCAGAGGCTCATGCCACTTTGTCCCGCAAGCAGAATAATCAGTCTCCTTACTCCTACTATACAAGAGATAAAACTCATTGATGCTGAGAATTTAACTGCCCAAAGTGCACAGTTAGTAACTGATGGAGTGCATTTCATGTCCCAGGTCACTATAAACTTCCTGAAGCCATGTCAGGAAGGATATGCTACACCCAGGATGAGCAGGTTCACTGACCAAGACCAGCTGAAACTGGGAAGAGGGTAATACTGTAAGGATGCACTTCCAATGAAGGCTCCTCAGAGCTGCCAAACCCAACCACAGCTCATTGTACAACCCAAGGGCCCACTCAGCAGCATGTGACCTACTCCTTTCCCTAGATCTAATATCCATGCATGTGGGGACCAACATTGAGCACAGATGCTCTCATACACACACACACATTTATCATCAAAGTCATCTTCAAAAGGAACAACACTGGAGGACTCACCCTCCCTGGTCCCAAAACTCCCTATCATACCACAGCAATCATAAAGACAGATGTGCAGACCAGTGAGACAGAAAGAGAGCCCAGAAACAAACCCTCACTATGTGGCCAAGTGACTTCAATAAGGGTAGGAAGATCACTTGATGGGAAAGGGCATATTTTCATGAGTGCTGTGAGGAAACTGAATGGTCACACCTGAGAACGGCACACGTAACTTAACCCAAGGTAGACCAAGGGCTTAGATGGAAGACCTATCACAGAACAGCTCTTAAAGGAAAACACACAGGATTAGAGCTTCAGGATGCTGGCATCAATGATGGTTTCTTGGCTATGACTCAAAAGGCTGAGACAGTAACAGAAGAAAACCATCAAGGTCTTCACATTTTCAACATCCAGACACACTATTGTATTAGTTAACTTCATGGGCCTAAAATGAAATACTGGAGGCTACTAACTTATAAAGAGGGGGAAAAAGGGCTCGTTTTGGATCATGGTTCTGAAAATTCTTGTCTCCAATTGGGCAGTACAATACTTGGAGCTCTGGCGATGGCGGCAGGGCTGGGTGGAGCAAAGACCCCCATCATGAGCCAAGCCGCAGAGACAGCCGGAGAAACTAAGGTACCACTGTCCCCTTGAAGACAATGCTCTGGATGACCAAAGGACCCTCCCATTAGGCTCCAACTCCCGACAATGCCACCATTCTGGGGACCAAACTTTCAACACGTTGCACCTCTAGGAGTCACTCCTCCAAAATAAGCAACTGCACACAGAAGACGAAGGAGGCAGCACAGGGCTAGAGGGAAGCCTGTAGACAGATGGATTCGTAGCTAAAGTACACAAAGAATTCATAAGGTTCAACCACAACAAGAAATCTACTGAAAAGGGGATGAACCTTTAATTTCAGCAGTTGAGGTAGAGGCAGGTGGATCTCTATGAATTCTGTGCCAGCCTGGTCTACATAGTGAGTTCCAGGCTAGCCTGGGTTACATAGTGAGACTCTGTCTTTAATTTCAAAGAAGGGAGGGAGAGAGGAAGGAAGGAAGCAAGGAAGCAAGGAAGGAAGGGAGAGGGAGGGAGCAAGAGAGAGAGAAAATAGAACAAAGATATCTGCCCAAAACATTTCTCCCAACTACACACACACATGACCAATGAGCACATGCAAAGCTATTGACAATCACTGATCTCTAGGAAACACCAATCAAAACTACAGTAAGATACCACTTCCTGGGTGTCCGAGTGGTTACTGCCAAAAACAAAATGTGAGTGAAGATTCAAAACAACTAGAATCCCTGGACGTCACTGGTGGGAACACAACACCTGATGAAGCCACTGTGTAAAACGGTATGGTGAGTCTCCAAATAGGTAAAACTGAGATTGCCGCATGCGCCAGCCATTGGACTTCTGTGTCTGTGTACAAAAGCCTTAAAAGGGGATTTTGAAGCAGAGTTGCACCTATGTCCACTGCTGCATTATTCCCAACAGCCAAAGGTTGGGCTGATGGCTGGATGGACATACAAAAAAAAAAAAAAAAGAAGAAGAAGAAGAAGCTTTCTGACACATGCTTCCACAAAGAAGCTTAAGAACATTATGCCACCTATTCCACTCACCGGAAGTCCCTAGAGTTGAGAAACACACAGACAAAAGTGTGGTTGGGACTCCTCAGAGCTGGGGCACAGTTGGGGAGCCAGGGTTTGGCAGGAACAGTTCCATTTCTACCGGATGGAGCTCTGAGGATGGTAACGGTAACGGTAAAGGGAGGAACGCCGGGACCGCCTTGCACTAATGCGTGCTCACACGCCAACGGCCACTTTCCCATCACCTGTGTTTTACTATAACAGAAACTGCTGGAAAAAAAAATAAAAGCAAAAGCCATGCTCCTAACACCTTCTCCCCAGACGTTTCCCCACACACATCCCCTTTGTGAGTTCAAGGTGCTTAAGGAAAGCAGCCTGTACCTCTAGCCTAAGACATCAATAGACATCTTCAGGTGGACCTGAAATTTGTGTTAAGAGCAATTAAAACATTTTGACAGGAAACAGCAGGGCACCATTGGGGACACTGGTTCGTTGGAGACTACCAAAGGATGGAGTGCAGCTGAGAGAATAAAAGCATTTTCAACATGTACAAAGATGATTTACTGTGTTCTTGGATGCTGCAGCCTTTCATTTGTTCATTCATTCATTCATTCATTCATTCATTCATTCATTCATTCATGATGACTGTGCGTTCTGGACAGGTCAAGCCTCATTCGGAGTAGAACAGGATGTGGAAGTAACAATCTGGCATCCGCCATTGGAGTGTGCACCTCAGCTGGGAATGTGACCCCAGAACCAGATAGTGCAGAGGTACAGGATTCACAGCCGTAAGTACAGTCATGCTTGGGCAAGGTTGAAGGCGCCAAAGGATGGCAGAGTCTTGAATATGATAGAAGCTTGTACCACAGACCCAGGACTGAGTTCCGAGTATAGTTCAAGTTTACAGACCGCTCTGTCCAATGCAGCAAAGCCTTTAAGCTCACCAGAAAGAACCCAGACCTCGAGGGATGAACTCAGTCTGAGGTTAGGTCTCTAGGGAGGAGGCTGAACAAAGACCATCATGCATGGCCGTCAAGCACAGGCTGGACAGGGTCACTCACAAGACCAGGAGAGATACAGGATAAATAAAAGAAAAATGAGCCCACATTTCCACCAGGGAGGCCAAGTGAACAGATACTAAAGGGAAGAAAAGTAGGGTGCTAACTGGAACAGTCAGACCACCTTGGCTGCAGGAGAAATCACCTCACTCCAGGAGGTGAGTGAACAAGTGCGTAAAGACCAAGGTGAAGATGTAGAGCAGACATAATGGCTGTCTGCTGCATGGAGACCACCGTCTGTTGATCTGTGCTCTGAGAGGGAAGCAGGAATCAACTGATGCACCAGTACAATGCTCTCCAACTTCCGAGGAGGCAGAGGTCCCCAGTTTCCCTACAGTCCCTGGATCACTGGGCCTTGGGGAATACCACTGAAGACAAGAGGCAACCAGAAGCATCTTAGCAAAGCCTGACCAGCCAAGGACAGCAAGTTCAGATTTTTCATTATCTGAGAACTGTCCCAATCAACCAACCCTACAACACAGGCTTCGCAGCTTCCGCCACAGAGCAGCTGACACTGGCTTTGTGACTTTAAAAACAAAACAAAACAAAAAACCCATTATTTTGTTTATTCCCTTCTTTAGTGTGTGTCAGAGAGAGAGACAGAGAGAGACTTCGTGACTGTGTGGAGGTCAGAGGACAATATGAAGGAGTTGGTTCTTTTCTTCCCAAAGGTTGAACTCAGTGGTCAGGCTTAGTAGAAAGCACGTTTACCTGCTGGGTCATCTTGCTGGCCCTGGCTTTATAAATTTTTGAAGTGGAAAGTGGAAAGTGGAATCAACATATTTCTAAGTTTCCCTAGGTGAACAAAAGTTCTTGGTTCCTTGTAACACTACAAAGCTAAAAAGGCAGGATTGTCAGAGCATCCTTCATGCAATTTCTAGCCATCAACTACCACCTCCCTCTATGAAGAGCAGCCTCTGAGGCTGAAGGCCTAAGGTCTCCCTGCTGCATTGTCCCATGGACCTGCCTGAGGGACCACAGAGGTACTTCTAAGTGGCCACATTCAAGCAACAACAGTTTCCTCTTGTCTGACAACCCCACCGCCCATGCTGACAGGTCCTACCCTAAGCTGGTACCTCCAGAACCTGGAGATCTGGTATCTATCTGTAGCTTCCAGGTCTCTGCTCTCTATGTGTTCTGGTCCATCACATCCCCTCTGACACCTGAGGATAGTTGCTTGCTCCATTTGCCAATCAGGCCCTGGCTACTGAACCATTAGGAGAAGTCTGAGAAGAGAGGACATGGTGGGCCATCCTATGTCGAATGACACACTTACTGTCTACTAAGGGCAGCGGCTGAGGAAGGATGTGGCAGTGGAGGCCATAGCAGTGCTGTGATCTCTGTTTTCACACCATCATGTGCGCATGATCAAGCGCCTTTGGACACCTTGAGATTTGCAGCCCGGAGGCTCCATTGTGCTAACTTCCCTGGTTCCCACTAGCTCTGTGACCAGAAATAGAGAAAGAAGCAGAGGAATTATTCCCACCCAGAGCAACACCACCCTGTCTGCAAACTAGTGTTGTCCTAGCACAGGACAGGAATGAGGCCAAGAATGGGCCAGGGGCCTGCTCACAAACCTAACTCACACATGACAGACACACTGAGTCACTGAAATGGCAGTGAGTGAGAACAGTGACAGCCACAGAAATGGTGATGTCCGGCACAAAAACTTCCTGACAGCACAGTGAAACTGACCTACACACTCACCACCTCCACAGCCACAATGCCACTCAGACTCTCTCTTAGCTGTCCCTGTTCCAGAAGCTGGAGCACCTAGTTCCTGTCCTTTCCACCTAATTTTATGTAATAAGAATACTTGTGGTTTATTCAACAGCTTCCTTTCCTAACTTCTGTGAGACCACCCTTTTCAACTTACTTCACTACTATTTCAGGGACAAAACATGGCCGCCAGTCCTTCAAAGAGTCCTCACTGGAACCTGAGCCACAATGTGGGAGGCTTCAGAGGAAGTCTTTGCTTCCTCTGCTGGGGTCAGGAGTCCTTCCTCTTCTCCCTTCATCCTGAGAATCACTGTAACACTCACTACCTAGATCTCACAGCCATAACTGTCTTCACTTTGACCTCAGGTAAATGCCAGTCTCTTCTGTGGCTTTTTTCATGTCTTTTGCTGATTGGTTTTTTTTTATTTACATCTTTTATATCCTGTGGAATCGGGGGCAAATGCAACTAACAGAGGGATTAGGAGTGTTTGGGGCCACCTACAACACTTGCAGGGTACGAACAAAAGGTTCCTCACACTGTGCCCAGGGGCATCAGAAAGATGAGATCCATCCCTTCAGGACCCTTTTTGGTGCAAACTCTGCCGGGGTGGAGGGGAGATGAGAGACACTTTCGGGCCTATGTAAACATTTGTAGGTGAGGACCCTGCTTTAATAATACAGCATGGGGACTTGCTGATGAGCTGTTAATAGCGACAAGGTGGGAATTGAATCTGAAGCAGAGAGATTCAAATCAGCAGCATGCCTGTGTGGTGGACACCAGCCCGCTCTGAGAAAGTCACCAAGCCTGACACCGGGCACCTTGTTTATCCTATGAGGGGCACAAAGCAGTTACACCATTGATCACGGTTCCTGAAAATGCACACATTTTTCATTTTTTATGAATTTTATAAATATGAAATTTACACATAGAGTTCAGGGGTTTGCATTTTAATTGGGGGCACTGTGTTAGGTCTGCCGGAAGGAAAGGTATTACTGTCCAGATGTCATAAACATCAGAGTTCACAGAGGAACAGTGAGGACACTGATGTCTTAGGGATACTTTGAATGTGAGGTCACTGTGGGAACCACAGAGGTATCTTCTGGATCCAGGTATGTTTCGTGCTACACTCTGACATCATATGAGGGTCTAAGTGTTATCATGAGGCTCCGCCAGGTGTGCTACAGGCATGCCACAAATCCTGAGAGACATAAGGGCCCAAGCACACTGTACCTACATGCGCTGAAAGCAGTCATTCCGCCCAGGTTTCCATTTTGAAAACTGGGTTCCTAAGTGTTCTTTGCCAAACTTCAGACTTCACCACCTGGGTCTGAACCAGGCAGGACCAGGGTCTGATCCAATATCTGTGAACACTTCTAAATGGAGCCATTCCCTTCCTGCACCCCCACCTTTGGTGACAGAAGCATTTTGTGTCATCTGACTTGTTCAAAGCATGCAGGGTGCATTCTGTTGCTTTTACAATACTACCATAGCCCCTGACCTCTTGTATCTTCTTCATACCGGCCCCAGGCAAGGCTACAGAGACCCTTATGACCCGCAGGATGTATGGCAACAGGTCATGTCCAGCCATCCATGGGAGAAGAGAGGGCTCTGTCCCTCTCTCTGCGTGCTAAGACAATGCAGGACCAGCATTTATTAGAGCCGGAGGGTCAGAGGTGAAGTACTGTGGAATGTGGGCAGGAGTGCCCCACACACTGGGGAAGTCCTCTGTCTTTCTAAGCAATCTCTCCAAAGCAGAGGATATTATTCGGCTTTCCTAATGAAGACCAATAAACACTAAGACAGAGGCCTTAGTCTTCACTTGAAGCAATTGCTGCAGGAAAGATTGGGGGAAAAGTGCAAGAAGAAAAGCCCTCGGCTTGGGAGACAATCCCCAAGCTTCATCCCTGGCCCACAGTCAGCCTCTGCCAGCACAAGGCCACCAGGGTCCCTGGCTTGCCTTGGGAGGAGCATTTCTCCTCCCCACACCAAAGCTGCCACAGATCTGATAGCACCACTTCGAGATCGATGACTGCTCTCAGAAGAACACGAGGGCCACTCTCACAGCTGTGTTTATCTGTCGCCTTCACAGTTTATTCCATTGCCTGAAAGATCAATA
This sequence comes from Pachyuromys duprasi, assembly GCA_028658305.1. Taxonomy (NCBI): domain Eukaryota; kingdom Metazoa; phylum Chordata; class Mammalia; order Rodentia; family Muridae; genus Pachyuromys; species Pachyuromys duprasi. The sequence continues at coordinate 14,007,339 of CM053762.1, forward strand.
CGTCACCATTTCCAAGGGCCGGTACAGTGAGCAGGGTTGCGAAGAACCAGCCCTCTCTCGCTGCTGCGACACCTCACAGGAAAAACACTTCCTGCTGCATAATTTGTTGCTGTTATTGTTGTTCTTGCAAATTTCAATATCAAACCCCAGAAACAACCCAGTACAATGTCAGCCAAGACTTATCCACCACAATGATATTAAAAGACCGTCTGAGAGGATTATCACGCCACGATGTTACCAAGACTCAGCTACTGTCCTCAAACAACCGACCAGCACTTCTAACCAAGACAAACTTCACATCTATTTCTTTTCCTTCTCTCTCTCTCTCTCTCTCTCTCTCTCTCTCTCTCTTTTCAATTTCAGAATGCTAGGTGCACCAACGGGGCCGGGCTGCATTTCACTCTTGACTGGGTACAGTGAGATTGCTAATCAGGATTACTTGATTCAGTCAACACTGATTTCAATAAAAAAGACCAAAAAAATTATCATAAATATAGAGAAAGTGCGGGCGGAGGTGACAGGTGATTAAAATCTCATTCGCTTAGAATCAGCCTGACTCATGGGTGCGGGGGAGGTGAGGCCCAATTCTGCCATGGTGATCATTATCCTGCTCTCTACAGCCTCTTCGGAGCACATGCGCTCACACACGAACGCGCCCACACACACACACACACACACACACACACACACTCCCACACACATACACAAACACAGACTAATTATTAAATGGAGGCTGTGGAACAGGCTGCTGAGGAAGGGCTGGCAGGGGGTCCAGGGAGATGACCTGGCATCAGGAGTTAGGTGGCAGCCACGGAGCAAGGAGGCTCCAGGTGTAAAGGAGACCTGGAGAGCATTGTGGGATGCCCATACCAGCGGTGTTTAGAAATATCTCAAGGCTGAAAGCATCCTGCCCTGCTGTGTACACAGCATTCGGGGGATGGAGTGGGGAGTTAAAGGAATTGCTTCAATCATGTGAGAAGGAAAGAAGGCCTCTAAGCCTTCACACCTCAAATGGGCTTTGAGCTAAGTAGGGGTCCTGCTCCCTGGCTCAGCAGCCTCAGGGGGGGGGGGGGCTGAGGCACCTCTGAGCCTCCTCTCCTCTGTGTCCTATGTCAGATAAGGTGTGAGAAGGTGAGAGCTCCCAATTCTATCTCTTCCAGAGAGACCCCTCACCCCATGGTGACAATCATCTGGGAAGCTTCTTCTCTCTCTCCTCCCTCTCCTGTGTGTGTGTCCACCAGTCTTCTGAGTGTGCTCTGTCCCTCCTGTCTCTTTGTACCCCTTATCCCCACTCAGCTTCCTCTCAGATGAACCCATGGATTCAACCATAGCCCACTAGGGGCACAGACCAAGGCCTTCTGCTTCTGTGCCCTGACGCATTGACGTTACCGGATTTGTTTGGTGAATAAAAATACAGATACCCAGCTAAATTTGAATTTCTGCTAAGCAATAACTATTATTTTAGGATAGGTATGTCTCAAATATTTAGTGAAATGCAGTCTTTCATACAAGCTCATTGCTTGTATAAAACCCAAGTTTAACTGGGCATCCTGAACATTGTTAGACAACCTTGTCTCAGACTTTAGAGCTTTGTACCTTCCCTGTCTTTAACCTCCTCTCCCTCCCCCTCTCCCTCTCTCTTTCTCTCTCTCTCCTCCCTGATTTAACTGTGCCTGAAAGAAGACCCTTCTTCCACCCTTCAAGTGCCCAGTGGTTTTTCCCAGTTTCAGGTACTCATGTCCTTTCCCAGGGTCTGTTCAATGGCTCAGAACAAGCCTTCCCCCATCCCACCTAGTCTAGGAGCCGACGTGATCCTATGAGTCGACTCTGCCTCTGCCCAACAGGAGCTCAGCTAACAGCAGCAGCTCTACATGAGGTCCTCACAGACAGGGACCTCTGGGTGCTCTTTCTGATGGGTTCTCCCTCTACCACCCCATTTGCAGTCTCATCTCAGGGCCAAATGCAAATGAGTCACTCTGAGTGATTATTGTATATTAGCTCATTTGCATACTATTAAGCTTCGTGCTTTAGCAATGGGGCTGGGAGTGTCTAAGTTCAACGTTCCCTCCCCCTCGCTTCCATTCCCTCCTGTGATCCCGCTACTCCAGTCGGGAGAGGGGAATCCTGCAGATTGAAAAAAAAAAATGAACACTCCATGGGCACCATGCCAGCTGTCATGAAACCGAGGCAGGATTTCCACATTTAAATCTCAGGTGTTCCTCCCATGAACAGATCTAAAGTTAGCAGGACATGCAGATACAGGCCAGCCCTGAAAGACGTCCAAATTCACTATCTGTGCAAAACCAAGCCAATGAAATAGTCTAGAACTTTTTGGACCACCTTGGAACACTCTAGAGTATTCTGGATCAGCAGGGCCTGTTGTTGTTGTTGTTGGGTTTTGTTGTTGTTGTTTTGGTTTTTTTGTGCCTGGTGATAATCTAACCAAATAAACAAAAGACTGGCATTTTAGGATAAGCATGTCCCCGTTTCCTGAGTACTACATGAAACATACTTATTGAAAAATATTAGCCATAAGCATATGTATATATATATATGTGTATATATATATATATATATATATGCCATGTATCCCAGGAGCTTCCATTAACAGAACATCTCTGAAGGCACAACAATTTCCCATGTCTGTTTGGCCCAGCTCTTCCAGGGATTGGCTTTACAACTTGACACCTATCAATGAGTGAGGCTGAGCAAGCTGAGTAAGGCGCAGAATTGACAGGCATCAAATAGTAACGTTTCTGCACCAGAGCTACTCATCAAGAAGGCCACCCTTTTAAGCACAGCCCTGCAGGTGACAAGCAGTCTATTACTGCAGCCATGTCTGGGGCCAGCCTGACCCACACCACTGCAGGCCTTACTTTGCCCACCAGAGATATGGAATGAGGACCATCCAACCAGAATCTGGCCTCCTGCCCCACCATGGTCTGGCAATGGACAAGCATGGCAGCTCAAAAGGTGAAGTATACGAGCAGATGAGTGGAGAGACTCTGGGATACCAAGAAGGGCCACAATCAGCCAGGAGCAACACAGACAAAGAACTTCATAAAAGAGCATCTCTTAAGCACTAAGGGCCCCTCCTCCACCACCATGCCACTATGTAGAGAGGGATTTCCTGAAGTTACCCCACCCCCAACCATGCAGCTGGTGCCTGAGGCCGGCGAGAGGAGGCAGCAGGTGCAGTCGTAGAGGCCTGTGTACAACAGCAGCATCAATTCCAATTACAAAAATCATTACATTATGGAATTATATAGAATTCTACTTATGGAATTACAGAAAGCATCACAGGCTGACACTGGTATTCCATGACAGTTTTCAAGTCCCTTTTGTTCATCCTGAGGGTAACATTCCGCTAAGGACAGTCTATGGAAGGCAAGGACTGGCCCAAAGCCTCCTTCTTCCACCAGATGGGTCAGAGACATGACCCCAGTGGGTATTACCCAAGGGATACAGAAGGGCTAGGGATGTCTCTGGGGACAGTGTCAGCAGATGAGACTACAGAATACAGCAAGGCTTGCCCAGGGCCCAAAGAGCAGATAGCTTCAAGTAGCTGGGGGCATCCGATGGAAGCAGGACAGCCTGTGCCTAAAGGACTCGACCACTGCAGTGTTGCAGAGGGCAAGGCTGAGCACAGAGCTTCTGACTTCGTGGAAGGTTTGTTCCTGGTTCCTCTATGTCCCAGATGCTATACAATTCACTTTATATGCCTAAAACTCAATCCTGCCCAGGGAGGCACTGTTCAAACTACCAGAACATCAGGCACCAGGGAACACGAGAGTCATAGAAAGCAAGAAAAGACTGAGTGAGTCCTTGAAAAACAAAATGGACCATCAGGGGTGGGTGAATTATCTCAAGCACGCAGCGCTGCCCAAGGTGTCCTCACTAGGATAAAAGACCTCAGCCCCACGCCCTCTAAGAGCAGCAAGCGGTCTTAACCGCCCAACTATCACTCTAGCCACATCCACCTTTACTTTTGGAGACAGTCTCTCAGTTGGTCTGAAGCTCAGCAAGTAGGCTAGGTGGGGGTGGCCAGAGAATCCCGAGCCCACCTGACTTTACCTCTTCAGGGTTGAGATTACAGCGCACCACCACACATGGCTTTCTTAGACAGGTTCTGAGTTCTGAGCCTGGGCCCTAGTGCTTCACAGCTGAGCCATTTCTCAGCCCCTTGTTTTGCCTGTATTTATTTGCTCAGCGGCACTCAGGGCAGAGACAGTTCCAGGGCAGTGTACACCGAGCCAGCCTGCTCACCACAGCATCCTCGATCTCACTGAAGGGTCGGCATTAGGATGTTGCCTCTCTGGATTTTCCTGTCATAGAGCTTAATCATATTGAAACCCTTTCAGCACTTCTCATTGATAAATGGAATTAGAATTCCCATGTGAAACTAAAGATCTCCGAGTCAACAGCAAACTTCTGTCACATGAGCTCAGACCAGAAGGTCTCTGAATTGTCTCAAGGGCTGAGGAAAAGGTACCAACCGTACAACTGCACTTAGGAACGATATTTCCAAACAGCCTTGTGAGGACTTGAGAAGCCCTGAGGCAGTGCAGCTTGGTGTCGCTCTGGATGCACACCCTCTACACAGACCCCCTCCCCTTATGTTCAGGACGCCCCTAAGCTCTTTGTGGTTTTGTTTTTGAGACAGAGTACCATATATATCCTAGGCTATATACACAGTAGAAGATGACCTTAAACTTCTGACCCATCCTACCTCTTCCTCCTAAGCACTGGGATTAAAGGTGTGCACTACCCTATCCAGTCTTCGCAATCTCTGTTCTAAGCTCACAGCTCTGAAGATCCCGAACCCAACTCTCACAGGAACACAAGTGTTCCGGGGCATCTGCTCATTATCCACAGAGCCACACCATGTGCTTACCATGTAAACTGCCTGACCACCACACCCAAGCCCAGAGCATTCTGCACAGAGTACATGTCATACCCATACTTCACGAGAAGCCTTCTCCTCCTATCTCGTGGGCTAGGGCCTACAGCGTGAAACCTCTCCAGCATTTCTGGAGGTGCAGAGAGAGAAGTACTCTCCAGAGATGACCAGGGTCCAACCTCAGAGCCTGCTGGCCACCATGGGCCCTAGTACAAAGGGGTGAACAAATGAAGGGTCCCAACTGGGTTCAAATCCCAGCCGCAGCCCTTAATGTCCCAAATCTGAGAGGATGGCAATGATTACAGACTCAGTCGTTCAGACATGTCTTACAAAGGAACTTAATGACTGTGAGCTGTGATTACCCTATGACCTCTAGCATGAATGATAACAGGGCTCCCACATTGGGCTCCAATAACTGGCCTCCTCTTACACCTACTAGGAAGTAGAGACTGGTCAAGAAGGGGTAGCCATGCCCTCACCCTTTAGCCAAGAGTCCTGGAATTTTTCCACCCAAGGCCACCTGCCTATCCAAGGGGCAACCAGGAGGCTACAGGATCAGCAATGAATCTGAACATTCAGGCATGAAGAAGGACCGACACACTCCCAACTGTTGCATAGCTGCTACAGATGATACTACCCTGGGATGGTATGACCAGGGTCTCTGGTGTCCCCATGGATCTGAACTGCCCCAGGTCTCATCCACACAAGGCCACCTTCCTGGTTCAGACTTTTTCAGAGCTTTCTGAGTCTCAGGAATTAGTGAGGGAAGAAAGCTGCCTGCTCCCCACATGCCCTGTGGAAACCTGGTCACAAACCCCGGGAAATGTTTACATTTTAAGTTAAGAAACCATTTTACCTGAATGGCTAGGCTAATAAATGTCATCACTAAACTCAGCCTGTGGCACGAACCAAGTTCAAGGTACCAAAGTGCATTCCCTGAAGTACTCAGCAAAATATAGCTGTGAAAGAACAGGATGAGCCAGGTGACTAATTCTGGGACCTTGTTCAGAAGCACAAGGCATCAGTACTTAAGGACATATGCTAGGAACGGCACTCATTTCTACTCTACCTCTGGCCACTGATGGGTCTTGGCAGCACAGAGTGCCCAGAGGAGCAGCTGGGATCACCACAAGCCTACTACTTGCTTCCAGGAAACTCACCCTGAGCACAGGCTCTGTCTGAGGTGGAACATGAGTGAGTATCGGGATGAGGACTCCCAGTCCATACCTTCCTGGACCATATCTGTACGGCTGTTCACAGAGTGTGGAAAGGACAGCTTTGCATGCAGATGATGATGATAGCCATAAAAAAAAAAAAAACAAGGAGAGGAAGGTGGGCAAAAAAAAAGGAGAGCAGAATGGAAATCTCTCCAGGGCCCTAGAGGTCAGAGGAAGGTGTGTGTGGATTCCTTCACAGTATGACCCAGGGCGGTCCTAGCAGTGAGTCAAGGACAAAGGCTACCAGTGACACAGTTGAGCTTCAAGCTCTATACCAGTGGCCCAAGCCCTGGTGGTCCATGTAATCAGCAGAGGGGCACTTTGAGGAGCCCAGCTCCTCTAGTTCAGGCACAGAAACCACACACACTTGGCCAATCCAAATTCTGATACATTGACTGGTTTGTGGTTTTGTTTTTTTTTTTTTTTAGCTACTTTTTTCTTTCATTTTTCTACTACAGCTTTTACAAACCTAAAAAATCATATATGAGCACTCAGGTACATCACTGAAGATCCTGAGTAGACTTAGAAGACTCTCCCCTTTGGGACAACCCTGTCTGGAGGCAATGGGTAGCCCCTCGACACTGTGTATGTATGTCTTCCTCTGGAAAAAACGGACCTCCTCCTCCTCCACCCTCAAACCAAAAATCAGATCTCATTCTGATACGGGGTGGGGCAGGGGGAGGATGGTTCTCGGCACATAAAGACCACATCAAGCAGGAACAAGCCTCAGCTACCGCAGGACATACTTTCCCAGAACACCCTTCACACTGCAAGGAATCCCATAGACTCCCAGAGAGCAGGCAGAAACCAACCAACAGAGCAGGTCACTCACTCCTGGAACAATCTGGGGAAACTAAGGCTGGCCTCCCATATACAGAAACACTCAGGGATGAAGATAATGTCCAGTTCTTGTAAATATTACACATCTGTTTGCAAATCATTGGTGAGTCGCAATTTTAAACAAAGCCGAAGGCATATGACATCCGGTACTCACATTTACCAGCCAGTGGGAGCAAAGATATGTCCAGATATGTCCTGTGCAGAGGAGGAGCCAAACACCTTGGTTTTCCTGCTACCAGATCACACAGTGGCACTAACTCAGAGGACCTCGAAGTGAGATAGATTCCAACTTAAGGTGTTTACTTATCTATTGCTTCTTACGGGTGTTTCCCTTTAGAGTGCAAAAGAAAAACTGCAGAGAAGACAGATCTGGGTCCTCTCTGCACTGCTTTGCAGGCATGATAGGAAGTGGCTGCTCAAAGAGCCAACTATTCCTTCTATACAAACAAGGCCAGTCAGAGCGCCTGGAGCTGCCAGGCAGCTCTTCATTACGGCCATGCCTGACCTGGCCTTCCCAGTTGGAGGGGATTCCAGAAGCTCTCCACAGACAAATAAACAGCAAATAATTCCAGGGGACAGCCTTGTAGAACTGATTCCTTAATCAACAGTTAAAGAAGCAAATTGGATTTGCCCTATCACAAAAAAGAAATTAATCCCAGACTGTAGTTATTGTCTGAAGCACAAGAAGGTTGTCTTAGAGGCTTGGCTGGATAATTTCATTTTAAAAGTATCTCTAAAATTTGACATCCCCTGGGATTTGTGGTTTTCTCCATCATTATATAACTGTAAACTTCTGTATGTTAGAGATTGGATAATTCCTTTCAGCTGGACCTGGCCTCCAGTACGCTCGGATGCTAAGGGATGCGCTCGAAAGGGTTGCTAGGGTTACTAGCCGGACTTGGGAGGAGGACGGCTCCCCAGAAAGCCTATCAAAAGTTAGAGTGAGTGAGACTTTTACAATTTATTTTCTCTGTTCACTTTTTAAATCTCTGCTATTAATTAAAACAATTGCTAGAGATTCCTTTTCTCGGGCCGCATCTATAGGAGAGCAGCAAAAGCAAAGAAAAAAAAAAACAGGAAGAAAGGCGCAGTGCCTCTCTGAGGTGGCTGGGTTTGCTCCTGTTGAGTAGTTCTGCTGGGCTGGGCTCTCTGGGGCCGTGTGTTCTCAAGGCATTTTGCAGAGGAGCAAACCTACAGTCACACAACAGCCATGTGCTAGTCCAGCCACACAGCCTAGCTGAAAGGGTCAAACTCTCTGCAAAGCCATTTGTGCTCGGGGGGGGGGGGGGG
>CM053762.1:14015685-14041818 GCA_028658305.1 Pachyuromys duprasi
TGTCTCTAGTGTTACGTTATTATAGCCTTTATGTTTTAATCCATTTTTTTACATCACGGGAAAAGAAAAATACCACTATTTGAGTAATCAAGTGATTCCTGTAAAATCCTAAATAAAATGAGAATTTTATTAAAGATATTTATCTCATACAACAAGAATAAAATCAATTTGCAGTGTCGGCCCAGCATCCAGCTACAATAACATTAAAATATATTGTTTACTTGCGGGTGGGGCCGTTTCTCTTTTCAGATTGGTCAATGAGGGGGACGACATAGCGTCCTCCTTTCAGAATGCTGGCTTGGCGGCTGGACACGGAGGAGAGAATTTTTATTGTTAATCAATGCCAATCAATTCTGAGCCTTGATGTTAAATAGGGATCAATACCGCTGGGCTGCAGATGAGATCTGATCTCAATTGCTGAGCAGACCTGCAGAAGTTTTTAATCATAAGGTAAATCAAGACTGGAACATAAGTCAGATGAATTAATATTGGTGGTGGAGGACCTCGCTTGCCACTGATCCAGCACGAGGAAATTTCTGTCATATTTCATTATCACTCTTAGGGCAAGCTGAAGGCAGCGTTTGGGGAGCATTTCTTAGTGGAGGCTGGAGCGCCCCTCACACCACGCGGTGAATCCTCACTGCAACTGCAGCCAGCTGGTCCACCGAGTATAGTTATACGTATGCCCCATGAATCTCATTTTATGCGATTAAGATCCATAAAAATTCAATAGCTTTTCTTCTGCAATTCACATTTTACCTGGTGAAATATCATAAGAATTTCATTATCTTTGCAGCTGTTGCCTGGGATCAAGCAAAGGTTATTATCCTCTTCGAAAACACTATAGAATATGTACGAAAATGTCAGGAGAACTGGGCATTTAAAGCTTGATTTTTTAAAAGAAAAACACTGTCTGAAGTTTAGAATAAACTGCACTTGACATTTATGTACCATGATGCATTTCTTGGTAAACTGATTTTGCAAGGAAATTCTTTGAATTCGACTCTGTGACCAGATTGTAAAAGGAAAAGGAAAGATAGGAGGAGAGGGTTGGAGAGGAGAAGGGAGGGGAGAGGAGGGGGGGGGAGGAGAGGGGAGGACCGGGTGGAGGAAAGGCAGCACTGTGATCCCAAAGCCCGGTCCTGTGCCTCACATCAGTTTGTATAGGATTTCCTAACCTTTCAGATAACCATCCTTGGGAAGATAACTCTAAGAACCCTGGCCGATTGGAATGGTGCTATCCTATGGCTCACTCAGGCCCCTTTAAAGTGTTTGAAGAAAAATGGTCAGCGCGGAGAAAGTGATTGATCAGAAAGCTCTGTAAATCACGAGGATTCCGTACTGTCCTCCGGCCTCACTGCTAGGGCTCCACCTATGATGATAAATTAGCATTAGATGGGACCTAATGAGTTTACTAAACATTTGGGATTTGTGCTAATAAACTGGCTGGCTGTGAACTAGCAGAGGCGATGAGCAATCCCGCGGCTCTCTCTTATCTCTGTAACATGACAGTTGAACCACGCTTCCAATCTGCGATCAATTCATCATCCGACACCATTGTACATTCTTCACAAAAAGATAATTACTGCTTCCCTGGATCAGAACACTCATATTTCCTTGGAATTGCAGGTCCTGATAGCAGGCTCTGTCAGTGCTGCCTTGAGCCCTACTGTACAGCTCTATTTATGATCATTATTTTCGCCTAAACAAGCCTTTTTCCTCAACTTGATAACGAAACCTGCTATGATGAGGCGGGAACAGTGACGACATTGTTTCCTCTGTGGAGTGCTTTTACATTTAGTCGAGGCTGCTGGCAAATATTTTATTCAGGGCATTAGTAAAAGTCTCCACTCGTTAGAAAGTATCACTACCATTTCCTTCCAAAAAAAAAAAAAAAATCCTGTTTCCAGCTCTGATTTGTTAAAAAACAGAGAATAAGAGTAAAGCCAGCCACATCACAGGGAATAAATCAAAATGTGATTAAAAAGATTGTAGCCAGTTGAAAATCACAGACCCCCTTGCTTCCCTGCTTCTCCCTTCTGGGTTCTCCCTCCTCGCCTTACAAGGCTCTGCCCTGCGGACTGGTCACCTCTGTGTGACCCCCGCACACGCAATAAATTACCATAACACATAACTCTGAAACAATGTAAATTAGTTACTGTGCACAGCCTAATAAATGGGAACAAATGAGTTTGGTGCTGGAAAGGGGTCTGGATGCTCTAATTGCTGGGAATAGTTATCCTAGGGTCTTAGCAAACATGGGCCATGACCACTACTCGTGACAGATACCCCGAGCCCAGCAGGCACACTTCCTACTGGAGGTCTTGCAAGTGCCCACAGCAATTTTCTGTTGCTGTGCCTACATATAGGCCTGGGAGCCGAAAAGAAGTATTTTCAAACTATAGGACATGTGTGTGTGTGTGTGTGTGTGTGTGTGTGTGTCAGAATATTCTGACCTGAGACAAGCATGTTTTCACAGTAAGCTTTTCTAGGAATTGTGACCAACAAAACAGGCTCCCAGAGAGGCAAGACCAGTGTCCAGGACAACAGCCCCAATGGTCAGGCAGAGTTGGAGAGAATCTGTCCTTGAATGGGGAATGGGTGAGGGCAGGATCTACATCTGAGCCTCACAAAGGCCCAGCTCTGGATGGGACCCTGGCTGTGTAGTAACTTGCATGACTCATTATTTGCTCAAAGTAATGATCTTTGGGAAGGGACCGTTATATTTAGAGCCCGCTTGTCACGTTTAATAAATGGCAGGGACTGCTGCTCCCCGTGAAGCACTCTCCTAGGTCCTGCTTCTCTCCCTGGGGCCTCCCCTGGCCGGGGACCCACAGCAGTCGATGTCTGGGTAACTGATGGCTACTGCCCAGTGGCCAGCTCAGACCGGTGACCTCTCATGGTAGGGACACACCGTTCATCCAATCCAATCCCCAACTTGTTTCCTGACCCAATCTTCCGGGTGTCATGGGGCTTATCGCTTCATTGAGAATGTGGAAGTGGATGGGGAGCCGTCTCTGGCCACATGCCCAACAACCAAATATCAAAAAGAGAGGCCACCCGGCCACCCCATCCCAGCACACTGATCTGATTTACAAACCTTTCCTAATGTGAAACAAATGCTGTGGGTGTGAATTCATACTTAACCGTAAAAGCCCAAGCACTGCTCTGTCTCGTATTAAATACCACATATAACTCTCAGCAGGCTTTATGTTCTGTTTTACTGTCAGCAATGGCTAAAGCTGGCCTAACATTTAGTTTGGCAATTAAGAAAATTTGTAGTTTAATTTATTAAACCAAAAAAAAAAGGCAACAACTACACCAAATGCTGAATTCATCCCATTTTTATGCCATGGGGCAGCATGGGTTGCCTTTCTAATAATTTAATCATTCTCCTTTTATGGCTGACATGATTTAAATATTCCAAACAGTGTTATTTGGGAAATAAAACCCTAATAAGTGAAATTGAGCTATACCGCTTCAATAAATGCTTAATATAAAGTTAAAATGTTTTAATTTTTTTTTGTAAAGGAGCCAATAACTTGAAGGGGGAAGTGGGACATGCAGCTTGCAAAAACTACACGAACCCTGCAAACAACTTTGAACCATAATGTTCAGCATACAAGCTCAGGAGCGTAAGAGAGGAACACCAAAGCACCAAGACTGGAAAGAAAAGAAGAAACTTTTGAAAGTGGAAAAAAGAAAAAGAAAGAAAGAAAAGAAAAGAATCACGAAAGTGTTAACAGTACATTTGTGAAAGGACAGAACAAAACTTCGGGACAAGCTACTCCTGGAAGCAGCTGGTCTGCAAAGCCTGCATATTTAGTATGACTCTGCCCGTGGCATCCCTGAAGAGCAGGGATGTAGGGACAAGTGGGCAAGTGCCATGGGTTTGAGAAGGGAGAGGGATACAGAGTGGGATACTGGGGACAGAGGCCAGGGCAAGACATAGGATGAAAGATACATGCCATCAGACATTTGTCAGACCCCACAAGATATACAACACCCAGTGAGACCTCCAGTCATCCGTGGACTTGAGTTAATACGTACCAACATCAGTCAGATTGTAACTAGTCAGTGTCCCCTACCTAGTGCAAAAATCTTCACACCGGGAGCTTAGGACCGAGGGGGAGATAGTAAGAGAACTCACTCTTTCAGTTCAGTTTCCTGTCGGCCTAAAACTGCTCTGGAAAACATTGATGCCAGATAGGCAGTGCACATTAGGCAGCTCCAAAGTCCCCGCCTTGCGGTCTCTGCTTCCCTGGGCTCACCTGCAATGCCCAGTGCCCCCTCCTGCCTGCCTGCAGGGTGGCATTCTACAGAAATGGGCGCAGGGTTCTGAGTGGTGAGGATTTGGCACAAACACCTATCTGCCTTACCTGTCAGACAGTACTTAGATCCCTAGCTATTATATGCCTGGCACTACAAGTCTTGGCAGCCGTGGAGGATGCTCAAGAAGGAAGCTTGCCCTCAAGCCAGGGCAGACAGAGACCATCTCTGACTCCAGAACCAGAAATATCAAGTTGACTTGGCTGGAAGCGGCACCCTTTCCACAGGGCTATAGTCATCCTGCTCCTAATGACAGGCCCTATCTCTTGTCAAAGTTGGAAGACCTACTGGCCCATGCCACCTGTACTGCTGAGGAAGGTGGGACGGTCATCTGGGCCTGTAATACAATCTCAGGCTGGTAAGGCCCATGGGTCACCCTCGGATGGCCCCAACCAGGCTTCAGCATGACTTATTTTTATACAGTCTAAAGCAACCTCTCTGCACATATGCGTACAACACGATAATAAATAAATAAGTAAATAAATAAATAACAGAAAAGGAGAAATAATACCCTCACAGAAACCTATACACATAGGGCCAGCCTCCAAAGTCAAGAATGGTTTCCCACTTTGTAAATTCGCCGTCCAGAGGGCAAATGTTTTGAGATCCTTGAACACTGCCAAAGTTGTGTTTGGTTGTGTCGCTTTAACGTGGCAGCCTGCCCCTGGTGCTTTTTGCTAAGAGAAAGAGCTGGGAATTACATGCGAGGGCTGGGGAGGGGGGGATCAGGGGTAGAGGTGGGGCAAGGCTAGAGCTGCCTGTCAGGGCAAAGGAGGCCTCCTCCCAGATGTGCAGCAGCCCCTGAGTCTTCCAGCAGAGACATGCTGGAGCCGACTTCTTCCGCCAGTGGGGCCTGGGCTCTGTGTCCTGCAACACCACCACCGGAGCCCCTTCCTTTCTGCACATGGTAAACTCATTTCCTAGTGAATTACCGGGAAGGCACTCGGTACGGCCCGGCTGCTTTCTGGGGATGCTCACCATCTACAGACACAGCCCCCGCCTCCTAGATTTTGAGCATTTTATAACTGAGTAACCTTCAGTGAAAAAAAATTGCAGATAGACAGAGTTGTTGTTTTTCCCCCCCCTTCATTGTTTTAAACGGCAGGAGAAATAAGTGACGCAAAAGCAACTGGAGTCAGAGTTCCCCCACGCCCCTAAACATAGTGCTCTTCATTCAATTGCTTGGCAAATTTATAACATTTACAGTTTTGACAGATGCGACGGGCTGTTTTCTGAATAAAGCGTTCTAGAAAGGGTTGTCGAGCTTCGAGGATGCAACGAACATTAGTTAACCCCAAGTCCAAAAAGCTTACAAAATACAAGAAAACCCTTAACCCATAAAATCCCTCCACTTATTTTTCTAAACCATAGCCATATTTTTATTTTAAAGCATTCAAAATGCCAGCATAATGTCTCATTATAGAGACTTTTAACCACAAACATTTTGGAGAGATTTGCTACTAAGATAAACAAACAAGAGGAGCGTGTGTTCTGGCGAGCAGTTGCGAGCGGACGGGTGAATGGTTTTCATTTTCTCAAGAGTGCAAGCTAAGGCAGCTCTGCCAAGTACAGGTTAAGCTCCTCGAGTTCTCACTTCCTGTACCCCCACTTGTCAATCACTTCCTGTCTGCCACGACAATCTCCATCATTAGAGCCTGGAATTTTTATCTCCTCCAACATGCCTCCCGTTGCTACTGTGAGTTTGAATTCTGATAAATTATTCACCATCTTTGAAAAGTAACCGAAAATTATAGCCTCAACTTGAGCCACCTATATCTGGGGAAGATCACCCTCCTCCTCCTGTGTACATCCCACATGCTTCCATGAGGCCAGCTTCTCCGTCACGAGAAGGCCTCTGGCCAGCCCCAATTATCTTCTGGTGCACAGAGCGTAATTATTTGCTTCCTGTAAGCATGCGTAACAGAACTCCGAGTTTGGACGGCTTTCCATACGGTAATCCAATTCGTCCATGCCGTCCTAACACGATTACAGGCACTGGCTATATCTTTGCTCTTCACCTGATAAGGCTGCCGCAGAGGCGCGGGATGGTCTGCGTCAACATCCCTCCTGGAGTATAGCTTCTGACAGCCCAGCTTCCAGCCCCTCCCTCCAGCCCTGCATTTTCATAGCAACCGGCTGCCTGCCTCTGCCTGCCCCTAGCAGGCAGCACCACACAGCTCCTGCCCTTGCAAGAGCTGATGAGAATCTGAGCTGGTTAGGAGTGCTGCGGAAGTCATTGTGGGCCTGTGGCTTGTTTTCCAACCCAGCTCTCCACCAGCCCAGCCTGGTCACCCTATATGCCTTACCCAGCCAGACCAGGCAGTCATAAATCTCCGCAGGCCTCCTCAGCCTAGAGCAGAAACGTAAACCCTAGGCCTGATGCTGGCTGTGACGTCCTGCACACTGTGACACGCAGCATCGGCTTATACAAAGGTGTGGCGTGCCTGATGCACAGTTGTGGCAAGGTGGTAGGCTCAGAAGCAGGCACACAGAGTGGGCACTGTTTCTGGTGTTGCCCTATCCAAATGAAAATGTGTCACCGTGACTCTCCTAAGCTGCTCTTCCCTTTCTGTTTATTTTCAGAAGTTTATGAAGAAAAAAAAAATTAAAGGATGAATGAACATGGTGAACTTTTTGCCTCTCTCCATTGGCATACCAGGGAATAAAACAGCCATTCACACCTGAGCCTGGCCGAGCCAAATGGGGCTCATGCCAACCAGAATCAGTCTTTGTAGCCACTCCATTCATCCAGAGTGCATTTTAATATTGCCAAATTTCTAGCCAATATTTTTCCTTCTCTGAAGTCCCCATGTATTAAAACAGACCCAGAACTAGAGTATGTCTCAGCTTCCCAGCCAAGGCCAAGAGGAGGACTCCAGGGTCTCCGGGCCTGTTTGATGATAATTATATTCACTTTCAAGAAAACTGAGGAGGAGAAATTAACAGCAAACTATGCTGTTCTTGCTGTATTATGCATACAGAATGACAATCCGTCATTTCAGAAGTTAACAAACGGTCTCCATTCTGCAGGTTATCCAAATGCTACTGAATAGAAAACCTTGGGCTCCCTAAATGATGTGTAATTAAAATTATTTTTAAAATCCTCCTTGACAGGCCGAGGCTTAGCCAAAATGTAAATGACATTAAAGAAGACAATGAATTTAATTTTATTTAATGTCCCTTTTTGCAGATCCTCATTTACATAGCATTTTTAACAAAAGCGTTGACCTTATAAACGCTGGCATTTGTACAGCTTCGCCGAGTTGGATTTAATCACGCTCCTGCAAGGCCATGAGGGAGGGAGCTTTAAGTTCTCTGCTTGGAGATGGAGTAGGAATAAAAACATCGGGACTGGTCAAATGTTTATCCACCCTGCTTCTGAAAACAACCTGACAAGAAGATGTAAGGGGCTGGGGAATAACCCGGTGCTGTTTGTAAGGCTTGGTAATAATCATACATAATCGTTTGGAAATATAGCTAATAAAAAATATAATGAGTGTTCAGCAAAATCGGCATTAGGCCCAAATTACATGATATTAATACTTGAACAGGTGCAGAAAGGAGCTTTAAATGAGGTAAATGAATAAATTGTCCCAGAGCACAACTGTGTGTGCTGACAAAAAGTCAATCCCATGAATAATTCAGCAAGCAGGACTGCCAGCAAAGGTCGGCTCTCTTTGACCTTTGTGACAGGAAGTGAAAGGAAACACTGTTGACTAAAAAAAGGAGAGAGAGAGGAGAGAGAGAGAGGGATGGGAAAGAAAAAAGAAAAACCCTCCAGTCCTTTTGGGTTACCGTTCTGCAACCACTTTAAAGGTGTAAACTTAAAACACACAAATGAATCAAAGCAAGGCTTTGGAGGGCTGAGCGGGGACACAGAACTGAAATCACTGGCACTTACACCCTCGAACCAGAGACAGCGTGAAATCGCAGACAATGAGAGGTTAAACAAATAATGTTTTTCTACAACCCAATGTCAATTATGTATAAAAATCTGAGGTCAGCTGAAAAGTATTTTCAGAGCCCACAGGGCTGAAATTCTGTAACAGCTGTTAAATATGACAAAACTTCATGCACAACACCTCCCCCCCCCCAAAAAAAGAAAAACTGCAGCCATTCCAAACTCTGTATGAAAGAAAATAGGATAAACAGATGTCTGGCTCCCAGACAGGAAAGTAGGACAGACTTGGAATGATAAGTTTCCCAAACTCTATAGACTAATGCCAGATTTATTGGGGAGGGGCACTGCCTGCCACAGAGATGCCAGCGAGCAGGACGCCAGAGACAGTGCCATCTGGAACCGCCCGCACAGCGTGCTCTCAGTTGCATGCAGCCCACGGTGTGCAGCCAGCCCGAGTGGGCAGCCGCATTACCCTGCTCCTGGGTGCTCCACAGGCTGCAACAGTTGGACTCTGTGTTTCTCTGTCTTCCCCAGGCTGAGTGAGGAAGGGGAGGGTAAAGTGATGTGCCTTCCCCAGGCATTTCCAGAGCTCCTGAGGAAACAGACCCGGATGGCACAGGCAAATAATATGAGCCCAAGTGTGGTTTTGGTTTAGCAGCTACGCCGACATCCTGTAATCACTTGCAGCCCTTGGAATGTACGGGTGAAACAGGAGAGATTTATCTGCTCATATTTGGGATATGTGGACAATGGGTGTTCCTAATGAAGACCATCTGCTTTTGTGTTTTCCCAGAAAACATTATTTCATGAGGAAAATAATACTCCCTTCCGTCTCAGCAATACCATAAAAATTCATGCGTGTATATGTGAATGTGTATTTGCATACACACACTTGCATATGTGAGGTGCCTGTGGCTGTGCATGGACCTGTGTGCATGGTCGTGTGTGTGTGTATGTGTGTGTGGGGTGTGTGTGTGTGTGTGTGTGTGTGTGTGTGGTATGAGGAGGTAGGCCTCTTTCCTTGCATCTGGTTCTTTGTAGGTCAATTCAATGTATACAGATATCTGTTACTGTGTCATCTCTCAGAGGCCAACCCTTTATACTGCTATATTCCTTCTCAACTTGGTAAGTTACTATATTATTTTAAATACATGGAACTATTTAAAAAATCATTTCTCCAATAGTGTTTTATGTGGGAGGAAACAGTCCACATAAGGAGAAGCTTCACAATAAACGAAAAGGTTTCTAATGGGAGACATCCTCACTGCCCCCCCCAACCTCTTTTACTTTGAAGTGTCTTCCATGCCATTTGTAAGTATCTAATACTTCTGAAAGATAACTAAACTAAATTGTGTAATTAATTGATTTAAGGCATCAGGGCCTATAGAATGTGATTACCCTGCCAGAGCGGGGGAGCTCACTTCCCTGTTCTCTTAACACACAAAGCAGTTTCAACGTGTGGGAGAGCTTGGTGTGGGCTGGAGCAAATGTGGGCCCATTGATCTCAATTCAGTTTGTTATTGGTTTATATCCTCGGGACAAATATGCTTTATCTGGTCAGAACCTGCTAAATGTATCCAAAGGCCACAGGAGCCAGGGAAGCACACTGTATAGAATTCTTAAGCCAGCAACCAAGTGACGACAGGGCTGGTAAGGACCTGTAAACCCACAGATCTGATGGGACATTTTATTCTGCAATACCCAAGAGAAAACTCAGGCTAAAAACTCAACAGGAGAAACCAATTTTCAGAGGCAGTCCACACCCCACAAAAATCATCATCATTACAAAAGTGAGACACATCTCTATTGCAAATGGACACAGTGCTCCAAAGAGATTGCCTACTGAAGATGAGCCCCTCTCTTTGATCAACACAACCTGTCCTAGCAAACACTAAATTCATTTATTCCTCTTGTAGAAATATGCCTTAAACTGGAGATAGTGCCAATACCACAGTCATTTCACAGGGATTTACAGCAAGCAACAAAATGCTAATAGTATTTTGTCATTACAAGTGACAGCTCTCTTAAGAATGCTAAAAATGTACATCGTATTTGTCAGTACATAAAACTATCCTTACCTTAAAATCCCTAACATGGAAGGTGATTAAAATTCCTATAAAATTGTCATATCTTTGAATTTAGAAGCAGAGCAGATTTTTCATCAATAATTAAGACCTCCAAAGCATTTATGCCAAGCGTAAATGGAGCTTCAATCCTCCTTATTCAAATAAACATGGTAAACCCATTAACCAAATGTTTTTACATTTCTCCCTTCCTCTTGTGCTTCTAGAATATCAATGATCACATATTTCTCATAGGTTATAAAGAGTGGTCTTTGCATATATTTTAATTAAACAAATGTAAGAGAGCCCTCCTCTTTTAGAAGAGAATTAAGAGTAAATTCTGTATATCAGAGGAAAGCACTGCCTATCATGTGATTAAAAACTGAGTCTTGGGTGTTATTCACTATCAGTGTTCAATAAGTGATTGAAAACTGAACAAATCCAAAGAAGCTTTTAAAGGGGGGACTCAGTGTCTAAAAATGTGAGTCAAGCCAACATGGCCTCTCCACAATCATGATTTTTAAGTCATGATTTTTAAAACAAACCACATTTAAAGTCTCCAAGTATCACTGGAGAGATGAAGCATTTTCACAGGGTTGTATTAAAGGCTAATGTGGGCTGCCTCTCAAGCATCCTGCACGCAGACAAGATTCCAATGGCTGTTCAGTACACTTTTAGCCCATCCAAAGGAATAATGAAATAAAACAAGAGTTCCATCACAAGGCAACAACCCAAAGCTGTATGACTTCCATAGCCACAACACGGAAACAAATATAATTACATTGATTTCTGTAGCTCCAGCTTCATAAAGGGTTGAACTTCTTCTCAACTGCCTGAGTGACGGCCACAACTGGTCAGCCCTATTTGATTACTAATAAGAGAGCTGTCCCTTCTGTCAGATACCGAGCATTCTCCACTAAGCAAACAGCTATTCCAGCTAGTTAAACATTAGCAATGCTCTCCACTGGTGCCGCAGACTTCTTTAGGCTTAACTCGTGGGGTTTTCCGGGTTTAATTTTTCAGACCCTGGACAGCAAAGTTCATGATCAAAAGATAACTTCGTAATGAAAGCTGCTGAAACTCAACCCCTCTTCAAAACAGTCTAAACCTCTGCCTCACAAAACTGGTGTCATATATACACGTCTAACATTTATTCGATTTGGGTACCAATTTCAAAATCTGCAGTCAATCACACACTGGGGCTCCCCATTGTTGAGAAGAAAGAAATCTTCTCTCCTCCTCAGAAGAGCCTGGGTTAGTCAGGAGGGGGGGTGGCAGCGTTTTTTGTTGTTTCCACTAAGACAATGCCAAGTGCACATTAGCACCATTAGGACTAATGATTGGTATCTTAAAAGGATGCCATGTTGCCCAAGGAACATGATAAATGGCAAGATGAGGAACAGCAAACCTAAAGAATGCATATAGCTAATCTAGTTATGGAAATTAATGTTGGAAATGTAACCAGCATGTGTAATTAGTTTCAATTATAACAACTTTGGTTTGTTAGTTACATATTTGCTACTTGACATAAAACGACAGCCACAATTGGAAAAAAATTAGGAGACATTTTGCAACTAATTGAGAGCAGATTAAATTCATTCTACCACTGGGCGGTGATTGCAAGAGCACCGCCACCCAAGCCTCAACTTCAAGGACCATCCGAGGTTAAAAAGAAGAAGAAAGAGAGAAAATGAGAAAAAAAAAGAAAAGAAAGAAAAGAAATACTTGTTAACAAATTAGCAGAAAGCATTTTATGGCACATCTCTGGGTTTAAAGCCAGAGACTCTCTAGGCATAAAGTGCTCCTCACAGTGAGAGCAGTGGCAGATGAAACTGCTTCCCTTGACAACTCGCAAGCAATTACCGAATCCCCACAGAGCGAGCCACCGGGTTTCCACGTCCACCCACCTGTGCACGATAACACACGCGGACAAATGGTGTAGTGCACAAGATGAGCCCAACACCAGCCTCAAAGCTGAGGAGCCACTGGAAGCCAAGCAAGGCAGAGAGTTCTGCTTGTTGCTACTGCTCATTTAGGAAATGGAGCAGTCACCCTTACCTGTCAATGATTACAGGGTCTGAGGGGGTCTCGTTCCTATTGCCGCAGCTCTTCTTGTCACAGCACCGGCTGTGGGGCAATTGCAAACACGGGTTTTAGTATTCATCTCAGCATTCTCTGTCCAACTTGTAATTTTTTTTTTCCCCTAAAGTCCGACAATGAAGCGGTAGGAATCAAGAAAACAGTTTTCCTACTTCGACAGCTTGACAAATTTCTACCTAGTGGGTTCACAAGCTCTTCAGTTAAACTTACGCTGTAACTTTCTGCCAGAATTAAACACATCTATTAATACCATAGCAGGGTAGCCAGAGCTCCTGTGCAAATTATGATGCTAAAATGCAGAAAACATGCTGCTGGTGTTTGTCTCTGCAGTGAACTGAGAAGAAAAGGCTGGAGGCTGGGGAATAACTTTTCACAGCTTCAGCTTTTGTTTACCTCCAATTGTCAAGCTGTTATTTCTGGAAAAGATGCAAGATGCCACCTCTAACCGATATTTCTTTGGAGGCATTTATTAATTATAAGCACAAAAGCACGCATCAACCTATCACAAACTTCTATTTGTTGCTTCTTTAAGCCTACCTTAACTCTGTTATTGAAACTTTAATTAAAGCAGAAACGAAACAAAAATGTTATGCTTCTCGCATTTTAAAAAAGCATACTTGTATAATGGTTACATGTCTAAATTAGCTAAATTAACACCATATGGTAGGCAAAGTATATAAAGCCTTTTAAAGCTGACAGCTAAAGTGATTAAAGAAAGTCTACAGTCTTCCACTTAGAGCTTAAATCACATCTGTGCGCTTTCTATGTTAATTGCTGTACATGCAGAAGTGGATAATAAAGAAATTCCACTTTATTGGTTGTAATTTATATTTATTACCTGATATGAGAAAAAGTCAGCTTTTGTATATTGGTGCTATAACAATACCTCTGCTCAGACGTGGCATTCGGCAACAGGCACCATAGCCTAGGAGAGTATGCCCCTCAGAGTGTGGAGCCTGCTACTGTAGGCTGCAAGCCTGCACAGCCTTTCCTTATTATTCCTTGCAACTATATTTCACATGCCACACATACAAAGTCAACGATGCGTTTTTATTCGCCATGTAGGGGCGAAACTCTTGTGGTAGTTAGAAAAAAAACAGGTGGGAAATTGCTCTTCTGACAGAGATCTCAAGTAAAGGCATGCTATCTAACAACAATATGAACGACGCATCGCTGCTCTAGGGAAGAGGTTAACTGACAGAATCACAATCCAATTCTCACATACACGAGCTCTGTAATAAGTACAAAGGGCTTTCCTTTTTTTTTTATCAATAACAGACAATTGTACGTCTCAGGATGCGAGCGCGGAGAAGGAAGTAGTCAAATGAGTCCTAGTGAACTCTGACTCCTTCGTGAAGACAGATGTATCCCCTGGTCTGTTCTCTCTCTCTCTCTCTCTCTCTCTCTCTCTCTCTCTCTCTCTCTCTCTCTCTCTCTCTCTCTCTCTCTCTCTCTCTCTCTCTCTCTCTCTCTCTCTCTCCTCTCTCTCCTCTCCTCTCCTCTCTTCTCTCTCGGTAAACTATATTGCCATGGCACGGCCGCACTGACCATCACTGATGGGGAAATGAGACAGGACAGGACGCTGCTCTGGCCGGGCCTGAAGCCTCCGGCCTACTGAGTTTCAGTGGATGCCCCCTCTCTCTCGGGCAGTTGGGCAGGGAGGCCAGCGCCTGCACCCGCGCAGCCTGCAGAGATTTGGCTGGCGCCTGGGCCGCTGGCCTCCTGGGGACTCACCTGCACATGATCTCGTGGGTCAGCAGCACGCGGCACATCTCCGGGTTCTTGTCCTGGCCTTCATAAACGATGGCCTGCGTGGGAGACAAGTGGAGGCAGGGGTCACAGAGCGCCCGCGGCCTGGGCACCAAACCGCCACGGGCGCTGCAGGCCTCGAGGGTGGCAGGTGCACAGCCCCCCAGAGGGGAGGCGACAGGCGCGCCTGGCCACCCTCCCGACCCGCTACCTCAGGCGCGGGGGCCCAGGCCACATCGGCCTGGCAGTGCCCTGCGCGCCGGGCTCTTCCCACGGGTGCACGCCGGCCCTAGGCTCCGGAGGGCAAGGCAGAGGCTGCCGAGGCCCGGGCGCAGCCGGCAAGGGCGCGCAGACACCCACTCGGCTCCCGGTGCCTGGACCCCCGCAACCCGGCAGTCTCCTCTGGCCATTGTCTACACCGGGGCCGGATCGCTGTACCAGGAGAAGCTGATCACAGCACGCTCAGACGACAGACCCCGAGAGGACGCCAGGCGCTGCCCTGCCCGGGCCCCCGCTGCCGCCCGGAGCTCGAGCGGAGGCCCGAGGCCGGGGCCGCGGAGCTTGGCGTCCCCGGCCAGGAGGATGCCCTGCGCGGCAGCCGCACGTGTCCGCACCGCGCCGGGGAGCTGGTGGCCCGCGGGAGGGCCCGGGCCCGGGGCGCCCCTGCCCGAGCGGCCACGTGCTCCCCGCCCGATGCTATTTAGGAAGAAAGTGCTAATGGCCAATCTGGTGTTTATTTTCCAAGTGCTAACAATGATTTTTTTTCTTTCTTCCTCGGGTTAAAAAAAAAAAAAGGCCGTGTCTGCGCGCGCGCACGCTCGGGTGGGTTTTGAGCAGAGGCTCCGCCAGATGGTGCGAAACCCTAGGTGCGCTCGCGCCCCGGCGCCCAGCCCGGCTCCACCGCCGGGAGCCGCGGCCCCGCCGCCCTCGCCGCCGCCTGCCTCGCCCGGGGAAGAGAAGAGGCCACTGGGGGAGGGGCGGGAGGCGGGGGCCGCCGGCCGCAGGTTCCGGGCAAAAAATTCCTCCAAGGGGGGAGGGCTGTTCTCCCCGCAGTTCCCGCCTCCCCCCCCCCCCTGGAAATTACTTCCAACCTCCTCCGGCACTTTCCTGCACTTCCAGGCGGACAAAGCCCTTTCTGCCAGGCGTCCGGGGCTGCTTTCCCGGGAAGAGGGAGAAGTCTCCGCAAGCCTAGGTCGGCGGCCTGGAGCCCGGCCCGCTCGGAACCGCAGAAGTAGCGGCAGTCACGGCAGGCCAACGAGCCGCCTGGGGCTGCTGGGCGCTAGCTAGCGGCCTCGGCGACACCCGTCTTTCTGAAAAAAAAATGGCTTGTCCTCCGATGATCCCCGTATTTATATTTGATTTATTTTTTATTTTGTAGCACAAACAGAAATCCATAAGCTGTCGGTTCAGCGCCATTGACTCTTTGATCAGTTACTAGGCTATTTCTTTACTTTTTTCCCCTCCCGTCCCCGTCAGTGAGGAGATTAAATGCCTTTATTTTTCTGCACAGTGTGCACTGCAAAGGTACTAGGCTAAAATGAACAATAAAAGTGTATTTTAAACGAAGCCTCCTGCTCCTCCCCTACGTGAGGCGCAGAAACTTAGCAGCGCCTGAAAAAAAAAAAAAACCCTCCTAATTAGATTAGAGCGATTCGCAAAACCTCTGCCCGACATACAAAGGAAATAAAAGCCGCCTGACAAACAGCAGCCGAGTTCCAGAGCTTCTGTGAATCGGGGCAAGGCTGGCAAAGGGGCACACCACAGTCTGTGTCAGAAAAACACGTTGACCTGCCAGATCCTTGCTCCAAGAGAAAACCACACACAGCTCTGCGGCTGCAGACATTAAAACCTCAAGCTCTGGCTGCTTAGATAACGACCAACTGTTTCAAGGAGAAATAAAATGTGCAAATTGTGCTCAGAGAATGAAGAGGCGTGTGTGCCGGACTGCTGCGGAAAGCTTGGAGAGCTCTTTCCCACTTGGCTTACAGTTCTGAAAGTTAGCATCAAAAAAGGAAGAGGCTACTTTCATTTCCACTGTGAAGTGCAGGATGCAAGCATATTCTCTATTCTAAAGCAACCAGGGCAGGGTGTGCCAAATCTAGGAATTCTATATGCATACACCGCCATAGAAACAACATCCCCTTAAAAACAATACCACATCACCCAGGATAACATTAGCAGCCAGAGACTGGGCACCCTCAGAGAGCAATGAGGAGCTTTTCTGCAGTTAATCACATTACTGATAGCCAATAGTTATCATCAGAAAAGTTGACCAAGACAGGTTAAATAATTTAATAAGGAACTGCTTGTAATTATGTTATTTACAAGGTATGACAGGGGGTGGGAGAGAGAGCAGAGCAGGATGGGTTTGAGTGACCCCTGGAGCTCAGACTTTGAATTATGGAGATGGGGGGCTGAGAGGTGAGGATGGACTGGAGGAGAACAAGGTGACTTTTCACCCCAACACATTTAACTTTTAAATCCAAATACACGTCTCGTGTGACTAGACCATGACACTAGAAAGGCGGGGGCGGGGGTGAAGGGGGGGAGATAAGTGATCGAGCCTAACTCGATGAGCTTTGGGACAGAGTTAGTTTTCTTTGGGGGTGGAGGGGGTGAATCAATGAAATTATTTCAAGCAGAAAAAAAAAGAAACGTTTAAAAATAAACAAGGGATCTTGGCCTTTTTTCTGTCGAATATTAATTATCGTAATTAATTAAGATAGAGTTTGATTCCGATCGCAAGTCATTTAATAAAGCATATATGTCCTGTTTTAATGACAGCATAAACTACTGTACCAACCGCTCCATTTATTCCAATAAATATGGAATTCTCATTAGCATGTCAAGGAAGCGAAATGAAAAACAAATACAGGAGGTCCATTTGTCAGTCTGCTCTCTCAGCCCCAGGACAACCCCAGCTCAGCAGAAAGGAAAAACAAAACAAAACAAAACAATGAGTACAGAGGCATAAAGTTTCTCACCTGTTTGGTCATTGAATCTATGAGGCGGACATACAGATCTTGCTCTGTTCTGACGCCTGTAGAGGGGGAGAAACAGACAGATTCTCAACAAGCTTTTAGCCTGGACCTCAGGAGGGACTCCCGGCCCCGCAAACCAGGGCCTGGGACTACCGTCCGCGCAGAACAGGGAAGCTTTAGGGAAATTCCTACAAGATTGGGAGGGAGACAGAAAAACTCAGTTGCCTCTCACTGTTTTCTTTTCCTAGTTCAGAGTCTCGGGAGTCTTAAGGTTTGCATCCGAAGGCAGAAGAAGTCTGCCTAGCAGAGAGCAGGCCGGAGTGCAGCTCTGGGCCCATATGGTCATTTATTTTTCGTAAAGAGAAGGCACCTCCAGAAAGGGTCCGAACCTTTCCAACGCCTCTGGGGTGGGGGTGGGGGGGAGGAAGGGTCCTTTTCTTTCTAAACCTTGCACAGGAAGTAAGTTATGCTCGGCTCACGGAGCTGCCCCCCATTCCAATAATTAACATTAATTTGCAAAATTGAAAAAAGTCACTTAAAAGTGATGTTCTGCAGGAGCCCTTATCGATCGTCCCTTTACTTTCTACTTCAAGCCCCACCGGTTAATCATGTGAAGTGCCATCGACTTATCGATCGTTTATGTTTTGTTTTCCTTCTATGCCATGAGAAGATTTCGTGTTTACACCCGTGTCATTTTAATCTCAAAATCTTTATGTCCTGGAACCAGCGAGGGAAGGGAGAGCCAGTGCTCAGGGCGAAGGGGCAGGCCGGCAGCGGCACTCACCATTGCTATAGAGTAGCTGCAGCTTATAGTGAATGCCGTTGTTGGTTTTCTCGTTGTTCGGCTCCTGAAAGCAACGATAAATAAATTGCGTTTAGCGTGGCCGCGTCAGGCGCGCGCGGTGACCGCGCTCGGTGCCCCCGCCAGGACCGAGGCCCCTCGGCCTCACACGCCGCTAGGCAGGATCCCCGGCCCGGCGGCTACGCGGTGATGTCACTTCTGCCGCCAGCCCAGCGTTCCCCCTCGCCCCCAGTGAGTCCGGGGGGCACAGAGAAGTTGCCCGGCCCTCGGAGGGGCCTGTGTGACCGCACGTGGCGGCCGGGGGTCGCCCCGGGCAGAGCGCTCGCCGCCGCCGCCGCCGAGAGGGGGGCGCCGGGACCCGGGGCGCCGGCACCGAGTGCCCCCCTACTCCCGGAGAGGGAGAGCGCGGCGGCCGGAGGTACACACTTACTTTCTCTTTCTCCACAAAGTCCACAAAAGCGGTCCTCTCGATCTCCACCGGCTGCCCCTGTCTGTCGTAGAGCGCCAGCACGAAGTGGAAGAAATTGGATTTCCGGAGGTTGGAAGGCGGCTGCTTCTCGAAGTGCGCCCGCGCCAGCCCCACGCCGCTGCAGGAGGAAAGGGACAGCGGCCCGGTGAGCAGCGCGGCGCTGGCCGGAGGAGGGGGCCGGGCCTGGCCGGGGCCAGGGCGCGCGGGGGCGGCCGGTACGTACCTCTGGGCGGCCGTGTTGGCGTCCACCACGCCCGCCGTGTGCATCCACGAGCGCACCGGGTTCATGCCGCTGCCCAGCGGCTCCTCCTTCATGGTCGTCCCCCCGCGAGGAATATTCTCCTGAATCCCAAACATGAACACTGCTGGCGGCGGCGGCCGCGACTCCCGGCCGAAAGCGCGTCCGCGGTCGGCGGCGCCCGGGGGGCTCGGCGGCAGGAGGCTGCCCTGGCCGCCCTGGCCCGGCTCGGCGCCTAGCGGTGCGGCCCGCCGCCGGCTTCAGCCCGTCCCGGGAAGGCGCGGCATACACCGGCGGCCGGGCGCTGGCGGACGGGCCGAGGGGGGGACTCGGGCGGGCTGCGCCGGCGGAGGCGGCGGCGGAGCGGCAGGGCGCGGTGGACGCAGCGGCCGCGGCGGCGCTGGGTCGTTTGTTGTTGTTGTTGTTTGGCGGGCGCGCTCAACGTGGTGTCATCCTAGCCGAGGCGGCGTCCGCTGGCTGCAGGGCACTGCGGGATCGCCCGCTTCTGGCGCGGCCCGCCTGCTCCAAAGACAAATAAACGGGGGCAGTGAGTGCCGCGGCGCAGTCCCGGGCGCAGGCGGGGCGCGGCGGGGCCTGGAGCGGCGCGCGCAGCGGACGGAGGCGCACAAAACTCAGCCCTCTCTCCCCGAGGAATGGACCCTTTCCCGGGAGCCAAAACTCGAAGCCCCCGGGAGCGGCGCTGTCAGAGGGTGACGTCGGGGGGCGGCGCCTGCGCCATATATGGGAGCGGCCGCCCCTCGCCGCGCCCCTCGCCGCCGCCGCCGCTGCCGCCGCCGCCGCCGCCGCCGCCGCGCTCGCCGGCCGCCTGCCTGACGGCGCCGCGAGCCGGCCCGAGCCCCGCGAGCCCCGCGAGCCCCGCCGAGCGCCGCCGAGCGCCACCGAGCGCCGCCGCCGCCCCTCCCACCCCCCCACCCCCCCACCCCAGGCCGCGCGCCACGGCTCCGCGAGCCCGGGCGCCGCCGAGGAAGTTCCCACCCGCCCAAATAAATCTCGCAGAGAAACCAAGCGCGGCCAGGGCGCGAGCGCTGCCCGGACCGTTATCCCTGCCCACGAGCCTCGCCACACAGTCCAAACACCGCGGGCCGGGAGGAGGGGTGCCCCCGAGTCGCCCACTTGCGCGCAATAAATGGCAGGGCAGCCCTGGCTTCTGGGGTGTCCCATAAAGGAACAGCAGGAAGGGGCTGGAAGGGAGAGCGCGGGAGGGAGTTCCAAGGGAGGGAGGGACCACAGCGGACTTGGGAGGAAAAGGGTATCGAGTCCCCCTCCTGTGGCTGCACACACCCCGCCGCCTCCAGGGTAAGAGGCGCAGCTCGGGCTGATTTCTGGGCAGACCTAAGGCTGCTGCCGGGCAGGTGTGCCCACATCCGAGTCCCGCTGGGTGCCCCGTGCTTTCTACCCTGGCCAAGCCTGCTGAGGGCCCGGGGGCCGGGGTCCACGTCGGAGACAGTTTCCTCCAGACAACCCCTCTCCCTCCGGTGGCCAGGGGAGTTTCAGGTCCCCGGCCTGTTCTTGCGCGCGCGGCAGTGACAAAGAAGGCTGGGCCCTCTCTGGGCCGACGGAAAAGAGCGCTCGGCCTCTCCGGCGGCCCGGAGCTGGTGTCCAGCTTGCTAGGCGCTCTGTGCGGGTGTCCAGATCTCCCCAGTTACAACCGCCTGAAAAGCAGAGCGGACGCCGCGGGTGCCAGGGACCCTGCCCTCTGCGCCGCCCGGCCCGGATGAGCGCGCGCCCTGCGGCTTCCCGACCTGGTTTCAAGGAACTGGGAGGGCAGCTTGGGAACCCGCAGCGCTTGGGCCCGGAGGCCCAGCTCAGGAGGCCCGGATTCGGTTCTCAGGCACCCGGCCGGCCCAAAGGAGATCAGTCCGACGCGGGACAGAGGCCCAGGGGACGACCTGGGGCTGTCCCAGGCTCTTTCCTGCCACCAGAAATAAGGCCCTTCTGCTTTTAAAAGAATAAGAAGAAGAAAAAGAAAAGGTTTCTGGGCTCAAGTGTCGTAGGGCAGCCTCTTCCTGCCGGGTCTGGGGTAGCTCTTCCTTTTTTTTTTTTTTTTTTTTTTTGTGAATTGGTGGTGTGTGTACGTTAATATTTTAATTAATCGGGAAAATCGAAGTCCGATTCACGTTATCTGGGGACTCCCCACACGCCACTTGGAAGGGGTGAGAGAAAAGATGTGCTGGAAAGCAATCTATTTTGCTGGTGTTGGGGGTTAATGACTATTGCCAAAGATAAGTGAATTATCAAAGCTGTTGCGCCAGTCCCATCTCAAAATCCATTACGGGGCCGGCCGTCTAATTAAATACGTAAGTATAATAAAATCATATTTTATGACTATTTGAGGGTAATGAGATTAGTCTTTAGAAGCGATCGCCACATATTAAAAATGCCACTGTCTATAGAATGTTAATAACCTTAAATCAAAGTGTATGGAAACTCCTCACGATAAATTAAAAGAAAATTTCTGTATTCCTAATAAGCCCAGCTTTTCCCTCTCACGGTAGACCCGCATGCAAGAGGTAACACTTCCCTCGTGGAAAGACAACACAGAATAAAGTTGGACATGGGCAGAGGGTGAGGATAGGTGAAGCTTTGTCTCTGTGTGTTCTGAGGCTTGGGGGACTCACACTGGGTGAGCCACAGAGCTAGCATCAATGACAATATGCTAAATACCTTTTTAGGCAGAGATGAAGTTGGGGGAAAGGGACACAATGCTTGCTTTGTAGCACACTTCCTAAAATGCCCAGCCTGGGCTGTAGGTGCCCGTCCTTGCGCGAGGCAAGTGTCATGCTTAAAATCATTTACAGTATCTTTAATTCAGATTACACGCGCCAAGGCGATTTAAATCTGATTACCAAATTAGAAGGTTTAAAAACAAATCCTTCTAAATCTGATACTGTTGACTAAAGAGGGGGAGAAAAAAAGTTCCATAAGCCCATCACATAAGGTAACGATCCTGCCCCAGAAAGAAAGGGGGTTTTAAACCTTTTTGACAACAAATGCAGCTGCCCCGCTATTTTGGACGATATTAAGCGAAAATGAATGCAAATCTGTGTTCGGCAGCCATCTGGCCCGAAATGGGGGAATCAGCTGTCTCACAACAGGCTCGGAGGCTGAATCCATTTCGGCTCATTTTCTACATCATCTGGTCGCGCACCCAAAGCGTGGAAAATACGGTCTTTACCATTCACCAACTTTATCTTTTTTGTCACTCTGCGGGCTGCTCGGAGCTGTGAGCACAAGCTCTCGCCGTCCAGGCAAGGTCTCCACCCTAGCCTGCTGCCGAGGAGCCTGGGTGGGCAGCCCCCACCCCACGCCACCCTCAGATTCTCGATGTGATGAGCAGCGAGGGACCGAGCGCCTAGGCCAGAGGGTGGGGGAGGGGCTGCGGGTCCAAATCCCCGGAGCCTTCCAGGGTGCTGGCAGCGCCTCTCTCCGGAGCTTCGCCCCACCCCTCACTGTTTCTGGGAGAAGCAGGCGGCCAAAATCCAAAAGGGGAGTGCCTGAACACTGACTGATACTTTGGAAGTTGTGCGGACCGCGCTGGCCAGTGACCTGGCCCTTCTCCCAACCCTCTCCTAAGGGTCAGATAGGAGTCCAGAGACCCGGCTAGGAAGGACCCGACCTTTACCGTGGGCCCCGCGGGCCGCGACTGCGGCGGCGATCACTCCGGGCCCCGCGCCCAACGCGATTTGCACGGGTGGCCCTGGAGCTGCGGCTGCTGCCGCCGCCGCCTCCTTGGAGGGTGGGAAGTATTCCTTTTGTGCGGATTTACGGGGAGAGGCTTCAATGAGCCCCCTCGCATTTGCATTTAAATAGCAGCATCAAGCGCTTCGCGTGCCACACACCAGTGGGCTCCCAGATGTCAAGCCGGAGTCAGTCAGATGGCCAGTGCCCAGCTGTCCTCCCTACGTCGTGCCGGAGCAGGCAGTGACCTTAAAGAGACAGCGCTCGCTCGTCGCCCCTGGAGCCCGGCTCCCGCTCTTGAGCCGCTGTCTTTAGGCATCACCTGAAAGCTGGAGGTCCGTCCAACCTCCCAGGACCTGGATCCAGGCCCGGTGCTGATCGATTCGGGCCACTAGGTCCCCCCTCCCCTGCCCGCCGCGGTTCAGTATGCGCCAGGAAGACACTTTCCCACACCCCTCTATTCATTGCCTCCACTTCGGTGTGGGGCAGGGCCTGAAAGGGAGGGGGGGGGAGGCTGGCCTGGTTCTGGTCTCTGATCCAGCCCCTTGAATTTTTCACCAAATTGTATCCCAGGGCACTAGGGATACAGGGCACCAAGCACCTACCCAGTGTTCCGGGTACCCTGTATGTGTCCTTTCTTGCTCTACACGCCAACCCCCCCCCCCCAACCATCCTTCCAACAGTCATAAACTCCATTTCCGGTGGTGAGAATCCCCAACCAGAAATTCCTGTAAGCAGAGGGCCCTGGAGTATCAGAGGGTACACAAGCTCCAATGGGAGCGGCGTCTTCAGGGGGACACAAGGACACAGGCCCAGGCCACAGGTTATGTCACCGGTGAGAGGCCAAGAGCCAAAGTCCCGCGGTTTTGTGCCCACACCACCGGGGCTGAGTTCCAGGAGCTACCCGCTCCCAAGTCCTCGGTCTGCCGGGGTCACGCTAAATTTGTACAGGTCTGGAGGTCAGGAGCTCATCACGGGCAGGGGCTTACAAAGAACTACAGGCGGGAGACCGGGCTGGTTGTGCGCAAGGGGCGGCGGAAGGCAGGGGAAGCCAGCCAGGCTGGGAGAGGAGCACCAAGAAGATTTCTAGCCTGGTACGATGGCCTGGCGCCCCTGACCGCGGCCGCGGTTTTACCTTAGGGGTCACTTTGGCCCGGTGAGCCGAAGACTAGCTTGGGAAGTCGCAACCTGTTTAACTTAATGGCAAGAGGGTACCGGGCCAGCTTCGGTTCCTTCTGGGACTAGAAAATATGCCTTGGCCTCTCCCCGAGAAAAGAAATTGCAAACCAGTGGACCTTTGGCAGTCAAGTCGGAACCCAGGCCAAGCTGTGCACCCCGGGTGCCCTCGAGGGCAAATAACTAAGCATCTAGTACCTGGCCCAGGGGTTCACCAACCCGCACCTCTCCCCTGCTCACAAGGGCTGAAAGGCCAGAGAGGTTCATGCGGGTCGCAGGATCCGGTTTTCTGTGCCGCCACCTCCCGCGATATTTATTTTACACAGCCAAGGCTCCTGAATCCCGACCCCCGCGGTACAGAAAAATTCTCGGAGTGAAACCGTGTAGGCGCCGATCAAGTTTGACAAACAGCGCCTCCTGGGGTGGCGAGAGCGGAGTGCCGCTCAGCAGAGACCGGAGCCGGAGTGCCCACCCGCCTCGGGGCTAGTGGCCCCTTCTGCCCCTGCTGGATCCCAGCCACTGGCTCCCGACTCTGGACACTCAGCGCACCTAGGCCTTGAACTGATAAGCTCAGGGGCGTGGAGAAGCCACCCCTCGCGAGCTAGTCCTAACTGGTGGCCACGTGCGCCTGCCTTCTGGAGCCACCGCGAGCAGGGCGCAGGACACCTGGCCCGCGCTGGGAGCTCCACGGGCTATCCCTAGCTGGAGAGAGAGGTGCACTCCAAGTGATCCCGCGGGAAGCGGCAGACACACCACCACGAACTCGCGCAACCATCTCCCTGGAAAGCCCCCAAGACTCTTCAAATGGGGCCGAAGAGAGTGGCTTGTGCCTGGGCTCCAGCAGTGTGCGAAATGAGAAGGCAAACAGTTAATTATTGTCTCTCAGTCCTTACGTTTTTTTCCCCCTGCCTCCTTCGGTCACTTTGGCTGACCCTACAGTCCAGAGTGAGCCCTGGGGGCTGTTCAGCCACACCGGGAATCCTAACCCAAACACGCGCAAGCCTGAGGTTTTCCCATTGCACCTTACAACCTTAAAGGTCGCCTCTCCGAAAAAAAAAAAAAAAGAAAAGAAATGCTCCGGAGGAGCAACAGAGCTATGCAAGACAGCTGGTGCGTGGCGGGGTCTCTCAGACTCGGAAAAGGAGCAGTGTTGGTTTGGCAAGAAGCTGGGATTCCCTAGCTGCGCCCTGAAAACGGTCCTGCAGGATCCGCAGAACCAGCGCCCGGGACACGGAGTCCACGCTGCCCGCCCGCGCCAATTTACAAAGCAAACTTTCCCCAGAGAAGTTTTTGGATCGAACAGCGAGCAAAGTGAGCCAATCAACACTTAAACAGAACCAAACTGTACAAACACGGATCGATCAGATAATTTCAGATATTATAATTGGCTTTAATTAAACACTCTGCGTTCTAATTAACTCTGAAATTTTAGCATGCTTTGGGACACTGGTGTCTGATTTGATATTGTCAGTCCAGATGTCCTAATAAAATTCAATCCTCCACTCAAGACTTCAATACTCACTAAGAACAAAATGCAAATTAAATGTAAAACCTAAAGTGTCGCCAAAGGTATAATCAAAAAAGGTGGCTCAAAACTTCTCACTTTTTATTACGCAGTAGTTTAGAAATGCAGATTACATCCTAACAAGACTTCTCCAACATGTCATAAATCTTAACTCTTTCCTGGACGCTGATGGGTGCCATGCTCTGCCCCTCAAAAGTTTGCCAATAGAATTCCGTATTGAAACACCCTCTCCGGAACAGGTGAAGGAGGTGGAGGACAGGATGAGTGTGGACCCAGAAGGATGGTCTTCGGGAGCCATTGAAGAACTCCTCTCCCTCCTAGCCCTGTGCACCTTAACCAGACCCTACACCCAGACCCTACACTGCCGTCCCCGTGCGCAGATGGGTGCGCTGGAGGCTGAGTTAACCAGTGGGTGACCTGCTCTCTTGCTGGGATTGCGGACGGTGAAGCCGGGAGGGGAAAGCCCCTTGGCAGAGAAAGTCAAGCCTTCCACCTGGCCTGCACAAAACCCTCCGGCCCATAGTCAGGGAGCTCCTAAGAGGGGAGGAGTATTTGGCGGCGGGCGGCAACCGGACGGCTGCTCCAGAGGAGCCAGCCGTGGGCCGAGCGACCCGGTATGCGTATGCCCGTGGCGACACGCTCTGCAGACACTTTATCTGCAGATTCTTTATCAACTCTGAGGGTCTGCTAAATTTTACAGACGAGGATGAGTCCTACTAAAAGGAAGCCATCCCCCCTCCCACTAAACATGTGTATGTTTTCCATACTAATAGAGTCACTTAAAGCTGTTGCTAATTTAACTTTTTAAAAAGGCCACACTGATGTAATTTGCATTTTCTTTAGGATATTGAAATAAAGAGAAAACGGCTGGGCGGCGAGGCTGCCCAGGGCATAGCTAGGGGCCATGCAGAAATAAAAACAGATAAAGAAAAGAAGAAAGAAAGAAACCGACTTCTCTTCTAGACTATTAATAAGCAATTTGTCCCGCTGAAATTTACATTGCAAAGAGAAGAGCGCCGGCAGCCGCTGCGGCGGGGCCTGCACGGGCCGGGGTAGGGAGCTCCGGGGCGCTGGTGGGGGCAGCCTTTCGGGGAGGGGGGG
>CM053762.1:14041918-14073987 GCA_028658305.1 Pachyuromys duprasi
ATCACAATTACCCGAAGCGCCCGGGCCTTTTTTTTTTTTTTCCTTATCAGAGCAATGCCAAGTTTTAGGTCCTAGATGAAAACTTTCCGAATGAAGGCGCCCTCCCGCTTGCGAATTTTTTTTTAACCGGCTCGAGATTAAGAAAAAGACACGAGATGTTAAGGATCACACGATTTGATTTGTTAGTCTAACTCTGCGATTTGAGACTTGATGTCCCCAAAGACCAGGCGAGCTTTTCCCCCCCTTTATTTATTTTTATTAAAACATCAATCTGCGCTGGAGCTGGGTGAACTCGGTTTCACCTGGAGAACATAAAATTCTCCATACCCGAGAAATAAGCACCTTTCATAAATCAATGGTATTCCTGACACATCGATCAATTTGGGGTTGTTAATCCGAAAGCAGGAGTTTTTAATTGCTTCCCGCGCTCTAGTCCAGGCACAGACACGCCCCCTCCTTTCCCCGCCTCCTTCTTCCCCCCCCCCGCCCACAAGGGTCTCACTTTTGCTGGGGTTGGGGGGAGTGTGGAACAGGGGTCGAAGAATCTGGACCCTTCACCCTCGTCCTGCCTGCCACGGAGATCCTCCCTCGCCTTCCCGGGATCCCACCGAGAAGGCCGAAGGGACAAGCCACCCGAGCCTCCGGGCCTCCCCTCCAGTCTCCGCCCGCCGCCACCGCGCTCCCCAGCACCGCAAAAGTTCCCCGTTGGGCCAAACCCTGGCGCGCGGGGGACAGGGTTCCGCCTCCAGCGTCCCTCGCCCCGCCGCGCCACACACAGCCCACCCCCTGCGCCCCGCCGTCCTCCCCGGCGCTCAGGTCCTGCCGCCCGTGACGCGCCAAGTTCAACTTTGCGGGCTGTGCGGCCGCCGTGGGGGCTGCGCTGGGGCGGGAGGCCCCGACGGGGTCCAGGGGACCCGACCGCTTACCTGAGCCGCGAAGCTGCTCCTCCGACGGGGCGTGCCGGGCGCCGGGACCGCGTGGTGCCCGCGTCGCCTGCGGCGGGCTGGAAGGTGTGCTGCTCGGCGCCTCCCCACCTTCCCACCTCCCGCCCTCCGGGGAGAGCCCACGGGCCCCCGGCCGCGAGCGCGCCAGTGCGCAAGCGCCGCGCTGCCTTCCACCGCGGGCTTCGGTGGCGACGCGGCGGGCGGGGTGGCCGAGCAGGGCGCTAGGATGTGCCCCAGGCGACCCTGCAGCCAGCCCGCCGCCTCGGGGGAATCCCTAAGGCCACGCACCGGGTCCCTCTGCCTAGAGGACTCCAGCAAAGGCTGGAGCGGCTTCTTCCTGCGGGGCCTACGGGCAGCAGTAACCTGCCGTGACCCAGAGAGTGCATTGGGCCCGAGGCGAACACCAAGGGGTTGGACGATTCTGCTCAAGAGTCTAGAGGCCTATCCCAGAAGGCTCGGGTTGCTAGAAACTGTAGGTGCAGACGGGTGCTCACTCCTCGGGGCAGAAGATGGGTCGGGATCTCTGCTCTCTTAGGTAGTTGTAGGTGAAGACAGCTCCCAACTGCTGAGAATCAAGAGGTTGTCCTCAAAGAAAGCAAGACAAAGATTCCCTGGGAGGCCACCAGGGAAGAAAAATGCCTCACCAGCTCCAGCGGGGCCCTGCTTGCTTTCAGGGCAGTTTCTACTGGCCTGTGCTTCAGCTAGCCTCTTGGGAACCGACAAGCACACCACTCCCACGTCCCTCCACCTTTGATGGTGTCACTCAGCAAGTGACAAAGGTGAAAGCTTTATTAGACATCTCCTGATACCTCTCCAAGAAAAGGGGTCCAGCATCCCTGACCTATGAACCTGCCCTGAGGTTGGGTTGGAAGCTGATTTCTGACTGAGCCTTTCAACCCAACGCAGACCTCTGAGGAAACAGTTTGTAGCACCCAGATTGGTCTTTAATGGGAGCTGTTCCCCTTCTCTCTCCCCCTTCCCCTTGCTTTAGCCCCCCTGTTCTCCACTCCTCATTTCAACCTTTTATAGTGAAAGTTGGTTGTGCTGAATCATGAAATCTTACTGGAAGAGAAAAGTTATTTTGGGCCATTTATTTAGTAAAAAGCACTCCAGAGAATGCAACCCAGAAATGTGCTTTATTATGATAGCTTAATGTAAGACGAGAACTAAATAACAAATATTTCCCCTTTGTCATCTTCACTTGGGAATCATTTTTAATGCAAACCAGCATGAAGCCGTTTAGGCAATATACAATATTTTAAGACATAAAATTACCCATGTTTTTAATAACAGCTAACATGTAGTGAATGCTATGTGCCAAAGCACCCAAAGACAAACCCAAGCTCTTCGGAAAGGTAAGGGACGTGGCCTGCCAAACTCTCAGGAGGTTGGGGCTCCAAGCCCATTGTCTTATAATGGTTCTGACTGTGGCTTCAAGGGCCATGGAGGAGGGGTGTGCTTTCACTGTCTCTAAGTTTTAGGTGTTTGTTTGTTTGTTTTACATATATTTGTATATGCATGTATGAGTATGTGTTGGCATGTCTGTGCTGCAATATGCATATGGAGAGCAGAGGCCAACTTGCTGAAGTCAGTTGTTTCCGTCTACATGAGGGTCCCAAGGATGGAATCCAGGTCGTCAGTCAGGATCGACAGCAAGTGCCTTTACGGTCTGCAACATCTTGCTGTCCCCTGCAAACTTTCTCTGGGACTTTGATGAGACGGTACAGAACAACCAGTGAAACTCAGTCCCCCTCGTGGTGAATTGGGGACGCTTCTTTCTCCACCCTCCTCCTTCCTGCTTCTTCACACCTGGACCCAGGCTACCCCTCTGTTTAACCTCTGCCATGTCTCTCTCTGCAGTCTGCAGTCTCTGGGCTGTTCTATACATGAATGCCAGTCCATCTTTTTCTTAGCAGCTCCTTGAAAAGGAAGCCACAACTATACTTACTTTTGGCTGGTCCTTAAGGAGTATTGCTGTCCAACTAGCCATGTGGACCATACCTCTATTTGCCCCCTCCCCCACACGTGCATATACACATTGGGGGAGGATGGTCACTTGGGTACACAAGGGGGACCACAGATCCCTCTCCATGTGCAAGCAACAATACCAAGGTGTCTGTTATCTAAACAAAAATAGTCAGTCCCTGTAAATTGCCCCGTAATTACTGCCCCTCCTCCTTTCTCATGAATATTCAATTATGCCATTAAACCTTGTTTGCTGCCGCAGTGTCGAGCAAGGCTGTGCCCTCAAGGAGTTTGCAGTTTAGTGGAATCCTTGTTACTACATACAGATAAAAGAACAGTGCTTTTGTATGGGGAAGGAGCTCAAAAGAGCTGACAGGTTAAGCCTAATTCTCTCAGGCACATCAAAATCAATGTCCCTGTCATCTGTCACTGTCTGAATGTGTATACTTTGCCATTGGCCACTGTACCTAGAAGTGGACACTGACACTCTCAGATGTCAATATTCAAACTTGCTTCAATATTTGCTTAGAACTTTACCCATAAGAAGCAAGTCTGCCTTGTGGCCACCTTCTCAGCATCAGTTATGTGATGAATGAGAGGAGGTAAGGACTTCATGTCCAGCAACAGCTCCCAGGATGCCAAGGACTAGAGGAAACACTGGAACCCAGTCCAGAAATTAGAGCTTCATCTCTGGGACTTTTAAGGTACAGTACTTGGGGAAGGATTTATGTTCTTTGCTGTTTGTGTCCTGTGGAAGCCTAGATCCAGGAGGGCTGCCCTAGTTGTCCCTTTCTCTGTCAGCTTGCAGCACAAGAGTCTCACACATGTGGGCTTCTGCAAAATGACTTGTTTTTATTAAAGTATGGGTTTCAGTTTTTATTGTACTCAGAGACATTTCAAGCACAGGTGAAATTAAACAGCACATCACAAACCTTGTCCTCGTCTCCACCCTCAGCAATGCTTATTATTTTACCAGTTTGCAAACCCCCAACACACACAGAGTTTCTTTAGAA
Source organism: Pachyuromys duprasi (assembly GCA_028658305.1). Taxonomy (NCBI): domain Eukaryota; kingdom Metazoa; phylum Chordata; class Mammalia; order Rodentia; family Muridae; genus Pachyuromys; species Pachyuromys duprasi. The sequence continues at coordinate 14,045,841 of CM053762.1, forward strand.
ATGGTATTTTTTAATTAAGTCTTTAACATTTTATACAAGTTCTTGTGATTATTTTTCCCCTAACTTCTTCTCCCCTCCCCCATCCCCCCTCATTCTTTTTAAAATACAGACCCAATTTGTATTCAGGGTATAGAGCCGTTCACTGGAGTGTGGTCCATGTACCAGGAGTCCACACTCTTAAAGAAAATTGGCACTCCCTCCCTAGAAGCTACCAACTGTCAGTAGTTAGGCTCAGTTAGGCACAGGGACTGGTGAGCTCCTCCCCCAGCCGTGGTGGAGTACTGACTAGATTGTTCTTGTGCAGGCTTTACGCAGGCAATCACAGGTGTTGTGACTGCATGGCTGTAACGGTCCCGTCGTGTCCAGAAGGCATTGCTTCACTCTGGTCTTCCCCGATTCTTCCAATCTTTCAAGCTCTCTCTTCTTCTAAGGTCCCTGAGCCCTGGGAAGGGTGATATAGATGACACATTTGTTTTTTTTTGTCTATCTGTTTGTGACAGGGCCTGGGCTAGAGAACTCACACAGCCAGGGATGAGATTAAGCACTTCAATATTCCTACTTCCACCATTGGAGTGATGGAATTACAGGCATGTACCAGCACACTCAGTTTGTAAAGTGCTGGGGACCAAAGCCAAGACTTCCTGCATTCTAGGTAAGTACTCTACCAACTGAGCTATATCCTCATCCTGAAATGCCTATTTCTTGAATACAGCCAGCAGCCTTAGACTCTCTTCCATTTCAACTGGTACATTACTTCTCAGGCAAGGTGGAAGCCTTTGGAGAGCAACTTCTCTTGGAGATCTTGGCCTTGGCCCTAGAGAAGTTCCTGTCTACTTTGACTATATAGACCTTCAGTTCCTAAAGGCCCTCTCTGGGCCTGGAGGTTCGAAACTATGCCTCAGCTGACGCTGACAGCTGCTCAATTGGCTCTGCCACTGCCCATGTGCTCATGGATATGATTCTGTGGAATCACGGGTGGCAACCAAATGCATATTTCCCATATATCCTGCCCATGGGACACCACATTCTTTACACTCTCCTGCACTATCAAAGGGAGATCATGTGTTATGGAGAAAGTCCCTTGGGAAGGACACCAGAAGGGGCAGTAGTCTTCAGTCAGACTCTCTAAACCCAGACTTTCCAAAGTCCAATGATAGTGGCCGTGGTTGCCAGGAAGGCAGAAATCTAGAAGTGTTCACCGAAAGAATGCAGGATGAGAATTCTGAAGCAAGACATCACTGGGAAGACAAAAGAACAGCTGAAGATGACAGGCATGTTCAGAGACATTTATGGAAGTCTCCTAGCTTGAAAGTGAAACCAGGAATGAGGTAGCGCCCAATAACAGGTCTATAGTGGAGGGAAGTGCACCCACCACCTTGACACTGTGACTCTAATCCCCTAGATCAGTGCCCACAGGCCTTTCTTGGACCTGGTTCTCAGTTGTTTTCATCTGTCTGGCTTAAAGGGAGATATCATAAAACCAGCCTGGTACCCACTGACCAAGACTGACAATGTCCACCTCTGACTTCTACATAGTAGAATATGGAACAGTCTTGGAGAGTCCATTCTCAGCTGCTAGAAACATGAGACTGAGCATGGCTCCTCTCCTTTCTGCTTATGTCCTCTTTAGACTCAGTGATGCCGTGCATTGATTGCACAGAGGGCTGCAAAGTCATCTTATGGGAACAGAGTGAGCACCCCAGGAAAAGGCTAGGGTTCAGAACTCTGCTGAAGATGTGAACCGATTATCATTTGTTTTCCTTCTGTGGGGTATCACTTGGATTTTGTACTGAGCCTGGCTTCCTATATTATCAAGGAAGAGGAAAAATGAAACTGTTTCCCTCCTTTTAGAAGCAAGGGGGAAAAAAAGAAAGGAACAAAGAGTGTGGGAAGAGGAGAGGAGAAGGAAAGCAGAGAAGAAATGGAGAAAGTGAAGGGAAAGGCAAAGAGAGTGAGAAAAATAGAACAGGGGAAAGAGAGATGGATAAGGGAAGAGGAGGAAAGATGGGGCGGGAGGAAGCAGGAGAGGGAGGGAAAAGAAGAAATGAGGGGGAGGACCTTAACCTAGGAAAAGAACAGGCACCTTCTAAGATGTTGGTTTTATGGATCTCTATGGCTCAGCTACTCCTATGTACGGACCCCTGACCCCACCCATGTTCCTTAGTGGCCCCACCTGTTGCAGGAAAACGTCCTGGGAAGGAGTAAAGCAGATCCAAGTAAAAGGCAAGCTGTTCTTCTGTGTAGATCTGAGCCATTGCCACACCTGACCAAGAGGTTTGATGGTAGTTTCAGATCTTCTCTGCCAGCCCTGGATCTTGGTACTTTTCTGTTTCCTAGGTCTGTCTGGGGCATCCTGGGACATAAAGCTAAAGGCAGTAAGAGAATTAAAAAAACTGGGTTTCCCACCTAGCCCCTTCCTGCCCAGACCGGAACAGAGGAAGGATCTCTAGTCAGCCACAGAGACCCTAACTTTGGCATACCTCGGCAAACTTGGAACACTGCTACACGTTCCTAGTTCTAGAGCAATGAGCAGCAAAAAAAAAAAAACCACAAAAAACAAGAGGCCTGTGCAGGGGGGATAGGCCAGACTGGGACCTAGTAGGACCCATCCCACTGTTACTTGTTCACTTGTTCTACTTACAGCCTAGGAGTGACAGAGATGGCCACAGCCAAGCTTAGCAGAACCTCCCAGCCTACCCAAATGTGTAAGTGAGCCCATCTGGAAAAAAAAAAAAGGCTCCCATCCCCTGGGCTGGGGTGGTGATGGTATTAGGAAGTATCACCTTGGCATAGACATCTAACACAGACAACTTCAGCAAGGTTCCTGGGTGGGATGTGGGTGTAAGTGACCCAGCTGCATGAAAGGGTATGGGCTTAGACTCCTGGCTCAGTGCACACTGGCCAAGGACTACTACCCTGCAAGACAGCTGCTGAAACACTGACAAAGCTCCCTTCCGGTGGCAAGGCAGCCCCACCTGGGCAAAGCTGACCTCTGGAGGGCACAGATGGTGACTGCTGGAGTTACAAGCACCCTGATGTCAGGGCAGGACAACCCAGAGTAAAGAAGCTGAGGGAGCCTGCAGAGCACTAACTGTCCACTACAGCGAGTATGCGTCAGCAGCACGGGCAAGATTGGGAATATGCTACTTCTAAGAATAAAGTTGTGTGTGCAACCAATTGGTATTGCTTTTTTTTTTTTTGCTTTGTTTTGTTTTTGTTTTGTTAGCTTTAGACAGGACCTTAGCTATCTCAGGTGGCCTCAAGCTTGCTCTGTAGCCAGGGATGATTTTGTACTTCTGATTCTCTTGCCTTCTCCTCCCAAGTGTGGGTGCTTAAGGGGTTCCAGGTGCACACTGCCATGCCCAGTATGCAGAGATGCATTGCCGATAATTTTTAAAAAATTAAAGTGAGTTGCCAGACATGCAAAGAAGGCTTCCCAGTGCTTTTATAATCTGGAATTTTGGCAAGTCTGCTTCTACTTGGCAAAGACTCTCAGACACCCAAGATTGGGGAAGCAAGCCAAATTTCTAATCTTGAGTGATTGTGTGCTAGCTGGAGTGGAAGAGTTAAATGTGTTCCCACCACCCACTCCTGCATTTACACCAAGAATAAAGAGATTCATCACCCCTGACCTGAAGGATGTATCCCCTCTGTTCCCAACAACACATTTTCAGGGGTAAATTCTACCTACAAGAAGGAAAGAAGTCATTTTGAAAAACATGAACCATAAACTCCTTGCATTTTTTAAAAGTTATATTTATCTACCCATATAGGAAGGACATAAGGACCAAAGCAGGCATGTAGAGGTCAAAGGATAACTTTTGAAAGTTGGTTCTCCTTTTCCACAGTGTGGGCTCCAGGAGCTGAACTCAGGTCATCAGGATTGGCTGCAAACACCTTTATCCCCTGAGGCATCTCTCTGGTCCACTTCTTGAATTTAATGTGCAGATGATGAGAAACTTGGTATCCTTTCTCACGTTGTGAGTTACGTCGCTGGTTTAAGCTTCAGCTGAGAGATGACAGATACTCAACTCTGAAGGCTCTATGTGGTGCTAGCCTATCACTCAGCCAATGTGGATTCTGAAGGTATCCCAAAGACCTCAGGCTTCATTCATTTACTCCCTCCAGGTACCACTAAGAATGCTCTCAGCATCTGGAATCTGCTCACTAATCAGCTGGCCTTCATGCCAGAGATAGAGTCCCGGGCTCTCCAGATATGCTCATATAATTGTAGAATTCCTAAGGAGCGGAAAAGAAACTGGAGAGTGGTGAGCTATGGCCAGAAAGAGGTCAGAAAGTCTCAAGGTGTAAGAGGGGTTTTCCTGCCATTGCTGAAGGGGCTACAAGTTGAATGGGAGACTGGATCCAGGAGCCAGGGCAGCCACAGGGAGCAGCTGGCTTACAGGCACCAGGGAACAGGATTCTAACGCCATTAGAGCAAGGAGCTGAATATGACTGGTATCTGACTGAACTTGGTTTAGGACACCAAGGTGAGGATCCAGGTGAGGATCAGTCCAGCTTGATTTCAGTCTTGGAATACAGACTCACCCTCTGCGCCATGACCCATGGATACATGGGACAATCAGCAGGTAAGGTTCAAGCAGACCGTGAGTAGCATACCCCTTTGAAGCCCAGAGGCCAGTGTCCTGTGTCTTTTTGTACCATGTCAGTCAGTTGTCCCTTGTGAAAACCTCCCCAAAATACACTGACTTAAAAAGGCTCTGCCCCCTCACCCAGGCAGGGGCAGCAGCTCATCCAGACAGCTCTGCTGATTGGGTGGGACTGCTTTGGGTCCACCCGGCTGAGGTCCTTCTGAGGTCTGTGCTTATCTCATTCTTGAGACCAGCAGAGTGCATGCTTCTCTTGGCGGTGGCAGAGCTGAGGGGTGAACCCAACTGCAGGAGAACAGTGGAACCCCTGCTGCATCTGCTGGCCCAAGCAAGGCAGGTAGCCAAGGGAAAACCATGGCAAGGAGCACAGAGGAGCAGTACTGACCTGTAACAGTAGCTGAGAGAAGAGCTTCGGAAGCTGCCTGGGCTTCTGTTCTGCACGGTGCCGGAGCCTTGGGAAGGGAATCCTTTAAGCTCCTTATCCACTCCTGGAGCCAGCACAGGTTCAAGAAGGCCCATCCCTCACATCAGGGCTGCACTTCTCCAACAAGGCATGGCAGTCCTGCTGGACTAAAATCGTGCCTTTTGCCTGAGATGGGTCAAGGAAGGAAGAAGAGAAAGGAAAAGTGGGAGAGGAGAGAGAGAGTTCAAAAGAACAGTGAGTGGGTTTCAGGCCGGGATTGGTGACAGAAGGCAGCTGTGGGGTAGGGACTGGGCTTCCTTTCTGTTCCAACTCCTGGGAACTCACTTTTGGTCAAAGGAACTTTCCAGTGATGACTGCTTTTGCTAATGAGCAGCTAGATAACTGAATATGCACTGATGAGAAGGACTGACCATGTGATTAGAAAAGATAGTTAGTCCTACTCCTCAGGGAAGGATGGATCTTAAGGGTATCCTTGTGAGTGGTTCTATTAATCAGCCATGCCTTCGTGCAAAGTCTCCAGTAAGAACTGCCACCGAAGTTGCCAAGTCTCCTATATAGGCACACTGTCTGAGATTCCTGGGAACTGCATAGCCATGGCTCTTGGATTCCATCCTGTTTCTCCTCCATTCACTAGTTCTGATTTGGTCCTTTGCCAAAATTAAAAATGAAGGTGACATCACAGCTTTCCTGAGTCTGGTGAAGGATTAGAGTGTAGGGTGCCCAGTATCTTGGCAGCTGGGTGGTCTGGGGTCACTGCCCTCCAGAGGTACCTCCACTTTCCCCTCCTAAAGCTTCCCTGAGCTTGCATGGAACCTGCCCTCTTGCAGCAGAAAGTTGGAGGGAAGTCTGCTAGGCCTCTGCAGGGACAACTATAGAAGGAGATTCTAGAAGTCAGACCTGAGCTCCTGACTGAGTTCCTCCCTCTGGCCATGCTCTGAGTGAGTCATGTTCCTCTCCTGGGGCAGCCCAATCTTTCACAATAGTGTCTTTTACTAAAGCTGGTCCCTTGGGGCTTTAGTCTCTTCGTGTATAAAATGGGATGAGAGTAGATTCTTACATATCAGGAGCTCAGAGCATGCTCGGTGCTGGACGACATCCTGCTGTCCATCCCTATTTCGTCGTCATGGTACCTTGGTCTCCTCTCCTAAGCTGCCTAGTGGGATAGTTTCTGTCTTCATGTTTTTGTTTTGTTAGATCCCTCTCTGTAGCTGTCCCCTTCCTGACTCTGTCCACCAGGGACACCATTTAAGATGAGGTTGTAAGCTACAGAAGACCAACTTAAAGTGGCTTAGGCAAAGAGGAGAATTTTCTTTTTTTTAGACTCATGCATTGAAAGCCGATAACAGAATGGCTGCAGCCGTTTGAACAACATCAGCAGCAGCCTGTCTGTATCCTTAGGGTATCTATGTTATCCTCAGGTTTAGCCAAGCAGCCTAGCAGCTCTAAGCAATCCCTCACGGCACCCAAGTGTCTGCTATAGCATGAAAGCACACACTCTTCCTCCTCGCTGCACAAGAAGAGTAGAGCACCCCTCCCCTGGAGGTTCCCAGGTAAGGGAGAAGGGATGGGACATTTTCCTCTCACCCAGAAGCCTTTATGTCTGGGACTCAGACAGCTACGAATCCCTACAGGAAGCAACCAGGACCTAGGGATGCCACTAACTCCTCAGCCCACAGGGATGAGCAAAGAACGTGGTCTCACCAACAAATGGAATAGTCAGGTACGTTTCAGAAGATCCAGCTGGTGGGAACTGCGCTGTCCCCCTCTCCAAGGTTGGTGCTCAGTGCTCTTTAGACAGTTACGTGAAACGGTTATACCTCAGAGGAGAGAAGTTCTTGTTTTGTCTTGTTGTGTTTTTGTGACAGGTCAGCACCTGTGGAGAACTGGCCAGGTGGGTAATGGTTCCCAATAAAAACCTGAAATGACAAGATGCATCCATGTCACCCTACCAATGGGGGAAAGATCATAAAATAGGAGGCCCAGACGCTTGATACATCTCAGGCTTCTTTTATATTGTTACACAGATACTCAGTTTCTCCATGGGAGCTACTGTGGGAGGCATTTAGTCTTCTCATAGGAGAAACACAACCCTGTGAGCATATGCTCTGGTCTTCCCATGTGAACATGTAGCGGGCTGTTATGGTGGAGCGTTGTTTTTCTACAGATACTTCTCTTGCCCTTCCAAGGTCTCTGAGGGCAAAATCCTAGCCAAGAGTAGGGCTCCCAGCTGGAACAAGCTGGATCGGTTCCTTACCACATGCACTGTGGAGTTTGGATGCAAAAGCTCACTGGACATCTGTCTGTGTGAACAGGAAGTTCAGTTTTTAGTTGCTAAATTTTTGGAGAATATTTGTTCATAGAAACTCAAGATGCTCATGATGGCCACCTCAAATGGCCTAAAATGGAGGACTTCCTTGGGCCACAAAATTCTGCCTCAAAAGACCTCAGTGAGCTGAGGTCAGTGGGAAGGGCTCTCAACCTCTAATGTTACAATCCATCTTGTTTACAGAAAAAGCTTCTGAGGAGACTATCAGGGCCAAGTGGGAGTGTCATGTTTATTCTAAATTACATCTTATTTTAGTAAAAAAAAAAAATGTGAGGCTGGAAGTGGCTCAGCAGTTGAGAGCACTTGATGCTCTTTTAGAAGGCCAAGGTTCAATTCCTGGTACCCACATACCCACACACTGATTCACAACAATGTATAACTCTAGTTCTAGGGGATCCAATGTGCTCTTCTGACTTCTGTAGAGCGCCAAGCAAGCACACGGTGCAGAGATATATATGCAGGCAAAACAGTCTTATACACTTTGAAAAATCTTTAAAATTTTGTGAGAATTGCAGAAAAGTGTGAAGATAATAGCAAATTTGTTGATTCTTTAGGTTTTCTTATAACATAGACATAAAGCCAAGGGCCAACACAGTACATTAAAAAAATGAAACAAGCTGATCAGATGGCTCAATAGGTAAGGGTACTTGCCATTATGTCTGCCAACCTATATTTGATCCCCAGAACTCACATGTGAAAGGAGAGAACCAACTTCTGAAAGTTGTGTTCTGACTTCTGCTCACTATGGCATACTTGTACCAGCACTTACACACGTTACACAGTAATAACCAAAAAATTAAAATAAATGAAAAGAACTAAAAGCCTGCTCTAACGTGGTGTCTAAGCCTGCTCTAATTACGTATCTAGTAAAATAGAGAGCATTTAGAGCCAAATACCATTGCAGTCCCACCCATACATGATGGCTAGGAATGAGGAAGGGAGCCTAGACATTGTGTTTTCACTCAGCAGAAATTAGGTGGCGCCTCATCCAACAGTGTCAGTGGGTTACTATTCCACCCTTGCCAGCAAGTGGGACCAAGGGGGCAACTAGATATCTCATGGCGCCCATCATCAATGGCCCCTAGTGGGGTCAACAGAAGCAAGACATTGACTCTCCTTCCTTACCAGAGTAGCATCAGAGAAGACCAACAACAACTGAAAATTCAAATAAGATGGAGTCCTAAACACAATATGCAAAACACCCCAGTCTCAATCAAAAGCTACTCATCACACCAAGAACCAAAATGGTTTCAAACAGAACAGAACATTACAATAAACAGATACCAACAACACACAGGGATGTTATCATCACCTGGCAGCTTTCAAGCCAGCAATCAACAATTGAAACTTCCCCTCAAAAGTGCCACCAACTGAGAACCAAGCATTTGAATGCCTGAGACTATGAGAGATATCTTATTTAAACTACCACAGTAATGCTTTAGTGGTTGCCAGGATTAAGAAACAATACAGACAGGAGGTGGACAAGAGGGACTGTACAGTGAGGAGATAAGTCCCCTTTGACCCCGTGTATTCAGCTTGCTTGTCAGCAGTAGCATGCTGGCTCTGTACAAAGGAATTCTGGTTGAAGAGGTTGGGAGGGGTCTGCATTACTTCCTTCCCACAACTGTATGTGAATGTGCAGGGATATGAAAGGAATTAGGGTCCGGGGACCTGGCTCAGTGGATAAAGCACTTGCCATGCAAGCGAGAGTAGCAGAGTTCAGATCTGCAGCACACATGGCCAGCCAGGCATGGTAGCTACCTGTAATCCCAGCACTTGGGAGGCAGAGACAGAGGATCCTTGGGGCAATCTGGTTAGCTAAGCCGGCCAAAATTGGCAGTGTTAAGGTTCAAGGTAAAATTCCACCTAAACAAAATGGAGAGTAATTGAGAAAGGCACCTGATGTCAACTTCTGGCCTCTGCATGCACATACACACACATGTACCCCACACATATAAGTACAGGCATACAAATATATATGCACACAGCAGAACACACATGGACACATGCAAAAAAAATAGGTTAGAATAAAAAGTACCAACGGCAGGAGGTGCTTGATGACAGATGTCATTTCTTCCAGAATCTTTTAATGTAGACATTATTATCATTTCATTGTAGAGGAAGAGACTGGAGCTTCACGAAGACAGATAGCTCTCTTGGGGTCACAATACATGACGGTGAACTGGGATTCTAACACTACAGTTATATAACTCTAGGCCTCCCTCAGCTCCTACTGATCTTCAGTGGAGGGGAGCCTTGTGTGGCCATCCCCTGGCCTTTGTGCCGCCTTCCTTGGTCTCTGCATGAAGAACAGCGTCCCACGCACTCAAGGATCCCAGAGCTTCCTCTGTTCTTCTCCACCTACAAGTCTCAGCATTTGTAAAGGGCCAGCTCTCCTCTAGGGACAGGACCTGGCTAAACATACTATGTTTCTGGGAGCACCTGATGGCTGAGCTGAGTCCTTAAGATGGGAGGTGAAGGAGACCAGCATCACATGATCCCATGTCCATGAATGCCCAGAGCAGTGAGTCTACAGAGATGGAGAGCCAGTTGGAGACAACCTGGGCCAGTCATGGCAGGGGCAGGCAAGTGCTCAACAGTGCTGAGGTTCACCTGGCAATGAAGAAACTGTCAGAACTTATAATGCTGCTGGTTGTCCAGTTTTGTGAGCTAATTGCTACCCAAGCAGCTGCTATAATTGGTAAAAGTGGTCAATTTTATATTCTTTCACTGGAACAACAACAGAAAACTGATAGTCTAGTCTTGGGTTCAGGATCCAAGGAAAACCCAGCCTCCTGGTTGCTTCACATATGGCATCTGCATGAAGAGAAGCAGCAGCATGTGGGGAAGGCTGAGGCAGCCAGAAGCCCTGGGTCTCTCAGGAACATCCCTATGCATGCAGAGACACTGTCTCACTCCAGAAACCACACTAGAAACACAAACTTCATAGTGAGAACTGGGCCTAGGCACATGTCCACAGAGATTGTTGGACCAGGTATCCTGAGTCCGTACTGTGGAAGCTGATCAGGTCCAGCAGGGTGGAATGCCAGCTCCTTGGACAGAATGGACAAGTCCATCCTGAAAGGATCAAGGAACAAGGCCAATTAGCTAGCTGTTCCCACCTTGCTCCAATCAAGCCAGTGAACTAGTGGCCACCCCATGTGTGTGTGGACTACAAACATGCGTACCCCAGGTTGGTAGCCATGGATCTGTGCTGGGACCTTCAGAATGCTGGCCTGACTGAGCAGCCTCACCCTTTCTGTAGAGGGGATGCCAGGGAAAGGAACTAGGCCAGCTGTGGAGGCTGTCCTGCTGGTATGCTGGCAGTGCCAGCCCCTGGCTCGGGATCCCATACCCAGGCTGGGTTCCGAGGCTAAGGCTGGCCTCCAGGCACCTGTGCAGGCAGTCTGAGCCAGGCACTTCAGCAATCTGCAGAAACATCACTATGGGGCTTAACCTCTACAGGAGTTTACAGGAATCTATCTCTTCCTGGCTGCCTCGTGGCTCGGCTGGGAAGCCTTGAGGTCAGGTATCCAACCCACATCCAGCCTCAGCATTGATCCAGCCAGGCACTGTGCAGATGCCACAGAGGGAGTCCTGCCAGGAATAAAGGCAAAAGGGAAATGATAGTCCCTCTGGGTCCTAGCAGTACAGCCCCAAGAGCCACTGGAAGGCCCATCAAGGATAAGGAAAGTATCAAGTAGCTAGCCACAATGACACACAGAGTAGTAACTCCATGTCTGTCTGTCCCAGGTACTGTGCAAAAGACAGTTAGGAAAGCACAAGGCTATCAAGGCATTCCCACAATCCATTCCAAGGAGAGCTCACTCTGTGCTGTCAGTCTCCATGTCTCAGAGGAGAGAACTCAGGAGCTCCTACCCAGAGGCTTGGTGAAAAATTGTCAGAGGTAATGTTTGGGATCTGTTCTGAGAAGGGAATGCATAGAAACAGGCAAGGACACATCCCATGAGAGGTGACCCCAACTGTCCCAGGATTGATGCACTCAGTTCTGGCCAATGATAAAGGCTTTGGGTATGAGCCATAGATTCCCTCTTGTTCTAGTTTCAGCTTGCTGCTATGTAAAACATCCTAACCAAAGCAACTTAGAGGAGGAAAGAGTCTATTGGGCCTGTACTTCCAGGTCACAGTTCGTCATTGTGGGGAGTCAGGGCAGGAATCTGAAGCAGTAATGCTGCTTGATGGCTCACTCACTCCCAGATTTGTGCTTAGCTAATTTTCTTATACAGCCCAGGACTATCTTCTTAGGGATGTTGCCTCACAGTGGGCTTCTCCCTCATGCACCAATTAGCAATCAAGATATGCCAACAGATCAATCTGGTTCAAGCAAATTCTCAGTCAAGGTGTTCCTGCCACATGATTGTGGGCCGTGTCAAGCTGATAGTTAAAGCTAACGATGACACTGCTGGGCCAGGTAGAATGATGTAGGCACAATGCCTGCTAACTATAGATCCTGTCTTCCTGTGGAGACACTCCCAAGGTCTCAGCTGGACCTGTGAGTGTACTGTGGGCCAGATGTCACTGTTCTGAATTCTTCCAGTGATGTTAGCTTTATTAGCTGGTCATACAGAGTTAGTTACTGCTATCTGTTGAAGAGTGTGCTTGGCCATGGATGGAGGGATTCTGATGCGGTAGGACAGGCTCTCTGTGACAGAAAGTGTCTATGCAGATACCAAGACAGAGCTCCTTGGGCCTGAGTACACTCGGCTCACCATGAACAGTAGTAGCTCTTCTTCAGCTTGCCTGGGAACAGCCATCTTGTCAACCACTGAGTATGAATATATTTGTCCTGCATAGGGCCCCTTACAACATGACTCTACTCATATGTCAGGCCCACCCAAGCCTAGTGGTTTTGTAAAACTCTTATTCCTCCTTCTAAAATGACACTCTCCTGGTGTCAGCCTCGTGGAATTTCAAGGCATCAATATTCTAGGCAAAACCTTAGGAAACATTCTAGAAAGAAAGAAAAAAAAAACCTATCCTAAATCAGGTTGATGTCATAGAAATAGGACCTGACCAACAAGAGACTTTCATCAGCCATAGTATGGGTAAGAATCCAAGGGGACAAACCTTTAGTATCACAGAAGAATGTTGTAAATTTGGGATGTATGTTCAGCCAAAGAATTGCTTTTTTTCGGGGACCTAAGTTTCTCTGTGTGTATACTCATGTGTGTGCTGGTGCACATGCGTTTATACATGAATGTGGAGGCCAGAAGTCAATCTCAAGTGCCAGTCCTTAGAAGCTTGTTTTTTGAGATAGGGATTCTCACCGGCCACCTGAGCTTACTAGTGAGTCTCAGGGATCCTTCTGTTTCTACCTTCCATGCTGGGATTCAGAGCTCAGGCCACCAAGCCTGGTTTTGTACATGGATATCTGGGCTCAAACTCAGGTTCTCAGGCTTCATTGACTGGGCCTAGCCCTGAATGAAAGTTTTGTTTGTTTTTCTTACAACTTTCTTTTTCCATTTCTTTTCCTTTCTTTTGTTATTTCCTTCCTTCCTTTCTTCTTCCTTTCTTTCTTTCTTTCTTTCTTTCTTTCTTTCTTTCTTCCTTTCCTTCTTTTCAGACAAGGTTACACTATGAAGCCATGGCTGGCCAGGAGCTCACTACGTAGACAAGGCTAGCCTTGAACTCTGCCTCCCGCATACTGGGATTAAAGGCCTGGCTCTCTAACAGCTTTCTTGAGGACATACTCCAATAAATCCAGGAAGCTAAGGGGGAAAAAGCACAGGGTCCAGAAATCAGCCATGCTACGCTGAGCTGAATATGAAAAGTAATTCTAATCCAAGGACCGGGAATGTGGTCTGTATCCATCAGCACTTAGAATAACATAATGAGGAAGCTGGCTTCCTGCCTCACAGCAATGTGAAAGAATAAAGGCTGCTAGTAAGGACAAGAGAAGCAAAGAACTATAGAAGAGTACCCAGCAGCCACAGGAAACATCCTGGTGTTGTTCTGAGCAACTGAAAAGATGTAAAAAAAAATAAAATAAAATCACATTAAGAATGACTCCTAGATGATTCCCCAACACATGTAAGTCTTAGCGGTATAAGATTTTATCCTCTTCCTGGATATGGAAGAGAATAATGCAGATGGTCACTGAGTTGTAATGGTTTGACTCATGATTTCTCAGCTTCATAGCTTTCAGAGAAGACTTACTTTAACTTTTGATACCTTTCCGGATTTGAGATTCAAGGTCAATACTTGCCTGTGATTCCAGCCAGTAACTCATAGCTGCCTAGTGTCAGGCCAGCCACTTGACCACGAAGGGAAGCCATGGCTGCTTTGCAGTTTATTGTCAGTGATCACCTCCCTCTCTCCCCCCCCCCCATATAGGTCACTTAATTTTTCTAGTATAAAAACCCTATACGGTAGCCATGGCTGGAGCCTGGATCCATTGAACAGGGAAGGACTCTGGTATGGTTTTTCATAAAATAGGCAGTGATGTACTGAAAAAAAGACTTAGAGAATACAGTCTCTTTCCGGAGGCTGGGGACCAAGTAGCCATAGCTACTTGGCATCAAAGGTGGCCATGGTGAAGCTGCCCAGAGTTGCAGCCCCTGGCTGATGTGGAGTGGTCATCAGTACCAGAAATCAGCAACAGCTTCTTGGACATAGGGGTAGAGATGATTCCAGCTCCTCTGGAGTCAGGGAGGGGCTCCCCAGCACAGAGCCATAGGGGCAAGTCAACTTGTTTGGGGTGGTTTGGGGCTTGCCAGTCTTGTTCCCCAAGTATCCTCTTCATGCAGGGACAACAGAAAGGTTGGCCAAGAGGATGGCTCCTCAGATGGCAGTGGCTACTACCTCCTTGGAACACTTAACACCAAGACCAACATGACCATTGTAGTCCCCAGTAGGAAAAAACTTTAAGCCTGGACCACTGGCGCAGCCAGAGTCTGATGCGGTACTGACATGATCTTTAGAACCTCATCCTCAAGGGATGCATGAACGAAAAAATCAGTAATTGCAGATTCCTTGGTGGGCAGGGAGAACAGGCAAATTTCCTTCAGGGACTTGATCTTCATGGCCTTGACCAGGCAGCCCAGCTTGTTGATAGGAATCCACCCTTTACCCTCTGTTTTACCTCCATAAGCCCCCATAGCCTCAGCCATGGCCACTGCCTACACCATCACATCTACAACCTTTCAAAGTGCTGCTACATTTTCCCTAGAAGTCGTTACAGGTCCCAAGCCCGGGTTCCTTCCATCCTTCAGGCCCTCCCACTGCACCAGTGTCATCCACCATTTGGTGTTTTCCCAAGGAAGGAAAAAACCAACAATCTGTTCATGATATTGTTTTGTGGTTTGATACCCTAACACATACAAATACACAAAGTATTAGATACTTTATTTGCAAAACGGTCTTCATGATATACGATTTCTGCCCAGTTGTAGGCTCTGGGTACTGCAGATTTCAGGTAGGCCTGGCTGTGATATTTGGCATTTGTGATGATTCGTGTGGACTGTCAACTTCACAGGACCTGGAATCGGCTAGGACACAAGCCTTTAGGTATACCTGTGGGCTCTTCTTTAGATGAGGTTAGCTTCTGGGCCATGCCTATGCTTCACTTTTGTGCTTAGGTTAATTAAGGTAGGAAGACTCACCCTAAAAGAGGGCAGCATCATGTCCTGGGCTCTGGTTCTGATCGCAGCATAGAAAGAAGGAAGCAATCATCACCCTCTGCTTCCTGACTACAGATGCCTCCTAACTCCACACCTTCCCTGTCATGGTGTACCTTGGAACTGGGAACCAAAATAAACACTCTTCCTTTAAGATGATTTTGTCAAGGTATTTGATCTCAGCAATTAAACAACTAATATAGTATGTTAGGCACACAATACCAAATGAATTCTTGACTTGTGGTATTTTTAATCTATGTTGAAGGCTTGTTTATATAACCCCTTTGTAAATAGTAGCATCTGCATTTATAAAATCATAATAAGGGTCTGCTGGATGTGGAACTACAGGTGATTTCAGAGGTGACAAAAGTACAAGTTCAGAAGGGAGAGTCAAGCACCCCTTCTCTCATTCCTTACTATCTGTAATTCCTCCCTCCCTTCATCCACTCCCTGTTTTCTCTAGCTTCTATCACTCCTGAATAGACTGTATCTTTCAGCCACCAATTTTGGTTGGGTTTTTGTTTTCTCCAAACAGGAGAGTGAGGCTTGTGAGCCCAGGGTGCTGTGTTTTATTCACGCTGTGCAGGGCTTTGCATGTCGTAGCTGCCCACCATGCCTTGAGTGAATGAGCTTGGGGCCTACCCAAGAGCTCTATCCCTGAGCTCAGCCTTACCCTGTCCCCTGACCCTCAGGAGCCTGTGGCGAACCCCTGCTGGCCAAGCAGAAAAGGAAGTGTCTGCACACGATTCCAAACTATTAAGGAAAAGCTGGAAGAGCTAAAAATAATACAGCTAACGCAATTAAAGGGATGATGGAGGAAGTGAAAATGACTTGTCTTCTCGTTCATCCTGGGACACTGAGTAGAAATTGTCTAAAATTGGTCAATCCTGAAGCAGCAGTAAAAGCATTTTATTTAGAAATATGGTGGCAACAACAAGTTCTGAAAACATAAACTGTTAAAATGGCCTCTCCTGAGAGCTGGACGCGGGGCGGGCAATGGTTCTTTTTCATTTAATATCAGTCTACATTGCCTTAATATTTTTACTTTGTGTGTTTATTACTTTATAATTTTAAAAATGTGTGGGGAAAGCCATGTCTGCAGACTTCAATATCTTTGCTTCCTGTAAAAATGTCTTCACTTATTTATGATTTAGTATTATGCCACTGGACTTTATAGAGGGTCAATATAAAAAATGAACATCTGAAGAGAACATCTGTATTGTTTGAAAACTGCAATAAAAGGCATTCATGCCCATTATGTCCCCTAATGTCCCTTACATGAGGATTCATGCTGCAAACTTCCAGAACTTCTCACCTGAAGAAAGTTTGCCTCAGCAGGGGAAAAATATTTACCGAGGAGATGAAGGACAAAGGGTTGACTTCTTCCTACAGACTTCATCAAGTTAGTAAGAAACACTCCTAAATGTTCCAACGGAGAAAAGAAGGAGGGAATGTTTCACCAAAGAAGGAAATTAAAACAGCCATTAATCTTTTTATTTTTAGCAAGGAGGGGAGGAAGGAAGAAAGAAAGAAAAGGAAGAAAGACAGAAAGAAAATAGAAGGAAAGAAAGAAAGGCTGCAGAGGAAAGAAAACAAATAGACAATGGTAATGGCTAGAGACCTAGATCCTGGGCTCTGAAGATGATGGCATCACCTTCCGCTGCCCAACTGATACAAGACCAGATTTGTGTGTGCGTGTGCGTGTGCATGTGTGTGTGTGCAGGGTCTCTCACTGACCCTGAACCCATTGGCCTACTTTTAAAAACCACGTGAATAGGCCAGGCACAGTGGCATAAGCCTTTATCCCAGATCTTGGTGGGCAGAAGCAGGTGGATATCTGATTCTGAGGTTTGTCTCTCTACATCACCAACCATGGCTACCGAATGAAACCTCACGAATATCACAGCCCAGATTTGAACATCTCCATTTCAGCTGGATTGGCTGGCTGCTGAGCTCCTGAGACCAGCCTGTCTGTCCCCCAGTGCTGGGGTTACAGGCACACACAGCAATGGCTGGCTTTAAAACAGGTGTCAGAGATTTGAACTCAGATCCTGTAACTTTCACAGCAAATGGTCTTAACCATCAAGCCATCTCTTTAGTTCCTTCAAAAAGTGTTTTTAACTTTTTCCGTTCTCTTCGGTTCTTGCTGCTATATTTCAGGAGCATTCGCAGGCCGCCGAGCGCCCATCGCCCATCGCCATGCCTGGGAAAATTGAGGAAATCAAGGACTTTCTGCTCAGCCCAGCGGAAGGATGCCAAATCTGTCAAGATCAAGAAGAGCAAGAATAATGTGAAGTTCAAGGCTCGCTGCAGCAAGTACCTTTATACCCTTGTCATCACAGACAAGGAGAAGGCAGAGAAGCTGAAGCAGCCCCTCCTCCCTTATTTGGCCACGAAGGTGCTGAAGTGAACCAGTCCTCTGCATTTGACACTGGAAAGGCAAAAATAAATAAATAAATAAATAAATAAATAAATAAATAAATAAATAAATAAATAAAAATAACCTCCTGTGAAAGGTTGGGTGCACACTTGCCTCAGTGGGCATAGCACAAGTCAGAATGTCACCTTGCCAAGCAGAACTTCATATCTGGCCTGTGATATTCATGTGGTTTTTTTGTTTGTTTGTTTTTGAGACAGGTCTCACAATCTAGCCCTGGTTGGCTTGGAACTTGCTATGTAGACAGACAAGCCTCAGAAGCAGATATCTACCTGCTTCTGCCTCCCAAGTTCTGGGATGAAGGTGTATGCCACTGCTCTGGGCCTCTCCATGTGGTTCTGCTTTATATTCGTCTTTCTTTCTTTTTTTTTACTTTTTATTGGTTCTTTGTGAATTTCACATCATGCACCCCAATCCTACTCCCCTCCCCCTCCCCTCATACTAGCCCCTCCACCCTTGCAACTTCCCCCACCCAACAGAGAAAAAAAGTCTCATTATGAGAGCTGTATTATGTCACAGTGTATCCCATAGTATACCCTTTTGTCCACACTTCTTTGCTTGCAAATGTTCATTGCAATAGCTGGTTGATGGGGTCTGAGGCCTCTGGCTTCTGCTATGCTATCAGTACTGAACCTCACTGGGACTCCTCTCAGACATCCTGCTGTTGCCCTGTGCCATGAAGAACCTGTAGTTCTGGATCTGTAGGACTAGTTTTCTCCCACATTCTAGCAATTCATGGATGGGGTAGACGTTGGGGTGGGCCAATTCAAAGCCCTGGACCTGGGCCTGGGTGGTAGCTGAGCTCAGAGCTGCTCTCCTGCTCTCATGCCCTTGGGGCTGGCTCACCAGCAACCCCTGCAACCAAGGTCAGCTCTACCCTGATGCCCACACAAGGTGCAGGGCCTGTTCTCCTGAGTTTTGCAAGTGGTGAAGGACATGGTCAGTTTTCTCGCTCTTGTGGCCTCTGGGCCAGCTCTCCTGCTTGCTATAGGTGGTGAGGGATGAAGGAGGGAAGGAGGGTATTTCCCCCTTGTCCACCCCACCACACAGCAGACAGGGTCAGCAGGCAGAGTCAGCTCTCCTGCGTTCACACCCTTGGGCCTGGCTCATCCACAACCCCCATGTTCAGGACCAGCTCTACCATGCTGTCCAAATTAGATGCAGGGCCTGCTCTCCCAACTGCTGCAGGACCAACTCTCCTGCTCTGATGACCTCCAGGCCAGCTTTCCTGCCTGCCATAGGCGGTAAGGGGCGATGGAGGGGGTATTTCTCCCTCACCCATGTCACCCCACGTGGTCTGTTAAGCAGGCCAGTGGGTTAAAGGTTCAGAGTTAACGCATTTTTCAAAACCAAAAGACTTTGAAAACTTATAACTACTTAACATGTGTGGGTTAGGGCTGCTAGATGTGATCATGGGACTTTACTTGAAGACAGGTCCTTAGAGGACAAGAAGTATGAATAGGCCCCTGGGTTGGAGGCACGACATGGGCAGTAGTGAACCCAGGCTGGGCAGTGGCACTCTAACCTGGCCACCCTGATCAAAGACTCCAGGGGTGAGTAACAGTTTTGAAAAGTATTCAGAGAGAATCTCTGAATCTCATTGGTCCAGAACCTATGCTGGGTCATGGAAATCCCAGAACAGGGAGACAAACACAAATGATAAGTCTCCAAGGCATAGGTGCTTCTGGCTCCAGAGCACACCGGCAAGGAGGGGCTGGCACAGAGGGCCTTCAGAGCCAGCAGTGTGGGTATGTGACATGTCAGGACCAGGGGATCTCACGTGAGGCCTGTGAGCAAGCACCTAGAGATGCCTCATATCCTGAGACTTCTCCTTCTGAGTTTAGACAACAGCTTCCTGCTCTCCAGGACCTGACCTGATTCCACAGGGTGATGGGCATGAGGGTGGGGGATGGGGTGGCTCTGACTGGAACTAAAATCCTCAGCCATTTAGGTGAGGGGACTTTTTTGTTCCTCTCTTTGTCCTAGATAGTGTGTCCTTCAAATTCCTGCCTACCTGGAACCTGCGTGTGACCCTGCTTGGAGACAGGGTCTTAAAATAGCTAACCATCTACCATAGATTTATTTTTACTTGGAATGCACTCTGATCTAATGATTCTCCTTCTAAGGAAACAGTACACACACACAGTACACACACGGAAAATGTCATGTGACAGCAGAAGGAAAGACTGGAGGATGAGTACTCAAGCAAGGAGTGCTGGGAAACTCCAACAAAGTCTAGAATAGAAGCAAGGAAAGATGCCAACATGCAAGCCCTCCTACAGAGCAAAGCCTCCCATTGAGTTTGGACTTCTGACTTCCAGAGGTGAAGAATAACTTTCTATTTAGGGATAGTCCCTTACACATGGTTTCATTTTTGTGGTTTTCTTTACATGTGATCAGCCCTGATTTGAAGATATTAGGTAGGAAATTGAGGAAATAAACCATTTCTATGCTTTAAATTGCACACCATTCTCAGTAGTGTGATGAAATCTCTTCAGTTTCCCACAGTTTCTGATTTGGGATACAAATCATCTCTCTGTCTTGAGTATCCACTCTGTATGCAATACTAGCCCATTAGTCACTTAGCATCCGTCAAGGTTATCAGATCTACTGTTTTCGTGACATAAGATTTTATTTTATGTAATAATGGCTCCCATCTTTAAAAAATTACCATAGTGTATTTGTATAATTATCTATTTCATTTCTTATTATTAAATCCCTTGCTCCATCTAATCTGTAAGTTAAAGACCATAGGAACACATGCACAAGAAATAACAAAATGCAAGAAGAGGTTGGTGTAACTGTGCATCCTCTGTGGAGCTTGGATAAGGGGCACAACTGTATTAAAGCCACTCATGTGCTGTCTTTTGTCACAAAGCCCAGAAAATGGATGTACAACAATTCTAGGATGGGCTGACAGCTCCCACTAATGTGTCTGTCTCTTGGTCTGCAGAGGCAAGAACGGGAAGGCAAGTCAGACCAATCAACTATTCTTTAAGGAGCCTACTTGGGAGTGGCCTTGTCAGATCCTGGCTATTCCCACTGCTAGAGCGTGCAGGAGACTGGGTCTGCTATAAGCTATAGTTCCAGCTGGAATAAAGAAGGATCTGCAGTGAAGAAGGAGATGGGAAAAGATACAGTCTGACTCTTCCACCCTCCTCCATACAGGTGTCTGTGGCCTGAGAGGCGAGGCCCTGTCTTGGTCACTGTTCTATTGCTGTGAAGAGACGCCATTCTTATAAAGGAAGGAGTGTAATTGGGGTTTGCTTACAGTTTCAGAGGTTTAGAGCATTGTCATCAAGGTAGGGAGCCTGGTGGCATGCAGTCGGACATGGTGCTGGAAAAGTAGCTAGGAGTTCTGCATTCGGATCTGCAGGTATCCGAAAGAGAAAGCCGCTGGACGTGGGTTGAGCTTTTGAAACCTCAAAGCCCGCCCCATGTAATTTACTTCCTCCAACAAAGCCACACTTCCTAATCCTTTCAAATAGTGCCACTCCCCAGGCATTTAAATATATAGACCTATGGGAGCCATTCTCATTCAAACCAGGACAGGCCCCATGGCTCCTGAGGCTGACCTGGTGGAGGGGGCTGGGTCACTGGAAGGAGTCCACTCTCTGATTCACCTGCTGAAGTGAGCAGAGGCAGCATACAATGCAAGCCATGGTGTGTCCTCTTTAGTGGTTTTATACCAGAGAAGGTGACAAAAATACTAGCTGTAACATGAGATGTAGTTTGGCCCTGTTTAAACAAAGCCATCAAATGAGCAGGTGTTGCAATGTCATCACAGCCCATCTGATACCGAGGGAATCCAGAAGAGTCCAGCAACCTTCTAGGCTTAGATGTGGCCGTGCCCCTTTGGCCTTTGCTATGGTATGTCAAAGAGCCTTTTGACCTTTGAGAGCCACCTGTCACTCCTGGTAGAGCATGAGGGATTCAGTGCCATCATCCATCCCCTTTACTGTCCACTCCACTTGGCAAAATGATGGAGAATAACTGGGTTATTCTTGGCTACAGTTTGGGAGTCTGTGTTACCGCTTACCCCATATAAACGGTAAAAAAGCAACCCAACTCTTGCCAGTGGAGGAAAATTTAAGTCAGAATTTCAATCCCATGCATCAAAGCCAAGCAGGTGCGCCACTGCCATGGTGACAGGCAGAGGTGGCCCCTCAGAGCCCCTGCACAGCAGCTGTGCTGTGTGGAGAAGGATGCTGGGTAGTCATCCCCTCCCAGAGTTCCAGAAATACCAGGCAGGTGGATTGTCCATGCTGTCTGACCACTGAGCTCACAGACTGACACACAGGAAGGTATCTCAGTGTGGTAAAAGTAATGGTGTGCATAGAGGGGCTACCAGGAGGCCTGGAGAAACAGGTTCCATCTGCGTTTCCTGGCAATGCAGGTACCCCAAACCACAGGAACAATGATCTCACCAAAACCACAGTGTAGATTAGAAAACTCAGAGAAAAGAATTGCTTGCTCACACATTACTACAATAGCCACGTGGTGTATCCCGTTAACAGAAAACTACTCAGTCATCAAAAGAAATAAAGGATTGAGCTATATCACAATGCAGATGAACCCTGTAGGCAATCTGCCAGGAGTTAGGAGCCTAACTCAAGGTTCAGTTAGAGATGCTGTCTCAAGGGAATAAAGTGGAGAGTGATAGCGCAAGACACCCAACATCATCCTCTGACCTCTGCTTGGCTATGCACAGGTCTGTGCACCTGTGTGTATTCAACACAGAGAGAGAGAGAGAAGATAGGAGCACATGGGATAGCTCCCTATGAACAAACCCAGTGCCTGTGATCTGACTGCCAGAGCTCAATCTTGCGTGTGGCAGCAGGTGTAAAGGTGAACATCGGCACACGTACACATGCACACATTCTGGATGGCATTGCAGACAGGTTTTTGAAAGCCCTTCACGGGCTATGTGTCAGTTGCATTGTTCTGAGAGGGTTTGGGATGAACCTCAAGGATCCTTGGATCCTTGGAAGCCGGTGAGACACAAAGGATCCTTTCCTCTCCCTCAGCCGAGTACTCCGGCGCCAGCTCTGTGGCATTGGGTCAGAGACTGGACGGGGGAGTTTGAATGAGAATACCCTTCATGGGCTCATGTACTTGAATGCTTAGTCCCGAGTTGGTGAAACTGTTTGGCAAGGATCAGGTGTGGCCTTGTTAGAGGGGTGTGTCACCCGGTGTGGGCCTTAAGGTTTCAAAAGCCCACACTATTCCCAGTTAGCTCTGTCTGCTTCCTGTTTGTGGATCAGATGTAAGCTCCCAGCTACTGTTCCAGCACTGTGCCTGACTTCCTGTTGCCACACAACCCACCATGATGGTCACTGAATCATCCTGTGGAACTGGAAGCCCTGTAAAATCTTTCTTGTCTACATCACCTTGGTCATGCTGTTTGGTTACCGCAATAGAAAAATAGCCAAGGGAGCATGGAGGAAAATTAACATGTGC
The DNA here is from genome assembly GCA_028658305.1 of Pachyuromys duprasi. Lineage (NCBI taxonomy): Eukaryota > Metazoa > Chordata > Mammalia > Rodentia > Muridae > Pachyuromys > Pachyuromys duprasi. Next base: position 14,068,735 of record CM053762.1, read on the forward strand.
CAAGCACTTTGTGTTCCAAGGTGTGAGGCTGGCCTGGTTATCAGACTTCCAGGGTCTCAGCCTTGTCTCTGCCAGGCTCCTACACAGTGGGCTCTGAGGAAAACATGACAGCAGCTGGGCAGAATGCAAAGAGAGCCCAGCCTCGTGGGTAAAAAGGGAGGTCTGGTGACCTAGGGCCACCCTGCACACATTCTGCCTGGACTGGGCTTCTCCCCGGTGCTTTTACCTTTAATCTGGGGTTTGGGGTGAAAAACACCTTCTGGCCTATTTAGGATCACACCTAACCCAATGTCAAGGTAGGACTGCCCCCCACCAAGTTCTTCTTTGGAGGACCTCTGAAACTCACAGGCCAGTCAAGGACATCAGTGAGGGGAGCTCCCAGAGGGGCCAGGCAGGGAAGCAGTGAGCCAGCTGGGGCTAACAGTGAGGATGGTGGTGATTGGTGCCATGTCAGCTCTCTGAGGTGACTGGCATGAACCACCAGGCCTTCTGAGATGGGACTGGGTCTATCACCCAGATCAGCTACTCTGTTGGAGATCCTGGGTGCAAAGAGATGCTAGGTGATTACTGAAAATCCTCAAGTGAGGGGATGGGGACAGCAGGGCTTCTTGGTACAGAAGGCTCAAAGCAGTGATGCCCAGTGACCACAGACCTGAAGTATTAGGAGGAAAGCTTCTGGCCCAGGGACACTCATGTCTCTGCCCTGTTAGCCAGCTGCCACAAACAGCTGGGAACCAATAACAGCAGCAGTAACAATAATGCCCCCATTCAGGGATGCTGAGACGTGCTCATGGGAAGGTTTTTGTCCACCTCAAAACCAGACATAAAGCACAGAGCTAGAGCACACTTAGGCTACAACTCAACTAGGGGATTGGATTGCAGAAGCCACACAGCCAGCCACAAGCCTGAGCTGTTTCCTGGAAGATAATTACTTTATACTTATCAAAATAAGTGGTTCACTAGAAGGTTCTTATTTTATACCCAATTTCAGGTTTTTCCTATTATGTGGTATGTTCTTAGATGAGTGTGGAAGCATTTCTTCAAAAGCAAAAATCCTGTGGATAACCTCTGCTTTACCCTTGGTGGCTTCAATTGTGCATGGCTCCAATGTTTGGGTCATGACCCCAGCCACCCTGAGTCCAAGGGGATGGACAGATGTAATGGGAGGAGGAGGAGGAGGTAACAAGTGTGGGGTGAGAGTTACTGTGACCTACCTTGTCCCCATGTTGCCCTTTGTCTTTGTCCTTTGGTCCCTCTGACGGCCCTTATACTCCAGGTGTCTGGGAGACCATTGAAAACCTGCTAGTCCCCACTCCTCTCCTTGGGAGCAAATTGTATTTCCTTGGGGTCCACTCAAAGTCCCTTAAACTTGATGAGAGCCATCCTGGAAGCTAGAAGGAAGGAGACTGTGGCCTGGCAGTGCCTGCAAGGGAGTGTGGGGCAGCATGGTTGATGGGAGAACTTTCAGTGTGAGCAATTCATCCTATCCCCTCCCCTCTGACCTGTCAGCTGTCATTATGGAAGGGTTTTGTGCAGGACCACACAAATTTCTAAGACATTCACCTAAGAGAGCCCCAGGGGCAGTTTTCAGAGAAAAACAGGAAAGACTTTAGAAATAGGGTGGTTCCATATACCGGAGTAATGAATCGAACCTAAGGGTGAGGTATTGATTTAGCTTCACCTGAGAGGGGCTCTAGATGGTCCAGGGGAGGTGCTTCCAGTTTAAAATCTCCTAATGGATATGCCAATTTTAACTGATTTCCCCTGGCTACATCTAAATCTCTCCTTCAGACAATACTGTGTGGCTTGTCTATCGTGTGGGAAACGGGGTTAGAGGGACATCATCACCACTTTCCAAATAAGCCTTCCTTCTAGGCTGACTGGCCTGTCATTTTGCATGCTGGGTCCCAGGGCCCCGGCAGCCATGGGAGCTGGGAGGTAGATGGAGTGAAGAGCTCTTATTAGGGAAGCTCCTCCCAAAGCCATCTGAGATTGGCACTTGGCTTAGAATCATATGTAGATTTAATATTTATAACAATTTAACTTCCCCTTTTCAAATAACAGCTATGAAGCCCAGAGCAAGGAAATGAGCTATCAAGGGTCTCACAGCAGCAGCAGCGCTGGCATCAAGCAGCCCTGGGCACCTTGTCTACATCAGAGACTGCTCTGAACTCTCCTATTAACCCACAACAAACTATGGTGGTACCCACACTTTATAAAAGGGGAAAGAGAGACACATAACAAGAGGCTGAGAAGCTCTCCCAGGGCCTCAGGGGTGGTAAGATCATCTGAGTTCTCCCCACTGTAAAGAAAGGTGGTCTGCTGTCTCCTTCTATACCTCTAAGTTGTTTATACTGATTCCCCCTCCATCCCTACAGGCAGGTCAAGCCTGCTCAGCAGTGTGGGGTTCTCACTGAGCTTAGCTGAGGTGCACCAGGAAAGCAGGGCTTCCCTGTGTGTGGCTCTGACCTTCATGAAGTACTGATGGGATGTCTGGTGACCTCCCAGCCAGAAAATTTGGAAACATGGTAGCACTCAGGAGAAAAGGGTTGGGGCTGCCTGCACAAATCTCTTGAGCCCAGGGACACTCACTAATGTGAGTCTTTGGGGCCTTCATCACACACACCTTATTGATTCTGTTACCTTGCTGATCAAGATTCCCCAGAACTGCACCACAATGTTTCCTAGTCCGGCTGATGACGACTCCCTTAAGGTGTATTAATAGTTGAATAAGTTGTTCTTAAGGTGCTCCTACTTATGAAATAAACCATAATAAGCACACAGTAGTGTCCCGTGGAGCATCATATGTGCCAAAATGTATAGAAGCCCATGAACATTGTGGTGGTTTGTATGAGATTGGCCCATATTGGCTCATGTATTTGAATGCTTAGCCACTAGGGAGTGGAACAGTTCAAAAGGATTAGAAGGATTAGAAGGTGCAGCCTTGTTGGAGTAGAAGTGGCCTTGTTGTTGGAGGAATTGTATCATTGGGGGTGAGTTTTGAGGTTTCAAAACCTATGCTGTGTTCTCTCTATCTGTCTCTGTGTCTCTGTCTCTCTCTCCCTGTAGGTCAGCTATGCTCCAGCACCATGTGTGCTGCCCTGCTCTCCACCACGATAATGGACTAAGCCTCTGAAACTGCAAGCAAGCCCCAATTAAATGCTTTCTTTCATAGAAGTTGCCTCAGTCATGGTGTCTTTTCACAGCAACAGAACAATGACTAAGACAGAAGTTGGTAACAGAAAGTGGGGTATTGTCATGCCTAACCATGCTGCTGGTTGGCAAAATGTGGACTTTGGGGCTTTGGATTAGGAAAGCAGTTGAATACTTTAAGCAAAACTTAATGAGCCATACCAGTAGGAGCATGGAATACAGTGAGGCAGAGGGCTATATAAATTATGATGTCCTTGAACTCAGTAGCCTGCTCTTTGATCACCTCGCCCTGAGGGGGGTGGGGTGCAGCCTTACCAGGCCACAGAAGAAGACAATGCAGCCAGTCCTGATGAGAACTGATAGACTAGGATCAGAGGGAAGGGGAAGAGGACCTCTCCTATCAATGGACTTGGGGAGGGGCATGAGAGGAGATGAGGAAGGGAGGGGGGATTAGGAGGGGACTAGGGAGGGGGCTACAACTCAGATACAAAGTGAATAAACAGTAATTAATAAAACAATAAATAAATTAAAAATTATGATGTCCCTGCTCAAGAAGTTTCAGAGGGGATGAATATTAGTAAGTGGTCTAGAGACCATTCTTGAAATATTTTGGCAAAGAATGTAGCTGCTTTTTGCCCTTGTCCTAAAAATCTGCCTGAGGCTAAATTGAAAACTTTTTAATTAATGGAGCTGACAAAGAAGATTTTAAGATAGTCGAGTATTGACTGTGTTTTGTGGTTATTAATGGTCATTATTATGCAGATCTATAATGAAAAGAAACAAGCTAGACAAAGAAAAATACAAAATGTGCCAATTGAGGAGAAGGGCTGCTACAGAAAGTATAATGGAGTTAGTCCAGTGCTCAGGGAGATGAAATATTTAAATAAAAGCTTGACACTAAATGGAATAAAGAAAGTAGTGATCTCAGGGCAGTACTTTCCCCAGCTTTAGAGTCAAGGATACAAGAAAGGAGTTATGGAATCTCCCTCCATGGCTAAGGTAAGCCACTGAGTCCTGGTGTGTGTCCCTACATGGAGGCTCAGAAAGCCATTGTGCAAAGCTGTGAAGGTGAAGCCTGGGTTATATTGGAGACCCCAAGGTGTTAGAGATGCCAAGTGGTGGGATCCCTGCCAAGGAAAGTTGCAGACCAGGTGTGGAAGCAGCCGAAGAGAAAGAAGTGTGTTGCAGTCAACAAAGCTGAAAAGAGTTGATGAGCTGAAAAGCGCATTGACATCAGACATGGAGATGCAGAATTTGGAGTATGCCCAGCTGGTGTTTGGTCTTGCTTTGGTCCGGTATTTCTTCACTATGCTCCATCTTCTCCCTTTTGGAATGGTAATGCATATTCAGTACCATTTTATGTTGGAGCTATGTGATCTGCTTTTCTGTTTTGATTTTGCAGGAGGTTACAATGAAGCGATTGCTTTGAATCTCAGAAGAAACTTTGGATTTTTAAGTGGCCTTGAGGCTGTGAAAGACTATGGGGACTTTTGAAGTTGAACTGATATGGTTACAAGTCTGTGGGGGCCAGGGAGTAGAATGTGGAGGTTTGAATGAGGATGCACACATACACACACCCCAAAACGCTCATATATTTGAGTGCTTGATTGCCAGGGAGTGGAACTGTTTGAAAGGATTATAAGGATTAGGAGGTGTGGCCTTGTTGGAGCAGGCATGGTCTTGTCATTGAAGAAGTGTCATTGGAAGTGAGTTTTGAGGTTTCAAAAGCCCGTGCCAGGCCCAAGGTTTTGCTCTCTCTCCCTCCAACTCCCTCTCTCCTGATCTGCTTACAGATCATGATGTATCTCTCAGCTACTTCTCAAGCACCATACTTGCCTGCCACCATGCTCCCCGCCATGATTATAATGTACTAAGCCTCTGAAACTATAACCAATCCTCCATTTAAATGCCTTCTTTCATAAGAGTTGTCTTGGTCATAGTGTCTCTTCACAGCAATAGAATAAGACAAGCATTCATTAACTTTGCTTTAACTTCCTGATGAAGCCTGCAAGGAATAAAGTGCTTTTCTAGAACAGTCTCAGTCAAGAGAGAATTCATCCAGTGCTTCCTCTGTAGGAGCTGGGGCCATGACAGAAGGTA
>CM053762.1:14074487-14243968 GCA_028658305.1 Pachyuromys duprasi
TTTAAATGCCTTCTTTCATAAGAGTTGTCTTGGTCATAGTGTCTCTTCACAGCAATAGAATAAGACAAGCATTCATTAACTTTGCTTTAACTTCCTGATGAAGCCTGCAAGGAATAAAGTGCTTTTCTAGAACAGTCTCAGTCAAGAGAGAATTCATCCAGTGCTTCCTCTGTAGGAGCTGGGGCCATGACAGAAGGTAGTGTGGGTTTTGCAGCTGGGATGAAGAAGCCTATTACTCAAGGATGGAGCTGAGGTATAGAATCAAATCTCCTTCAGGATCAAGGTTTTGCCTTGGGTCTTTACGGGTATTTCGCTAAATTCCAAACCAGTGCTTGAGGAAGACTTCCTTCCTGGGAACTCCCATCACTGTTGTGGATGTCAAGTACACATCCAGAGCTGAGCAGTTGCTTTATTAAGCGTGCTCTCAACAGCACTAGAAAATGAGAGTGGTGGCATCTGTGCTGGATCTCAGCACAGAGCCCAGCCATACACAGCTGCACGTGGGAGGCAGGGCAAAGTTAATCCTATTACATAATCAAAATGCTGAAGCTTCCAAGAAGACTTCCCAGAAGAGCTGTCTGCAGCTGGTAGCCACCCCATAGGACACACAGCCAGCCAGCTCCAGGACAGGGGTCAGCAAACTTTGTGTGTATAGGGCATAGGTCTTTGCAACAGCCATGCAGCTCTGCAATGTGAGGAGAAGGCAGACATAGACACCTTCAGTAAATGCCAGTGGTTATATCCCGGCAGAGGCAGGCCAGACCTGTAGGCTAGCATTTGCCAGGCCCTCCAATGGGTCTTTCTGTATCTGAAACCACTAGTGTTTCACGACTAGTTCAAGCCAATAAATCCTTCTGGTGCCTTTGTCTCAGCTGTGGTTATAACACACACACACACACACACACACATGCACACACACGCAAACATATACAGTCACAAAACAGTCACTGTTTTGATCTCAGGCCTGACTTAGGGTCTAGGCAGTTTCTTCCACTCCACTTGCTGACTTCTGCTTCTGTGTGTATACCACCCTCCTTCTCCCCTTTATTTTTCTTATCTGTGTTTCTACTTGTTTAGCAGAATTGCAAAGCATGTGGGGCCTGAGCTTACCTTCCACGGGGGCCCACATTGTCTATTCATGAACTCAGAACACTCAGTGAGGAATAGGGGCAACTGCCAGATGGCTGAGGGCAAGCTGGCAAACAGGTAGAGAAGCACTATAAGCACATGGCTTCCTGAGTCCAAAGGACATTTTTTACTGCACATACAATGTTTTCTGCTGTCCTCCCTGGTCACAAAGCCCCTCAGGCCCATGGCAGTTTCAGGTAAAAGCAGCAGCAGAGTGCCTGAAACCCAACAAGTGTAAGTCTAATGGCTCTAGCTCTGGCTTAGCTCCAGGCCAGGCCCTTGCCCAGTCCTGCAAAGGGAATCAGCCTCAAACGACATTAGCTCAGGGCTTCCAAATAGCATTCCCTGGCCAAAGGGTCACTTTAACACCCAGCTTCTTAAACTGTGGGTCATGACCCACGCAGAGGTCATGTAACTGAATGTGGAGGTTGCAAAGCTTTGACAGCTGCCAAAGTTTTCAGGCAATGACCAAAACTGAATTCAAAACTAAGCCTGGGATGAATCTGAGGTATTTCTGGCAGTGCTCACTCATGTAATGTATTTTTTACTGCACACAAAATGTTTTCTGCTATTATAGAGCAAAATGGTTTGATGGCAAAAAGCAAGCACTTACTGTTTTCTGTCATTACTCAGCATGTAGTATCAAGTCAATTGGCCTTCAAATTATGTGTTAGAATATTTGATCTTTTTAAAATAACTATTTCACTCACTGACTGGCACTTCATAAAAGAACTAAAATTTTATTAGAAATAATTTTGGCTTGGGATTAGGGCAGAATCCCCTAATTTCCCTACACACACCTTTGCTGTGTTCTACTACGTGCTTGTCATCGCTTCATTTCTGTCACTGCGATAAAATACACTGACAAAGACCAAACTAGAGGAGACACGGTTTATTTTAGCCCACAACTCCAGGTTACAGTCTGTCACTGTAGGGAAGGGAAGATGGCGGAAAGTGCAAACAGTTGGTCCTGTCACAGAACAGTCAGAAGCAGCAAGCAACGGATTGCTGCATACAGGCAGCGCTCAGCTAGATTTCCGCACTCTTTTCTTTTTAAGGTTTGTTTCCATTTTATGTGTGTGCGTGAGTGCCTGTGTGAAGTGGAGGTAAAATGAAAAAGGACCAAGGAGAGCCCAGGATGCCAAGCGGAGCTGGTCTCGTGTGAGTTAGGGTGGTTTTTATTGGTGGCTCACTGGGACATTTAATTTATGGTGGGGGCACTGTGTTTGGCTCTTTGCTTCCCTAGAAAATGCATATTGACTTGGGGCCAGTCTCTCATGGTTTGTGTTTGTTTGTTTGTTTGTTTGTTTTTGAGACTTTCTCTGCTTGTGGGATACAAAATCGGCCTGCGTATAGTGTCAGAGCACCTGAATCCTCCTTCCCATAGCTGGGACACATTCATACACCCCTGTAGAGTATTCTCCACCACCATTATGAGGGATATTTACAGAATGGTTTTTTTCCCCTCTCTGAAATACATTTAGAAATGGCTGCCCCGGTGACCTGGGATAGCAAGTGCTCTGAGTCTCTAAAACAATCTTCAGTTGTAGATGTTTCCCCTAGCAGTTCCCAAGATTCTGTCCATATGATGCCGATGCTACTGTTCAACCTTGATTCAGAGTTCTCTGAGTTGTGTTTGGTATCAGGAGAAGTGAAGCAGGTAATTTGGGCACTGTACTGGGACCATAAGAAACATTTGCATCAAATATATGAAGGAATTGGGGCCAAGCGGCCAACAGCAGGAAGCAATTCTCTTGTGGGCTCAGTGAGAATTAGGCCTGTTCTCATTGAGGTAACAGTGAGTAACCCAACAGCCAGGCCCGTTTGGTTTTTTATCCTTTCAGTTCCCTGGCACTGAAACTGTGAACACTTCCTTGAGTTGTGGCCCTTTGGTTATTTGGGTGGTTGTATGTGTCTCAGAGTCACAATGCATATTAGCAGAACATAACCCTATGCAGGGGCAGAGTTAGGGAGGGAGCTGAGGCCTTGGGATGTTGCCTAGAATATCAAGGCCCACCTGAGTGATGAGAAATGTCCACTTGTGTATTGTCTAGTATACTCACTGTGCCCAGGCTGTAGAGAGGGAGCAGGTATCTCCTCAGCCAGCAGCCTGCCACCTGGCCTCCCTGCTCCTGCCCCCACTCTGCAGCCCCATATAGGGAGGCCAAACTAGATGGCATTACCAACAGTTTCAGTGGAAGGCCATGCACCTCACATCATAATGGAACCCCACCATGTATCTCTATGTCCTAAGCCACGTGTATAGATCATGACATTGGGATGAGCAGGGCACACTGCCTTCCCACCTATAGTCTGTTCTTTCTGGGATGAACGCAAAATTGACTGGGACAATAGATGGGACTTGAGATGGAGTAAAAGTTGGAGTTGGCATGTGGTGGGGGAGCTGGAGAGACAAGATGGCTAGGGGTGGGGCTGGAGAGATCGCTCAATGGTTGAGAGCACTTGCTCCTTTTTCAGAAGTCTTGGGTTCAGTTCCCAGCATCCACATGGTTCTTCATAACCATTTTTAACTCCAGTTCCAAGGAACCTAGTGCCATCTTCTGGCCTCCTTTGACACCAGGCACACACATGGTGCACTCATGTGACACACTCATACACATGAAATAAATATTAAAAGCTAAATTGGGGTCATGGTTAAAGCTGTGACTTCATTAGGTTCAACTTTGAATCCTGGGATGGCCCACCTCCAAGGATGTTCTGGATCCTGGCATGGGCAGGGACCATGCCTATCCTGGCAACACTAGCTGTAACCTGTGTGATTTTTACTTGTATAAAGTAACTAGAACATTCTACAAAGGCTTCCATTACAATGCCCTGGCATGGGTGCTTCTCAGCCTCAGCATGGAGCCCCAGGCCTTCTGCTCCAGCTGCCTGTCCTGAAGAAGGGAACTGCCTCCAGGATCCTTGAATCTTAGGGGGCATGCAGGTTTGAATGAGATGTTCTCCACAGTCTTGGGTCTTTGAATGCTTGGTCCCCAGTTGATGAGGCTGTAGGGGAGGCTTAGGAGGTGTGGCCGTCTTGGAGGAAATACATCACTGGGGGTGGGCTCTGATGGTTTAAAAGCTTTGAGAGTTTAAGGAGCTCCAATCACTCTCTCTGCTTCGTGCTTGCTGTTCCAGATGTAAGCTCCCAGCTGCCTGCTGTCTCCACTCTGTCATCACAGGCTCTCTGAAATCATAAGCCCAAATAATTTTTTTCTCCTCTAAGTTGACTTGGTGCTGTTGTTTTATCATAGAAACGAGCAGTAGGAAAGAAACTGATATATGGATAACTGTGCCTTACGTAGGTGACACACACCAGGCACTGTCTGCTCGAAGACTCAGGCTGCAGACAGGGACTTTTCCTTTAGTCAGACTTCATGTGCCTCCCAGAGACGGTGTCATAACCAGCCTTCCTCGGGTAAGGTAAGCTAGCAGGTACACAGCATCACCACTCATCCTACCATTACATCTCTTGGGCAAGCCAAGAGGCTGTTCCCAGCATCCCTGCCTACTGGTAATAGCGGAGCTGAGAAAGACAGGGTATGTCTCCGGCAGCTCTACCTTACCTGGGAAAGGACCACAGTGGGAAAGGCAGGGTCAGTGCTCTGAATCGGGTAACCCAGTGTGTAGGACAAGAGTGCATGCCTGGGGCTAGACAGAGTGACAGTGTAAGTTCTGAAACCCTCCACTCCAGTGGTCCTGGCTCACACTGGAGGCACAGGTTTCACAGCCTGCAATGCCATATAGCCCAGGCTGGCCTTGAATCCAGTGACCCTCCTATCTTTGCCTTTCCTCTCAAATGCTGGGATCACAGGTTTGTGTGTGTGTGTGCTTATGTATGTACATGTTTTGCTTTGCTTGTTTGTTTAGCAGAATTTGTTTGAGGCAGTGTCTCTCATTGACATAGAACTCTTTGGACCCCAGAGGCCCGCCTGTCTCTGCTTCCCTGGTGCTGAGAATTACAAGCATGTGTCACCACATGTGGCTTCTAGGGGTTAAATTTGGCCCTTAATGTTTTCACAGCAAGTACTTTACCAACTAAGCTGGCTCCCTCAGGTCTCTAGTATTAACTTTTAATTACATTTTTAGTAACGACCCTTATGAATTGAAACTGGAGGAAATTTTTCTATTGTGTGGAAAATAAATGTTGTATTTTACAGTCCTGTGGGTCAGCATTCTAAGCTGGGTCTTATCAAGTATACATTAAGATATAAGCAAGAATATACTTCCCAGAATCCCTACCCTTTGCCTCTTCCAGCTTCCTGTCCCCCTTGAATTGTGGCCCCCTTCCCCTGTCCTGAAGGCTAGTGTTAGCCAGTGGAGACCTTCACATTACAATCCTCTGGCCACCATCTCTCCTCTGTCTTTCACTTTAACATCACCTCACCCCCAATAATCCAAGAGGATGCTTCATCCTAAAGTTGGACAGTTAGCAGCTTTAATTTCATCTACAATCTTAAGTCCCTTTGCTATATAAGGTAACATACACGCCCAGGGATTAGGATGTGGCTAACTTGGGGGGGGGGTGTCTTATTCTGTCTACACAGGCTTTTTCTGGCTATCATATTGTTATTGATCTCTAACTTAATTCCACTTTTATTAGACGACACCTTGTGCATTATCCCAGCCCCATACATTCATTACCATTCTCTGTGTGGCCCAGCGTGTGGGGCTATGCCTCAAAGAATCCCCTCCACGCCCTTGGCGGGAAAGTGCACCCCACAGTCTTAAGCACCAGTTAGGTCACAGGAACACTGTGTCACATCCTCTGTGTACACTCATAGCACTGACATGTCTTTAAGATCTCTGAGCTGGTGGGATTGCCATTCCTTCTTTCATCACTGAATTCGTATGTATTATTATGCCTTCCTGATAAATAGCCCCTTTTGTCTTTAATGAAACCTCCTTTAGCTCTTTTAATGCCGGTGTCTTGAGTGTGTGCTATCTGATATTTATGGAGCCATTCTATATATCTGCATCCAACCATCTCTGTTCCATCGAGCTCAGTCTTCTTCACGTGCAAAGCCACAGACTCGGAGTCATAACCACAGCCATATCTGAAACTTCCAGATTTTTACTCCCACTTGAGGTGAAACTTGTACAGAATTTATTTCCTTGGCCATGCAGGGGGGGGTGAGGGGTAGGGGTTGGGTTCAGGCAGGGTTTCACATAGCTCAAGTTGGCCCTGAACTTACTCCGTAACCAAGGCTTGCCTAAGCTCCTGATTCCTCTGCCTCCACCTCCGGAGTGATGTGATTGCACACATAGACCACCTCGCCCAGCCAGCTTCACCATTTCCAAGGCCACAGTCCAGCAGTTCCAACTCCATTTGCATTGTTGTGTGAGTCATTTTGAATATGACTTCGTCTTACAGAGCTGAGATTCTATTCATATAGGAAAACAAGCCCAGAGCTGGGTGTGGTGGCACATGCCTACCGTCCCGGCACTCAGAAGGCAGAGGAGGGAGGATTGATGCCAGTTCCAACTCAGCCAGGGCTGCGAAGCTGTCTCAAAAAAATAACACAAAATAAAATAGCACTGCATTGCTCCCTTCTCTCTTTCCTGGCAGCCAGGACACAGCTTTCCCTGAGCAGCAGGCGGACTGCAGCAGCTGCCTTGGGAAAGCGGTATCATTTGGCACCCATCGTTCTGTGACTGGCTTATCCCACTCAGTACAACCAACAGCCTCCAGCTTCACATGCATTGTAGCATGAGTCAGGATCGCCTTCCTTACAAACGCTGAATGATCACTACTCCATTTGTGATGGTTTAAAAGAGAAGTGCTTCCCTATTCCCCTCCTCCCCCAGTAAATTAACCATAGAACTACCTGGTATTTACATATTACATCCTCAGTTGGTGGCCTTGTTGGAGGAGGCTTAGGAAGTTTGCTTTTGCTGGAGGAAGTACATCACTAGGGGCATGCTTTAAGGCTTTAAATCCTCAGACTACTGCCGTTTTCTGTCTTGGCTGCACAGTTGTGGTGTAGGGTGTGGTTTAGCTTCCTACTACTGCCACCGTGCCTGCCAAATACACTTCCTGATGTGAGCTGCCTTGGTCTTGGCGTTTGCTCACAGCAACAGAAAGGGAACTTCTTCGCCATCTTACCTGCTCAGCCATCAGCTCGCACGTGGGCCCCTTCTGCCTCTTGGCCACTGTGAGTAATGCTGATTTTGAGGCTTCGCTTTCAAGTCTCTTAGAGTAATACCCAGAGTTACTGGGTTGGGGTGGTAGTTCTAGGTTCAATTTTTAATGAATTACCACAGTATTTAGATTTATTAGGTACTCTAAATGTATTACCATTGTACATAGAGGCTGTGCCATTTTACATTTCTACTGACAAGGTCCAAGGCTTCCAATGTCTCCAAATCCTTGCCCAAGCCTTCTCCTTCATCCCTCCTACACCCTACATCACTCAATCGCTCCTTCCTTTGCCTCTCCTTATCTCCTCCCTTCTTTTCCAATAGCCATTTAATGGTGGTAAGCTATAGTTCTTGCCGTCCTCCATCTGTCTCTTTTGTGTCACTGTGATAAAACATCATGACTGAAGCAGTCTATAAAAGAAAGCATTTAATTGGGCTTATGGTTTCAAAGGGTTAGAGTCCAAGTTGGTGGAGCATAGGGAGGACAGCAGGAACATCTGAGAGTCCTCATCTTGATATACAAGCAGGGGGCAGAGAGAGAGAGAGAGAGAGAGAGAGAGAGAGAGAGAGATCATACTGGGAATGACATAAGTCTTTTGAAACCTTAAAGCCTGTCCCTAGTGACATGTGTCCTCCAGCAATGCTATACTTCCTAATCCTTCCCAAACAGCTCCACCATTTAGGGATCAATTCTTCAAGCATATGCATTTATTGAATCTATTGTCACTCAAACCGTCACGCCTCATTTTTATTAGCACATGCTAATTGTAAAAAAAAAAGTGGGTTTATTATTGGCCTTTTAATCAATTCTATTAGCCTCTGCCTTTGAATTACTGGGCTTTGCCCACTAACATTTAACATAATTATTGATACTGTTGAACAGGCTATGCTAATGTATTAATTTTCTATCTTCCTTGTATTCTTCATGGTCTTTATATTTTAAATTATTTTGATACTTGTAAATTTTCCATCTATTGTGTTTCAGCCACCCCCCTTTCTATGACACTATGAGGTGGCTGCTTAAGAGTTAAAATATATACAACATACATTTCATATCCGTTAGTGCTGTCCCATTTTATACCTGACTGTGTCCTGCCCGTTCTCCACACCACAGTCCAAAATGTGTCCAATCTGTAAAACCCACAAGACAACATGGTATTCTTTTGTACATAAACAGTTCTCTATATTTCAAAGAAATAAAGACATTAAAAGCCCTTTAATTTTTACACATCTCCCCAGTCCCGACAGCCTTCTTTATTTCTTTAACTTGGAAATTCCAACAGGAAAAACTTCCCTCCCCTAGAGCTTCCCTCGATGTTTTTCATAGGTAGCGACACATTGGTGTAGCTTTCTCTTGTCTCAATTTTGCCTTCATTCTAGAAAGATGCTAATCCAGATTCCAGACTTTGAAGTCAGCAGCTGTCCTATCAGGATTTAAGGACAGGATGCCACTGCCTTGTGGCTTCTACAGTCTTGATGAGAAGTCTGTAGTCACAGACATTTCCAGCTTTGGGGAATGTGTCTGTTTTCTCTGGGTTCTTTAAGGGCTGCCCAAAGCTTCACTGCAAATACCTTAGGACCAGATTGCTTTTCTTTGGCTAAAGTGAATTCCATGTAGTTGAAGATATCAGTCAGAACTTGGGTGGAATTTGGTCTCTGCCCAGGGTTTGTAGCTCTCAATTGCTGCAGGAGCTGACCTGGCTGTTTCCACATGCTTGCTTCTGACACGTAGATGTCTTCTCACCTGTCACAGAGCTGGGAAACATTGAGCAGGAATATGGACTGTGAAAGAGAGGAAAGACTTTGGAAGAGGTTGAGGAACACAGAACAACTCTATGTGGAGAGTAGTTAGTGGGTAACCTGCTCGGTGAGGCTGCCGTGGAAACTGTAGTGAGTGGCACACACTTACTAGGTGGTTAGCCATCTGAACTAACTCACAGGACTCTGAAGGCACGGCATCCGTCAGAGGTCCAGATAGAGGCTTCCTGTTTGGTTTGTGGGTGGCCATTTTCCTGCTGCATCCTCATATGGTCACCCCCTGCTTTTGTTCACTGTCATAACATTTTTTCTGAAAATAACATTGTCATTCATACTGAATTGGGGCTCCCTCCACCGATCTCACTTAACCTTTATTGCCTTCGAAAACCTCATCTCAAAATGGCTGCAACCTGATTAATTTAGGATTAGGGCTTTTACAGGAGATCTTGGGGCACACAATCCAGCCCACGGGCTGTATACAGAGAGCTAACTGCTCCATGATTTGTGCTGTGGGAGTCAGGTGGCAGCATTTCAGGCCTGGTCAATGGCTGACTATCGCTGTATCACTTTATCCTCCCCACAACCCATGTTGTAGCTGTTGTGGCTTCTTCTTTGCATACATGGAATTAACCTCAAAGCACTCAGCCAGTGAGGGACTGGCCCTCCCCCATACTGTCTTCTCCACCATGGCTGGCACTTGGTAGCTGGGGGTTAACATTTTTAGATATTTTTAAATTTTTCATTTAGTTATTTCTTGTGGTGTATGTGCATGTGTGTATGCATGCATGATAAGGTGTGTATTGTGAGGGCAGAAGACAACCTGTAGGGTCGGTTCTCTCCTTCTACCATGTGTGAGTCCCTAGTTTAGAACTCAGGTCCTCAGGCTTGGTGGCAAGCGCCTTCACTTACTGTGCATCTTGCTGGCACAAGGGTCAACTTTACTACTTTGGCTTCTGGTTGATTTTGCTGACAGGCCCAACAGCTCATTCCTCAGTTCAGGTTGCTATAAACAATGCTTGAAACAACAAAAACTCATCTTCCCCAAGTTCCAGAGACTGAGAGTCTGGAGACAGGTGCCTCATAGACCAGTTCATGTGAGGACCTCCATCAGGCCTGAAGATGCTGCCTTCTTGATGCTGTACTGTGGAGAGGCAGCGAGTAAGCTTCTAATAGCACTTCTTCTACTGACATATCTCCTTGCCATGTCAAGGCCAACCCTAGTAACCCCAGCTGACCTTAGTTAACCTCCTGCTAGGCCCCTCCTCATTGAAGGCCCTGTGTTTCTCTTACACTATGATGAGGAAACTGAGGGTCAGGAAGATGCAGGCACTGAGCTAGAGAATAAAACTGTTACTTGCCTCTGCCTATGCCAGGGCTGTGTCACCAGAAGTCTGGTTGGGGTTCTTGAGGTCTTCTAAGCCATTCAAAGCCTGAGTGTTTGTCACCATGACACACTGATACAACCATATCAGGACTGCAATGCCGAGGGGGGTCTGTGGTCCACCAGAGGCTCAGTGTTAGTTCCTGCCACTCCAAAAGCCTGACCCAGGAGCAGCTCTTTTTCAGATCTTTCAGGGGCCCAGGGCCTGGCCATCCTTTTGTGGACTGCTAAATAGCTGTGTGGTTTGTAAGTGTCCTGAGATTGAGGGTCTGTCTGTACTGACAACAAAAGGAAGAGGAAGGCCTCATGGCTCTGTTGCCACAAAGCACAACACAAAGTGTCCCCACTGTGGTGTGTGAGCAGGACACTGATGAGCTCATGGCCTGGGCTGCTCACTCTTCAGCTGGGTTTGCGGACTGTACCTTGGTCTGGCCTGGGACTCCAAGACCTCCTCCCTATGATCCCCCTCCACGCTGTAATGAAATCCTCCACAGAACTATACTCCACGTGGAGTAGGACTGGATCTTTTTTAGTGTAGACACAGGGGTGAGGTAATACCTACAGGAGGCCAAACTGGAACATTCTAGGAAGTTTGGCCTCATGTTAGTATGCAGATGCTACCAAAGAGAAACACTGTTATCGCCAGACCCGGGGGGAGGGGGGGGCATAAGGTTAGTGCCATGACCTCTGCACAGGCACATGTGGGTGATTCGGGAAATTCAAGTTTCCAAGTGTGAGAAGTGATTTGGTGGCAGTTATATGCTAAGGGACATTTGAGCTTCCTCCCTCAACTGCATCAGCCATGGCTTACCTCACCACACCACCTTTCACTGCATTCCCATGTTGTGAGGGGACTGGGCTTCAGTCCCTGGGAGAAATGGCTGATCCCTGGTCCTGCCACCTCTTAGAGAGAGATGTTGCTATTTGTAGGTGTGCACCCTCCTGGAAGAAGAGCCTCTTGGCATCAGGTAACTATAGCTCGGCGTGTAGCAGAGGGTACAGTCTCAACAGGAAGATGTGCAATTACAAGGACAAAAATACCCCAAGGAAATCAACACGGGACTTATTAATATAGGACCCATAGGTGACAACTGTCAGACAATCGGTCAACAAGGGGCCTCGTGTCTGCATGATCCCAGCTAACCCATCATGATCTTTATGAAGTGTCCTTCTGGGGGGTCCGGATCTTCAAATACGAGGGAAGACCCTTCCCTTTTATTAGCAGCTAAGCTCTTTATACTTTTACTATATTGCGGCAGGTTAGAAGTCTAAGCTTTATTGTCTTATGTTATTGGAAATCCAGATTCCGGCAGGCTTCTCCCTCAGGTCAAGCTTTGTCTGCGAATATATTCTCATTTTTCCATGTACAGAGACCGTCTGGAGAGGGGCAGGAAAGATTATGACTGTAATATACTTAAATCCAATTTATTTGCCTGGCCAGAAACTTCCACCCTCTGCGATTGCTTCCTACCCAAGATGTTGTCTTTAATTCTTTCGCGACAGGGAGAAGCATGCATGGGCTGTTTCTGGCAGGTTCAGATGTTCAGAGCAGCACTGTGGATCTTACAGTGTCTGGGCCAGAGGGTGCCAGGTGGGTCTGAGTTCCCATTCAGAACTTTCCACTTGCTCCTGAGTAATAGACCTTTGGTCATACTCACCTCCTGGAAAAGAAATAAAGAAACTGGCACTCAGCTCTCTTCTCCAGAAAGTCCTTTGCCTTCCTGGTCCCTGTTGTGGTCACTCACCTGCTTCATTTGATCCAGGCATATCTTTATCAGTGGTCATCATGCCATTGTGTGCTGTTCTGGGCCAGGGTGGCTCTGGCCCCTCATTATGGGCTTCACAAGACTGTGCTAGCATTTACTCCAGGCTTTACCTAGAGGTGCAGGCTCACAGCTCTGCTTTGGGAGGGAATGATTTTGGAGATAATTTTCTTAATTGGTATTTGTTCATTTGAAAGTATGGGCTGCAAAGGCACCATCAGGACTGATGGAGAGGTGTGGGCAGGCCTGCTTCCGGGGTGCCCAGTTGTGCCCAGGTCTTCCTGACCTCCACCTTGGCCAAGAAATATATGGTACCAGCCTTTGTCTTGAACTGGGCAACTAATGAATTTAGGGCTGTAACAGGCCCTCCTGTGGGTCTCTTCACTGTTACATAGGGAGCACACATTAAGTGCTGACTGTGTATACTCTTCCTTACTATTCTAGAAGAGGATAAATCAGAAAGAACAACTAGCTATAAATAAAGAAGCAGTGGGCTCTGAACTTGGAGCAAGGGCATGGGTCCCTGGGCAGGGTCCTAGCTGCAGGGAAACAGGGTCACGGAGATGCTACGCAAGTGGCCAACTCAACCACCCACATCCCCAAAATCCCTCCATTTCAGACAAACTGGGACAGGTGACCTCTACAGCAACCAAAAGTTGGCATGGACCTGGCATCATGATGCTCTAGGTGCCTGTGCCCAAAGAAAGTGAACCAAGAGGAGATGTACAGACCCCAAGAGAGAGGCTTATTATAGGGAGTTGATCAGAGTCTATGAAAGCTGAGAAGGCTCCCAGGTCTCTGAGCTAGAGGCCCTAGCACTGGTTGCTTAGTTTGGGTTTTATTGCTGTGAAGAGACACCATAACCACACTTATGAAGGAAAACATTGAATTGGGGCTGGCTTACAGTTTCAGAGGTTTAGTCCATTATCATCATGGCAGGAAGCATGGCTGCACATAGGCAGACATGGTTCCGGAGAGTAGCTGAGAGCTCTACATCTGGAACCACAGGCAGCAGCAGGAGACTGTGTGCCACATTAGGCATAGCTTGAGCATAGTAGAGCTCAGAGTCCACCCCTATGGTGATACACTTCCTCCAACAAGGCCACACCTAATAGTGCTACTCCCTATGGGCCAAGCACTCAATCATATGGGGTCATTCCTATTCAAACCACCACACTGGTATAAGGTCAATCCTGCTCAAGTCATAAGGCCTGAGACTTGGGGAACCAATAGGAAGGTCTCAGTGTGAATCAAAATGTGGAAGGACAGGAACATCAGTGAAAAAGGCCAGAGAGATGGGCATCTCAGTACTAATGAGGTAAACAGGGTCTTAGCAATCTGGATGATGCCTGTCTTCATCAGAAGCTAGACCCACTTAGACTACCGATTCAAATATCTCTTCAAGAAACATCACTATGTGACCATCCCTGACCCCTGCCAAACCGCATTTCCCAATATACCTGGACAGCCCTTAGCTAATAGAAAGTTCACTATCATGAGTCTTCTTGTTTCCTGGCTCTGTCTCCTCCTCTATGCCACAGATGATAAAGCTGAATCCCCACTCCTGAAAAACTTTATCCTCCCCATGAGACTTTGGAGATCTCTTTTTAAAAAAAGGCATACTGGGTGACCAGTGACCAGTGATGTTCTGTTGCCTAGGAGTCAAGGGCACTATGTTTGGAGGTGTGTTGAACTGCACATCATAGCACAAGATTGGGGATGAGAAGCCATTTTGCCTGGGAAACTCCAGTCTTTTGCTTTTTAGTTAGTGAGGACCCAGGATAAGGTCCTCATTACCTGGCACGCTCCCTCTCATGGGGTAAGCTCGAGGGGAACAACAGGAGCTGGATCAGGCAAGCTAAGCTTAGTGCTACTGCCTCTTCAAGGTAACACAGCATCAGGCAGCCTGAGGCTTGTGGTCCTATCCCAAGTCCCCATTGGGCTGAAGAACTCTGTCTTAGAGGGCCTGTCGATAAACAGTCTGCAAAGAGCCCTAGGATTATGCTACAGAATTTGCTAATCTCTATACTGAATAGCCCCATTCCCCAACTTTGCCTGGAAAGCTGGGGAACAGGGGTTAGCACTATTTGGATTTTTTCCAAGAGAAATTTCAAAGCAAGGTTTCTCTTGCTGTGAACTCTTGCATAGAAAGTGGGTCATTTGGGTTTGGCACTAATGCCTTCCTTCAGGTTGAACAAATATTTAGTGGCTGTCCCCTGTTCCACCATACCCTGTGTGATGCTTTGAATAAGAATTCCTTCCATAGGCTCAAATATATGAATACTTGGTCTCCAGTTAGTGGAACTGTTAGGAAGGACTAGGAGATGTGACCTTATTGAAATGCATCACTGGGGACAGGCTTTGAGCTTTCAAAAGATTCTTGTCATTTTGGTTTAGCTCTTTCTGCCTCTTGCTCATGAATTGAGATGTGAGCCCTTAGCTACTGTTCCAGATGCCTGCCACCACGCCTTCACTCTGGCATTATGGATTCTAACCCTCTGGATCTGTAGGCCCACTAGATCTCTTTCCTCTATAACTTGTTTTGGTCATAATGTTTTAGTACAACAATAGTAAAGTAACTAAGACATTTGCCTGTCTCTGGTTGCCCAAGCATCTTGCTCAACAGACTAGAATGAAGTGAGCAGAAATGTAGGCCACAGGACCAGTTGAGAAGGACACCAACAGCCATGAATAGGTTCATAAAATTATATTGGCTCTTTTGTTCAGAGTCAGTCTTGGGCATGAGCCATCCTGCAATGGGAAGCTTGGATCGTGCTAAGGTTTCCACTGCTGTCCTGAACCCCTGCAAGCCCTGATGGGGTGTATCATCATAGGATCATTGTCCTTATACACAAGACTCCATGAGATTATCTTTGTTTTTATAGACTAGCTCTTAACTTAAAATAACCCATTATACTAATCTAGATTTTTGCCATGTGGTTGGTTACCTGTGTTCAGGTATGATGTGTCTGTCCTCCTCACATCTTGCTGTCTGAAATCCTTCACCTGGATCCTCTCTCCTGATGTCTCCTGGAACCCTGCCTGTGGCTGAATTCTCTACTTCCCCTGCTAACTCCTCCTCCCCTGGCTGGCAGGAAGTCCAGCCTTATTTTCTCCCCTACTCATGTATTGGCTGTAAGCTGCTTTATTGGCATATCAGGGGACAACTGGGGAGCAGTGTTTATACACATTGAGTCAGGAGAGTCTCAGAACAAAGACTGCAACCAAATATGGGGTTATAGAAATCAGCATTTGAATTACACATAATCTTATGCCTACATTTAACACCTTTTGATTTAGCAGAAAAAAATATCAAAAGAAACAAAACCCTATAAGCAATACAAGTATCTCTCACTAAGATGCCAACGACATGGATTAGGGTACATCTGTTCAGTGTAATAAATAATATATGGCTCATGATAACCAACTACTTCTAGGGTAGAAGTGGAAAATGCAGGACATTGTTCATAATTTTAGCAGGTTCTGTGCATACACATGCACAAACATCCATGCACTCACTTTCGTACCCATAGATGTACACTCATGTATGTGTACAATCACAGAAATACAACACTGTAGGAAAAAAAAACCTACTGAATTAGATCAATCTGTATATTTTAAAAAGTTTTAAAAAGCTTGGAAAGGAGTTTGAGCCAGAACAGCTAAGTTGAACCAGCCAGCCAGAGTTCAGAAAGAGCTAGAAAGAGTAAGCTTATTCAGCAATAAGTCTCAGAGACTGAAGACATTCTGTATCTAGATTAGATTGTGAGACTAGGCCTAGGTTAGCAGACAGAGGCAGTAAGCCTCCAAGACGACAAACATCAGGTGAATAAAAGTTATTTTTACATAACACACATGAAATTAGATATACACAATCATAAATGGACTCAAATAATGAATATAAAGACAGACATACGCATGTATACATGTGTGTATACACACATACACATACTTAAGTGTACACTCAAGCATACATCTGTAAGCTGAGTGCCACAGGTATACAGTGGGAAGATGTGGACTATGCCTTTCTTTGTGGAGGTGGCTAGTGTCTCCTGGCTTTCAGAACTGAATTATAGTCTGTAATAAGACAGTGTCTTAGTTAGGTTCATTGCTATGTATAGACACCATGACCACAGCAACCCTTATAAAGGAAAACATTTAATTAGGGCTGGCTTATAGTTTCAGAGGTTTAGTCCATTATCATCACAACAGGAAGCATGGCAGTGTGCAGGCAGACGTGGTGCTAAAGAAGGAGCTGAGAGTTCTACATCTTGATCCACGGAAAGCAAGAAAAGACTGAATCATGCTGGGTGTGGCTTGAGCATCTGGGACCTCAGAGCCCGACTCTAGTAACCACTTCCTCCATCAAGGCTACAGCTCCTAATTGTGCCACTCCCAGTGGGCCCATAGGGGCCATTTTCTTTCAAACTGCTACAGACAGACAGCATGTGTGTGTTGTCATGTGGATAGATAATTTTGCAAATATTACATGCTTTGATATAATACAGACATAGCTAAATTACGTGGTTAAGAAAATACATTAGGCAACAAGAACCCTGTTAATTTGATTACATCCACATTCCCAGAAGAGTTTATAGGTAGATCTATCCTTCAGCTTGCTTTTTCCAGAAGAAACCATGCTCAAAATTCAGGGAAGTTTTCTAAAATACTCTTTGTCCTTCACAGCCAGGCGACATTTGAGCAGAACCCTAGAAGTCCTCTGTACTGCTCAAGGCTCAAACCCATCCCCAAGCCCCTCCCTCAGCCTCCCTTCTGCTGCTGCTCTTCATAGTAGAAATCTGAACCTCATAACTCTTTGTGTCCACCTCTTATTCTGAGACTTATAGCTGTAGAGAAACCCAGTTATGTTATCTGAATATGTTTTTGTTTTAATCCCATGTATGGGATATGGTGCTGTTTTAGTTAGTTCACAGGTCTTAATTATGATTGCCTTGTATTCTAGGAGGGGTGTGATTTTTGCTAGCTGCAGATAGTTTAAATCTGTGGATTCTAGAGAGGCTATAAATGGGAGAGGCCTGAGAGGGCCTGTGGCAGCTGCTGCTGACCCTGCTGCTGCTGGTCCCTGCTGCTGCATTTGCTATTGCTTTTTTGTTGGACTGCCGGACTGCTGGATTGCTGGATATTCTGATGCTGAAGATTGGACTTGCCCCTAGGAACCTGATGACCCTGATCAGCAGAAAGTGATCTAAGGAGATCTGTGTCCCCTTTCCCTCTACCTAGTGTTTGGGAATTGGAAAGGATTAGGGTGGAATAAGGGTTGGGAGGGTGGTAGATATAAGAACCAATAAAATAGACCAAAAAAGTATGCCCACGTATAGCCGCTGCTCAAAGCCACCAGCTGTCTTCAGCATCCTCTCAACATTTCTGAACGTTTACCTGCTATCAACTGGGGCAGCAGAGCAACTCCTGGAGGGGTGGGGTGGCATGGCTTGAGAGTGGAAATGAACTGGGTATGCCATGGTGGATTTCATTGTTGTTGTTGTTGTTACATGTAATAATGAGTAAGTTGTGTCAAATATCTTTATCTGTTGGAGCCACATACTGAAGTCTTTAGGAATGGATCAAAAGGTTGATGGGTGTGTTGGTGTACACCTGTAATCCCAGCAATTAGGGAGGCAGAGGCAGGTGGATCTCTGTGAGTTCAAGATCAGCCTGGTCTACAAAGTGAGTCCAGGACAGCCAGGGCTACACAGAGAAACCCTGTCTTGAAAAACTGAAAAAAAAAAAAAAGAATGGATCAAAACAATATTGCCTTTATATAGTCCAGGGAAAAATTAGAAATGAGAGGGAACAGGCCAGGAAAAGGCTCATATGAGGCTGGGCAAGGTGGACACAGCTAACTTTCCTAGTTGTTCAACACACACACACACACACACACACACACTATTTTTTTGTGGGTGATGAGAGGGATGTGAGCAGGTATGTTCATGCCAGTGTGCATATGGAGGTCAAAGGAAAACTTGAAGAAGTTGGTTCTCTCCCTGTGCCATGTAGGTACTGAGACTGAAGCTCAGGTCCCCAGCCTTGGCTGCAGTGCCTTTACTTGTTGAGCCATCTTGTGTGCCCCTGCTTTGGAGTGTGTTTGGATTTTCAAAGAATCTACTAAATGTAAAAATTTTTTTAAAAACAGTGATGCTTAGGAGTTGAGAAATTATCAATATTTATAATATATTGGTAGCTTTACAAGCTGTAAGAAATTTGATAAAATCTTAAAGCTAATTGGAGGAGTTATCAGATAAACCCTAAAACTCCTCCCAAGGCCACCCATAAGCCACCAAAATGGAGAACCTTCAAACTCTACATTAAGACTGGCAAGCTTCTATGAGGCAGTGGGCACCCTCCCACCTGTACCACTTAGCTCTGAGGCTCCTCAGTGTTACACTAAGACAAGAATCAGTCTCTCCAAGCAGTCCTGAAGGCTTAGGGCACACCACTCTTTTACCTCAAACCCAGCACATGCCTAGATCAAGAAAAGAATGGGATACACCCACAATAGCACTACTATATATCATGCCATGACCTAAGCTAGGCAGCCCCCCAAAGCCCAAAACCTGAACATGGCTTGGTCTTCCAGAAGTTCTTGTGCATCTCCGTATGTTACATCCATGGGGTGTTTATAACTCTTCTCTGCAGAACAAGGGCATCTCTCCAACCTCAGGTAGAGCTGAGTGATTTCTAATTTCTAAGTGACCTTGATAGAACCCACAGGTCTTGTCAGTCTGTGGCACTGAGAGAGGCAGGGAGAGGGAAAAGCAGAGAAGAGAAATGTGGAGACAGGAAAGATGGGGAAGCTGGCCAGGGGGAGAATGAAAAACAGAGGGAGAACTCCAGCCTGAGACAGAGCCCACATCTGGCCTGCACGGCACCTTGAAGGAGAGCATGCTGAGATTTCTCCATGGAGATTATAGCAGAAGGAGGCTTGGTGAAGAGGGGGCTGAGAGAGCAGATGGGCTGTCCCATGTGGAGTGACAGCTGTCATGAGCTCAAAACCAGGCCACCCAGTATAGGAGTGCAACAAGATTGCCACAGAGACTGGAGAAACAGTGCAGTGATTTCTGGGGCTGGAAAGAAAGTTGGACCCCACAATGACACATCCACCTGATGCTGAGCAATCCCTACTCCCTTCCCATTCCCTCCTCCCCCCCGCCCCCCTACCTGCCAGGTAGTTGGGCCAGGACCTGAAGATGGAGCTCAGCACAGGAGAAGGGAGGGGCTTCCCTGAGCTCAGCTGCATACCCGGCTCCTGCTAAGTCTGGGCAAAGCCCTGCTCAGGGCTTCAAATTATACCCAGCTGCAGAATCACAAATGCAGGGAAGTGAATTCTTTGGCTCCTAAAAATCCAACTTGGCTGTGAACAGAAGGACATGTCCTTGCTGCCAGATCAACCGCAGGGTCCTAGCGCAGAGAACCAGTTCAGATCTAGCCCTACTGCCAACCACTGGCTGCCTCAGAAATCACAGGCTCTTCTGGAGGTGTGTCTTGGCCAGCTCCACATTCCAGGGAGGACTTCTATGTGCCAATGTCGAGGCCAGTGCTGCCAACAGAAATGCCACACCCGCATTAGCAAGAGGGCTCAGTGGGTAAAGGTGCTTGCTATGGAAGCTTCATGACCTGAGTTCAGTCCCCAGATCCCACATATATGGAAGGAGAGAACTAACCCCACAAAGTTGTCTTCTGACCTCAACATGCTTGCTGTGGCACACACACACATCCATGCACAGGTATCTCTCTCTCTCTCTCTCTCTCTCTCTCTCTCACACACACACACACACACACACACACACACACACACACTTTTTAAAGAAATGCCTTAGTGGTATGTGAAGGCGGAGTGAGGGCTCTGTGTCCCAGAAGTGTTTGATTCTCTAACAGCTTGTTCAAAGCAGATTTCAAAACACAAATGCAGACAAGAAAGTGCCAGGTGGCCGCATCATGACCAGTCACACAACTGGACATGTGGCTCAGAAACGCCCTCTAGACCCAGCCTACTGGGTATGAAACAAATGCAAATGCTGTGCTAGGGTGGAGCTGCAACCCCGCCCCCAATCCTGTCACTCACCCTTTCCCCGTACTGAGACAGCCAAGTGTTTAGACATAGAGCAGCTACAGATTAGATTCGGGCAGCCTATTTCCCAGATCTGACCACACCACCTCTGGCAGCACTGGTCACAAGTGAAGGTACGGCGATGTGCTAAAGGCATTCCGTCCTCCTCCAGGCCAGCACCCTTGGATTCCCTGCCACTACCACAAAGCTCACCTCTGAGGATACACCCTTGGGGACCTGCTTGGGAAGCACCAGCCGCAGGTTGTCACACAGAAAGCAGTCATCGGTGGATCTCATTGCAATTCATTTTAATTACGTGTGGCATAAAAAGACCACCTACAGATGAGACAATGCTGCCGTAAGAGTCCCCAGGTTGCTGTGGGGAATACTTCATAACTGAAGTGTGTTCTCCCCAAGGAGTTATACCACCATTTGATTTAATTTTTAATTTTTACATTTTAATCAAAAATAGATCAAATGGTGGTGGTCTCTCCGGGGAAGCATACTTCAGATAAGAAACCGGCCACGCTCCTCTTAAATATGTAAAGCTGCCATCTCCCTGTGAGTCACAAAGGCGATGACGCCTCTGCCAGCCACCCTGCACTGCAGCTGGGCTCCCAGTCTCTGAACAGTGATACCCTCACACCCCAAGCTGTGCCTGCTGCAGTCCCTCACCTATTTCACATAGTCCCAGGTACCTGTGCAGAGCAGCCTGCCAGGGAAATACCTGTTATGTGCCCAGAGAGGATGGCTTACGCTTCTTGCCAGAGGGAAGTCTGAACCCTTCTCAGGCATGTGTGCACACCTGCAGACAGTCACGGTGTGGTATTGTATGTCCTAACCATTGCAAGGAAAGGTGTGCACATTTTATCCAGGTGGCTGCACAGAACTGATGTCTTCTATCAACCATGTCACCTGGCTGTCATGCCATGGTTCTGAGATTCACCTAGTCTCCTTCTGACGCTCATGTGGATCCTGGAAGCTGCCACCCATACTACATACATGTGACCTTATAGGGCAAGGTGTGCATCCTGCAGCTACTTGCTGTCATCTTGAAATAGGATTGGGCAGCCCTGATCACCCTATGAAGAGGAGGGGGGAGAGAGGAAGGAGAGAGAGGAAAGAAAGAATAAAAGAAAGGAAGGAAGGAAGAAAGGAAGGAAAAGAAAAAACTGAGAGGGGCTGTAGACTTAAATGAAGGACCTGACCCCCACCCCCCGCATACAGGGGGTTGGATTCAGGACGTGGCTCAGAGATACACGACGCCTCAACGCACAAGCAACAAGAGCAAATTAGATAAGTGAGGAGCTTCCATCAGTAACAAATAAGGAGTGTCGAGGACACCCAGATGCAGAGATGATATTGTAAAAAGATATAAGGCAGGATTGCTGCCCAGAATATGCAAATCCACAGAACTTCATACCCAAAACACAATAGCCTGATTAAAAGTGGGGTCAAAGACTTAAACAGGACCAGCAAAGCGGTTCAGAGGGTAAAGGGTCTTGCTCAGCAAACCTAAGAACCTGAGTTCAACCTTGGGAGCCCATGGAAATGTGAAAGAAGATGCGCCCCCCAGTGCTGTCCTCTGACCTCACACATGTGCCATGCCACGCATGCACACACACACATACACACAAAGCTTAAAAGGTTAAATAGCCATTTTCCCAGATGTCTTTAAGTGCCACGGGTCATCAGTGGTCATCACTAACTTTCAGGGATTGGGGAAGACATTCCCAGTCCTTGTGATTAAATTCTTTTTGCCAGTTCAAACTAATTATGAAAGGGTTTGTCAATAGTATTGGGAAATTCAGGAAGTTGACAGCATCCTCAATTTGAGTTTTTGAAAAGGAGTGTTAGAAGTGGGGGATGGCGCAGTGTGCCAAGCAAGCACGAGGGCCCTAGAGTCTACCTCCAGCTTCCATGTAAAGGCTGGGTGTTGCAGCACGTGTCTGTAACCCAAGTGTGTGGGGAGTGAGGACAGCGTGATCTCAGGGCTCTCTGCCAGCCCCGGGATCAGTGGCCTCCTGAGGCACGACACTGAACTTGACCTCCAGTCACTACATGCCAGCAGGGGCACACACACGCACATTTCAGAAGTGGAAACGATGGTGCTGAGAAGCTGAAGCACCTTGAATGGTGTCAGTATGCCCTTCGCTGCTAAGGATTCAACATGCTCAAAACTTTCTGGGGGGAATTTTTTCCAAATGGTTGATTTAGAACATGCCATCAATTTAAGACTTGTTTAAAGGTTTGCATACTTTGATACTTTTACACTAACGTAAAACCCAAAAGTGACAAGTTAAAGAGACAAATGAGAACCTATCTAATGACACACAGAGACATGCTTAGTATTTCCTTTGGTGGAAGGAAATGTCTATTTCCTCTTCTTGACAAGGAAATGATGACAAAGCACTGGGAAGGGATAATCGTATTTCACGCTCCTTGTGGGGTGCCTGGAAACCAAGTCTACTGAAACCTGGGCTGTGCTTAGTACCTGTAGTTCGGATAAGTGACCTGGACTGGGAGAGCAAGCGTTCTGTGAGAACAGATGACCTGGCCAGCAGGCTGCAAGCCTCACCCCCAGGGTCTTCCAAAGCTGAGGAAGCATCCACACACCTCTCTGATGACCCCACATATGCCCACAGGCAGCAGGGTACACCCCAGGGCTGCCCAAGACACGGATAGTCAAATGAGGCCTATCTAAGACAGAACTTTCTGCTGTCTTTTAAGGTGACATTGTATCTTTTGCCTCTGGTGCAAGCTGTAGCTGGCTTCCAGTTTTATGTGCTCCAGTATGTTCATCGTCCTAAGCTGAGCCTGCCATAGGAGCCGCTTGAGTTTTCCTTGGCTCTTCTATGCTGCTCTCTCCCCACACATGCCATAACCTGCCATCATGGCAAAACTCGCAAAGCCTGGTAAAAATCACAGTGATTCCAAGAAAATGGCGTTCTGCTAAAACTGATCTTGCTGTCAGCACTGGAACAAATAAGAAATTTGGTTACATGGATTTTAATTTCACTAAAGACCTAGGAAAGGCCTTAGAACTCATTGGTTTAAAAAAATGTTTGGTAATAAAATGAAACTAGAAAACAAACAGACGAACAAAAGAGACAGTAAGAATGTTGGGGCTGCAAGAACACTTTTAGCCAAAACCCCATCTTTCAAAATCACTGAGAAAGAATGAAGTATTTGAAGATGCCATGGAGATCACAGTGGTCAGCAAGGGTAGGGCAAGTAAAGGGATCACTCATGAGTTTAAGGCAGACGCAGAAGCAGAGACTGAAGAGAAGCAGGGGCAGAGCTTGAGGGCAATCTGTTTCACTCTGCTACACTGGAGAAAGGACAGAAGCAAGAGAGAGCTGGAAGAAAAAGCTCTTCGAATGTGAAGCAAAAACCTTCCTATAGTGCAAACGAAGAAACTCTTCAGGAAGTATTTGAGAAAGCCCCAGAATCCAAATGGCAAATCTAAAGGGCATGCAGTTATAGAATTTGTTTCATTTGAAGATGCTAAAGCTTTAAATTCCTGTAAGAAAATGGAGATTGAGGGCAGAACAATCAGGCTGGAGTTACAAGGACCCAGGGGATCGCCTAATACAAAAAGTCAGCCATCCAAAACTCTGTCAAAGGTCCTTTGGAGGAAACCACGGAAGAGACCTTAAAAGAATCAGTTTAAGGCTCTATTCACACAAGAATAGTCACTAATCAGGAGACTGGGTCTTCCAAAGGGTTTGGTTTTGTAGACTTCAACAGTGAGGAAGATGCCAAAATTGCCAAGGAGGCCATGGAAGTTTGTGACATTGAAAAAAAAAAAAAAGCTACCTTGGACTGGGCCACGCCTACAGGTGAAGCTGGCTGAGGTGGGGACAGAGGAGGAAGAGGTAGATTTGGTGGAAGAAATCAAGGAGGCTTCAGAGGTGGAGGGGGCTTCAAAGGTGCTAGAGAACAGAGTTCAAGTCACAAGAACAAAGGACAAAGTTTGAAAACTTTCTTCAATTCCTGCCTTTCCCCCTTGCAAGATGGAACAGTGGGGTGCTTACTCTGTTTCCTGTTCAATGACAGAATACTCTGAGGACATCCCAAGACAGTAAGGGCTCAGCCATGTAGTCTAACTTGGAATCTATATACATTAATGCCTCTCTCTCTTTTTAGACAGGGTTTCTCTGTGTAGCCTTGGCTGTTCTGGACTCACTTTGTAGACCGGGCTGGCCTTGAACTCACAGTGATCCGCTTGCCTCTGCCTCCCTGAGTGCTGGGATTACAGGCCTGTGCCACCACACCCATTAGATTAACATCTCAAAACAGATACCCT
The DNA here is from genome assembly GCA_028658305.1 of Pachyuromys duprasi. Classification (NCBI taxonomy): domain Eukaryota; kingdom Metazoa; phylum Chordata; class Mammalia; order Rodentia; family Muridae; genus Pachyuromys; species Pachyuromys duprasi. Next base: position 14,099,036 of record CM053762.1, read on the forward strand.
ATTGGTTTTTGTTTTTCCAGACAGGGTTTTCTGTGAAGCCCTGGTTGTCCTAGAACTCCATCTGTCAATCTGTACACCAAGCTGACCTCAAACTCAGAGATTCACCTGCCTCTGCCTCCAAGTACTGAAATTAAAGGCATGCACCACCACTGCCCAGTCATATAACTTTTAAAAGCTGAGTCATAGAGCTAACCCTTATCTGTACATTTTGAATTTACATTTTTATCCCATGTATAAAACCATCTTTTTCCTGCACAAAATAATTTATAATGACCTATGATGATGTGAAGGACACTTATCAGATAGCATTTTGTTAGAAAAAAAGAGTTGCTTCAGACCACTGACTGCAATCCCCCAGGGGTGGGCTTGTTATCCCATTCTTCTGTGATGAAGTTTTGTTTTATAATCATACAAAGACCATTTAAAACAAAATGTTACCCAAATTCTCCCTGTCCCCACACCCTCTAAACTGCATGGTCTAAAGGAGAGAGGTTGGGTTCAAGGACCAATGGTACTATAGAACTAAGCAAGTGGGGTCAAGGTGAAAGTGAGGATGTAGAATGTGGCAAGGTTAGCTGGAAGATACACTGCCAAGCTATACCACTCTCCTGAGGATTCCTGCCGGGACAGGAAGCTGTCAGTGGGGAAGGCTGCAAGGCTGGGGTTTCAGAGCCCTACTTGTTTTCTAGAGGGAAGATGCCGAGAAAGCACGTGTACTGCCCAGTGTCATCTCCTTGGTGTTCTTGCTCTGTACAGTCTGACAATTCCAGGCATCAGAGACGAAACTACTTGTTCCAAAAGATGGCCAGCCTCACCTCACCCTCTTGCCCTTTTCCCTTGGTAATTTTCCCTGACCTTGTCTTCTTTAAAAAAAAAAAAAGGGACCTGGAGGACTACACAGCAGGGAAAAATGCTGTTGCAGGAGACACCCTAGGCCCATTGAGTGTGCTGATGGACAATCCTGTGTGCCACCACCATCCAACACAGATGAGAAAGAAGCTTGAAGAACTTCTTGGGTTAGAGAGATGCCTTCCTGGGTAAAGGTGCTGCCAAACAAGCCTGACCTCCGCGTGTCATCTCCAGATCCCACATGGTGGAGGAAGAGAACTGGTTCCAGCAAGCTGTCCTCTGACTTCTGCACAAACTCTGGACGGGGGTGTTGTGACCGATTCGTGAGACCCCAAAAGACCACCAGGAGTCGAGCCCATTGCAAAATACAACGATCTTTTTATTACAACCTACAGCTTGGGCTCACAAACCCTCACCTTCGAAGTGGTAAGTACTGAGAGCCCCATGCTCAGGTTAGTTGGATGATTTAAAGAGTCACGTCCCTCCCAGCATGCCCAAAGCAGGGGGATTCCTGCCTGGCAAGCGTCTATTGGTTGAATCCAATAAAGGATGTTGCATTTTGAATTGACTGGCTATAGGAAAGCCCCCAAACTATTAATGGCCTGGCTTCCCTTCCTAGGAGGGGAGGGGCTAGTTTCATAGCAACTCTATCTCTAATGGGCAGGAAAGAATGCAATAAGGCTAGTTCTTCCCCTCAGGGAATTAAGGCTAGTTCTTCCTGAAAGGTGGCTGGACATATCTCCATTTGCTGGCTTGTGCTTTAAACTTTAAAACAATACCCACTGATTTCTAAATCTTTGGTCTCTCGGGGGCATGCATGCGCACATACATGCACACACAAACACACACACACCACACTTAATGTAATTTTCTTCAAGTTTTAAGGTGGTTTTTCAAGGTCACTCATGATATTTCCAGTAGAGAGAAGACAGAATCAGAGTTTACTGGGTCCAACACAGAGCAGGGATGTTTCTCACAAGGTGGATGGTGGTCAGAGGGACTGGTAGGTACCCAGAAACAGCCTGAGTGAACTGTGTGCTTCCGCAAGCACCAAAACACCTAGCACAAAAACATGGACATCCCTTTCCATGAATCTAGGGGCAGAGTTCACAGATGAAAAGAAATGGGAGCTTAAGTGATCTGCATCTGTTTATAAAAATTAACATCATTTTTGGGAAACACAAAACTAGAGCTCTTTGAAAACAAAACAAAACAAATAACTCACCCTCAACATTTTGAGGCAAAACATTTGAGAAGACAAACCACCATGTCTTCTCACAGTCTTGTCTGTTTGGGCATGGGCTGTCACCTCTAAGCCAGCTACAGTACTGGCTTCTTCCTTGCTTTAACAGCCATTGTCCTGTTATGCGGGAAGAGCTCCTTCACAAACAGCATCACACTAGTTCCGGCAGCCTGGTGTCCCCTATCCTAGTTCTGCAGTATGGGCAGCAATATGACCAGGCATCAGTATTAGTATGGACTGGGCACTTCCGTATGTTCCTAGTAGGTAGCACAAGCCCTGTAAAGAGCATGATGGACAGATGGAAGACAGGGTTGGGGCCCACCCCCAGCTTCCAGTTAAAGAACGTGAAATCAGTTCTCTAGTCCAGTCATTTCTTTAGGACCTCCACTCAGGAAGCTTCCTGATCTGGTGAAAACAAGGCCAGTGTCCAGAGTTACACACAAACCCAAAGCCCAGCAGCTGTCCACAAGTTCCATTTTCATATAAATGGGGTTCTGTCCCTGGCAACTTCACCTAGAGAATTACATAGCTTGATTGGACATCAGTATTTAGAAAAAAAAAAGTCACTTTAAGATTATAGAGCATTTTAAATATAAAAATAAGTCTTTTAATTAAAAAGAGTGTGTGAGAAGTCCTGGTTACATCCAGAAACAACTCCAAAGGCCACAGGCAGTGAGATCTCTGGCTGAGCCTTTTGATTACATGAGCCATGAGGCTCCAGAACATCTAGGAAGTTTGGCAAAGAATTTGTTGACTTCTAGATAATTTCCTGTCCAGCAAAGGACATTAGAGAAGAGGCTGCAATGAGCCAACATACTTAGGATGTTCCTGGCCTTCTGCAAAGGACAGTGGGATTACCTGAGAGGCAAACAGCCTCTGGAGGGAGCCCTGGCTACCAACTGAACACATGGGCACCCAGGCCAGCTGTAAGGGATTTGTACTGGTCATCAATCACACAAGGATTCAGATGCAACTGGGATCTTCCATCTTCTCATTTGCATCTTCTAGTGATTTCCGGTATGGTTAAAATGGCCCTGCAATGGTAAAAGAACACATTGTGAATATTAATTTGCTCCATACTCATTAATGGGCTTCAGTTACATATTCACCAACACAGAGAACACCATTTAGAGTAACTGGGCTAAGGTGGGTATGGTGGTACATGCCTGTAATCCCAGCACATGTGAAGCTATGACAGGACCACCACCAGCCTGTGCTACATAAAAGTAGTTATAGTCTATCCTGGGCTTCAGAGTGAGACCCTGTCTCAAAAAAGTTAGTATATTAATAGGGGAGAGGGATATAAAAACACACACTGGGCTAGCTGTTGTGTTTCACCTCTCAAGTGGTGGGATTACAGGAATATGACACCTAGCCCAGCTTACATTCGTAAATAATGACTTCTAAATCACAATTTATAGATGTATTATTGTGATACACTGTAACTAAGGTACTTAAAGTATTCTAAATAATATTCTAAACAAATATGACATACTTTATTGAAGAAAAAGAATGAAAACATCATTCAGCTAATCATGAAATAAAAATTTTAAATGTGCTGTCAAAATAATGAATCAGGATTCAAAACAATAGCAGTGTGGCTTGACCTCATGTGGATATCTGGAAGTAGCCCAGATCATAATGGTCCCCACCAGGGCACTTCACCCATCCTCCTAGAGTAGGCCTCTCTGGCCCCACAGAAGCAGATGGCAGAACCAGATGACTGGGGATAACAGTTGGCCAGGTGCTGCACTAAGAGGTCCCATCAAAGGACTCTTGGCCACAAGCAAAGAAAGACTGGGCATCCCTGCCTACAAGGCCCACCCAAGACACTAAGGGATTCCCTGAGGGGCTGAGGCCTACAAATGTTTGTGTGGCCAGGAAATGAGGAGATGACCATCCAGTCAAGGGTCTCATCATTCTCCAGGAAGCAGGTGCTGCCAGGGGGAGAGATTTAGGCCTTGCCTGGAGAAGACTGGCAGGTGGTGTGTACCCATTTTATACCAATGGCTCTGTGGTTCACCTGCGCCACGAGAAAAAAGTGCCATGAATGCCAGGATAAGCACTTGTGTGTGTACCTTAAGAGACAGAAAGCATCTTAGACAATGAAAACAACATTGAGGTCAGAGTGATCTAGAACCAGTGACAATAGGAGCCGGTTGTGCATGTGGCACACAGGCAAGATTAAAGTATCTGTCTGGAAGCTCAAGCTCTGGAGCTCAAGAGGACACTACATATCATGATGAAGAAAAGAGAGTTTACTCAAAACACGTAAGAGCACTGTGAGGACATGTGAAAATTTATGATATGTGAAAACTATGACATAAAGAACACATACAAACATATAACGTACAAGATCACAGATGATCATCATTCAAGAACACACAACAGAAAAGATCATAGAAGAACATCTAATATCATAAGAACATGCAAGATCATAATAAAAGCAAATTTAAAAACCACAAAAGATCATCCATATAAAAATATTATCTAAGAATATGCATCATAAAAGATAATCATGTAAGCACACACAAGAACACAAATGACAAAGAAAAATCTCAGAACACCATAGAACATACAGCATTATAAATAAATCCAGAAGAGCACAGAATATACAAGATCATAGATCAGTATCATATAAGATCATAAAAGAATATAAGAACACACAATCATATAAGCACATACAAGAATATACGAGATCATAGGTAAACATATAAGAACATATACAAACATGAAATCATAGAATTTTTAAATTTCATACATAAATATACATGATCATGGAAGAAAATCTAAAGTCATATAAACATACAATACCATAGAAGAATATCCTATAAGAGCATCCACGACCATAGAAGATCATCATATCAGAACATACACTATTACAGAAGAAAACACAGGTCATGGTCCCACAGTCCTTGAACAATGGCGAGCAGGAGAGTTGTCCATTTAGAAATAAGGTCCTGTGGCCCTCAAGGTGTTTCATAGTCCAGGATAACAGTTCTCCAGAAAGAATGCAGCATGCCCCCAATTTCTCCACAGGACTCTTCTCCCTTCTCCCTGAGGCTCTTGTGTGGTATGGGACTAGGTTGGGGAAGTCTGGGAAGACAATGAAGTAGGTGGGACTTCCCCTAAAGGAAAGCTCAGGATCTGGGGTGAGACTGGGTGAACATTCCTTCATCTATTCCATTCTAATTATGCCACCAGAACCGCAAAGCTTGAAAAAGAAATTGTTTTTCTTTTTTATTAAAAAGGTACTCACTCAGACAGCTCAGTTCTGTAGCTGCTCACACTTGGAAGATAGACTAAATGTGGAACATAGAGACTCAGGACCAAGACAGGGCACATCAAGATGAGCACAGTGACCTGCAGTCCTCAGAAACTGCCCATTTAGACCTCACTTGTTCCCTCCATAAATCCTCACTTACCACAACACACTCCTGATTTCTTTTTCCTTCTTTTAAATATTCTTGTTTTTTGAAACAGGGTTTTATGTAAACCAGCCTGGCCTCCAACTCCAATGTAGCCCAGGCTGCTCTTCAATTCCCAGCCCTTCTGCTTCCACATCCCAAGTACTTTAACTACAGGTAGGTGTTATCATGTCCAGTTTTGCCTCCCGAGTCTTTCATACTTGTCCCAGTTTGTCAGTGTCTTCTAGGTTACATGGCACACAGTGACACCGAAGAGAAGCCTGATCTACACATGACAGACTGCAGTGGGAAAGGGCTGAAGCCCTGAGGTTCTGGGACTACAGATAACATACACCCAAAACCAAAACCATGTCTGATAGGGATGGTTTGCTCCCTGGGTCTAAGCTTTGGTGAAGTCAAGGGCAAAGAGTAGGTCTTGTTGTTTCTTGCAATATGTCTCACCACAGACAAGTAGAAAGCCTGCTGCTGTTGGTAAGACCATAGGAAATCTAAAGTTACAGTGGAAAATAAACCTAAATTCCAGTCTTTTCTCACTAAGGAAGATAGAGAGATTGTTTTGAAGGATGACATTTGTTTATTTTGTGTATGCGTGTAGATATATGCACAAGCCACAACATATATGTGGAAATCAAGGACAACTTTGAGGACTTAGTTCTCTCTCTCTACTATGCAGGTCTTAGGGATGGAATTCAGGTCATCAGGACTGACAGCAAGCACTGACCCATCTCAAAGGCCTCAAGTTCTTATTTGCTTCTAATACTGGGATGGAAATGGACTCATGCTCAGTGGCTTTCAGCTGTGCTCACTGCTGGATACCTCCTAGAGCTTCCTCAGGAGCAAACTTGCCAATCAAGAACTCTAGTTCCAACAAAATTATCTTTCAAAACTGATTTAGAGATTACGACATTCTTAGACAAACCAACATAGATAATGCCTTGCATCAGACCTACTAAAATAATGAAATCCACAAAGAATAGTTGATAGTAAACACCTGCATGAGTAAGAAGAACATAAATGGGGTTTCTTTTCTAGATTATTATTAGTGAACAAATGCTATGGTTTTGTCTATTCGTGTACTCAGACATCTTGCTTAGTAGTATATCTATAGGCTTTCTTGGATATTTTATGTAGACAGCTATATAATTTAGAAATAAAACTTCCTTGTCAATTCTTCTACTCATTGCTTCTTTGTTCTTGTCTTACTATGCCAGCTGGAAACTCAAACACAGAGCAGGAACTGAAGTGGAAATTTCTGGACTCAGTTTTGTCATGTGATGTTCTGTTGCAAGCTGAGCGAGTACTTGTGTTTTGCCCAGGTTGGCTTGTGAAAGGGTATGTGATGTTTTGCTGTGAGATCTCATGTGGTAGGGACATGACTTTGACCAGCTGAGAACATTCCTGGGTGAACTCTAAGGAGAGGACATATATAGAGGCCCACATAAAGTGAGACATTGCTCTTTGGATCAACATTTCTATGCTGATCTTTCATGCTTCCATACTTTACTTTGTAGAGAGAAAAGTTTCATAGAGCTTCTCCGGGCAATCCAACTGAGTCTTGCAGCTTTCACTGACTTCGTGTTGCTGCTTCGTGTTGGCCTTTGGACTGGACTGCTAGTATGCTGACAACTGAGTCTGGTAATCCATGAACAACCCATCAGTCCTAATCAGCATGAAGTAGATAAAAGAGGACTACAGCCCTTTTCTCTACTAATATCCTACCTACGGTTACACGGGGTTGGAAAGGAGGTAAAGGCACTTAAAACCCTAAATATAGTAGGTTTGGTAAAAAAATCTAAGCCTACAAGGAACAGCTGCAGCAAGTGTCCCTGTCCTCCTCTTTGACAATGGGACACTTCCATAAAGTATTGTGCTCAACTTTTAATAGGATAAACTCTGTCCATGGTTCGTGAGATTAAGTAATTAGTTTTGTTTTGTTTTTTTATTTTTTTTTAAATCAGGGTCTTGCTATACAGTCCTAGCTGGCCTGGAACTCCTATGAAGCCATGGACTCCAACTCACCACAATCCTCCTGGCTCAAACTACTGAGCATTAAGGAGTAAAAAAAAAAAAAAAAAAAAAAAAAGCATAAGCCACCACACACAGCTCTGAATTCATTATGAAGAGGGCCTAGATCTAACAGTGAAATGCAATGATCACTTGTTTTCATTTTTCTAATGTTCAGCCAAGTGTCCTTTCATATTAGGTATTGTAAACCAAAAGCACCAATGACAAAACTACCAGGAATGGTGGCTTTTTGATAACTTTCTTGGTTTCTGCCACTGTTAGTGTCCTGTGTGTGTTCCCTTCTAGAATACTTAGTTTTGGTACCTAAGTATTCCAGGGGAAAGGAAGCTAGCCCTCTAGCCCACAGCCTAGCGCAGCAGCTGCTTGCTCTCAAGCTGCAGGCCCCTGAGCATGGCAAAGGAGCCACTCCACGGTGAGTAGGTGTTGTTAGTGAGAGGTAATCCGTCACTTCTTTGTAACAGCTCTCTGCAGCAATCAGGGGACACAACCTGTACCAGCTCAGTCGAATAAGTCTAAAGAAAGTCAAAACTGAAGGTTTTTTAGTTTTTATTTTAGTCACCCAAAACCCCTAGTGCCCTCCGAACCTTGAAATAGCCCAAATAACACAGCTACAATTTTAGTTGTCATCTGGTTACTATATTCCGGAGAGAACATGAATGGCCAGGTGCTGTCAGAGTGACATTTGAGAACTGCCATTGGTCTACTCCAGCTCAGCCTGGGCTCTTTCCTTGGCCACCTTTTCCCCTCACAGCATTAATGAACCAGCTGAGATCGTAACCAAGATTCTTCTTGCATTATGAATGAAGTCCAGAGGAGCAGGGTACCGTTGCCACTCTTGTCAGAGGGAATGAGGTAGCCTGCAGCACCATTAGTGTGGCTTGTGGTACTGGCACACTGCCTGCAGACCACAAGTTAGTCAATTGTAGAGCCTGACCCCTGCTCCCAGACCAAAGGCATGCTGGCCAATCGCTTACCTCTACTGTCACACCTAAGACATGGGACTTTCTATTCTCAGGATAAAAGGCTGACAGGATAGGCTGTCTCTGAAACACACAGGGTGTGTGTACCCCAGTCTATCTATTGTCAGAACCAGCATCTCATTTCTGTCCTCTCGTGCAGCCTGACCTTCAGACTGACACACCAAGTGTGACACCATTTCTTTGTGGCACAAAAAAAGGGAGGAATGGCTGCCATCTAGATAGTCCTGCTTCTGCATAGCACTCAAAAAGCACACAGAAGTAGGAAACAACTACCAGCAACCTTCAGAGTTAAGGAACCCAAGTGTTTTAAGGGTCACTCATTTGCAGGTAAAAGCACAGAGGGTGATGAAGAGATGCCTCAGTGGTTAAAAGCACTGGCTGCTCCTCCAGGGGACCAAGGTGGATTCCAAGCACCTACAAGAAGTGGCTCAAACTGTAACTCCAGTTTCAGGACTCTGGTGCCCTCTTATGGCCCCTACAGGAACTGCATGCATGTAGTGTACACAGACACCTAGGCAGAACACTCATACACATAAGAGAAGTTCAAAAGGGGGCTATACTCAAAACAGAAATGTCAAACATTGTCTCTTGCTTTCTGTTTAAGGGCCCAAGTTACTTGCAGGTTTACACTAAACACCTCCTTCTAAACACCCCTACACTCCAACTCTGTATAACCTGCCACATACAAATGCATGCTTACACACACATACCACACCCATGTATTAAACACACACATATATACCATATTAATACATTACTCAAATACACCATAGCCATGCATTCTGCACACATATACCACACACACATATATACCACACACACCTATGTATTACACATGCACACACCACATACATACAAACACATGCATGGGTGTGATATATATAATGCATTCCACACACACCACACATTCACAAGCATCCTCACACACAGACACATACATAAATATAATGCACATGCATTCTACATACAAACACATAGATATACACCAATTATACCACATATATGCATATACTGCACTCATGCATTACATGTACATATATCATATATGATGTATAGACATCACACACCACTAACCACTATCAGATTTCTATGTCAACACATGATGAACAGTAGTACAGAGATTTATAATATGCACTTAAATGAGAGAGGAGGGGAAGAGAGGAGAGAAGTTTAATGCTAATTTATAAGACAATGTCCAAAATCAACTTGGAATGAGGAGCCTTCACAAGGGGCTTTCTTCCCATAGTCCTCCCCCTTACAACTCTCTGACCCCTCATGGATCTCCCTCATAACCCCCAGGCAATGCCTCTCCGTTATAACATCCCCTCCACATCATGAATCTTGCTAACTTCCCCTTTGTAATTCTCCCTTAAAACCACTTTCACAGATCTCCCTTAAAACTCCAACTCTTAATGAATCTCCCTTATAGTTCCTCACACTTTATGAATCTTATACCCCTCCTTCATGAATCTTCACTAAAACTGCCTTTGCTGATTCCATACTCTATAAATCTCCCTTATAAAACCCCACCTGTCATAGATCTCCATTATAACTCGTCCACCTTCTTGGATATCCCTTATGACCCTAACTCTTCATTGTCATTGCCAAATCCAGTTACAGACCAGGGACTTGGCCCTGACTGGGGCAGAGAGAATAGAGAGTGACAAACTGATGGATGGGCAGAAAACTGGGGCTGGGTGGTCTGGGCTCTCTGATGGAAAAACCACGTCACCCCAAAACTGCAGCATGCTTATTACATAGTTGAACATGGAGGTGAGGTTATTGCATACAGCTGGACAAAGATGTTGGATTATCACTTAAAGATAAACAAGATTTTATGGTATACAGCTAGATTGAGAAGGCAGGTTTAGCTGAACTTAGTAGGAACAGTCTCTGTAGAAGAGCAGTCTTCGGTCCCTAAATACCTGGCAGAGGAGAAAGCTACAGTGGACATTTTCTGTACACACTATCAACATCCATAAAACCAAGAGGAACATCTTCCCTCTGAGCCTTACTCCCAGGGAGACTTTGCCATTTTCTCCATGGGCCTAAGGTTCTAGGATCCTTGGCACTCCTGTGCCCATGTCAGTAACACACATCCACTCAGGACTTCACTCCCTTATAACTGAGAACTAGTGAGAGGGCTTCTTCTGCTCCCAACATCTCATGGATCTTGCTTATAAACCCCACCCTTCATGGATCTGCCTTATATCTCCCTTTCCTCATGATGTTCATTATCATCCCCAACCCCTCACAGATCTTCTTCTGTTTATTTTGTAGCCCTTGGTAGCCTCATTATCCCTAACTTAATTGGTCTGAACTGACAAGATGCAGCAGCATTCCCGTGGCCAAACTGACCACAGAGAGGCTGTTCAATGATAGTCTGGCATTGGGTCATTTGTAGAATGAATGGGAATCTGCTGGTAACAGTCCTCAGCCATGTGTCTGGATGTATAAGAGAAGACAGTGCACAGCAGGAAAAGCAACAGTCTGACAACTGTAGGGACAGACTCTTAAGTGCCACCAAACTACACTATTCTTACACTCATTCTAATCCTCAGGAGTGGGTGATACAGGGCTAACAGGAGATGGCCCCAAGTAATAACATGTAACACAAGCTGAACTGTGACAATTATAGAGAAAAGTGTCAGTTCGTGTCTATAATGTCTATAATCTTAGCACTCAGAGACTGAGGCAGGAGGATTACAACTAATCTAGGTCAGTCCAGGCTTCATGGTTAGGCCAAGGCTAGCTATACAATGAGACTTTGTCAAGCAAGCAAGCAAACGAAAGTACCCATGTCAGCAATTATTGAAACAGAAACCACTGCAAGAATGAATTAGAACAGATCAGATGGAAAGATTGAAGTGAAAATATAGAGCGTGAGACAGAGGATATACTGAGGAAAGGTCCATACAGTCACAAGAAACAACTCAGTGATTAAAACTTGAGAGAGGGCCGGGCAATGATGGCAGACACCATTAATCTCAGCACTGGGTGGCAGAGACAGGAAGATCAGTTGTGAGTGAGGCCAGCCTAGTCTACGGAGCCAGTTCTAGGACAGCAAAGGCTACACAAAGAAACCCTATCTTGGAAAACAAAAAACCATGACAGAGGACTGGAAGATGGCTTGGCAGATAAAGCACTAGCACACATGCATGAGGACTTCAGTTTCAATCCCTGGAATTCACGAAAAAGATGAGCAGTTAAGGAGAGCCACCTGTAATCCCAGTACACGGGAGGCAAAGATAGGAGGTCCCTGGGGTAAACTGGCCAGCTAGAATAGCCAGAATTAGTGAGCTCCAGTTTCAGTGGGAAACCTTGACTCAATAAGTGGAAAAGGATCATGAAAACAATCAATGTCAAATTTGAGCTTCCACACATGTCCAAACACACGTGGTGTGTCTATACTCAGGCAAGCACACAACACAATATATATATTTATATATATATATATATATTTTATATTTTTTTTCTGTATGTATACATACATATACACAAATAAACAAATAAAAGACAGGTAAAGAGCAAGGAGCTCAGAGACAACAGAGACAGCTCTGCTCCGCCGAGGATTCAGAGCAGGTAGGATCAGCTGGATTAGTGCATTACAGAAACAAGGAGAAGCTTGTTTATACAGCAGCTTTCAGGGAAAGCCACCAAACAAGCTGTGACGCACATGTGAGGCTGCTGTTAGGGAGTCCATGTGAACTACACTGATAGAGACTCTGCCTCCGTCAGAGACAGGGGAGCCATCCTGAGTCAGGGAGGAGTGGTGAGCGGGCAGGGAAGCACTGTGCATGCAGCTATGAATGAGCCTGAGTTTAATAAAGTCCTCCGAAGTTTGCAGTTGCTGCCCACCAGTGATTTGCTCCTAAGTGCTGCTCCCTGGGATCCTGCATCTCTAAAAATACTATTTGCTTTTTATTTAACACTGAACCTTTTGATGTTTTAGAATATAAAAATAGTAAGTGTCTTATTATTTTAAAAGCTTAGGAGAGAAACTAGCCATATTATTAGAAAAAGAAGATATATGCAGCATAGTCTGTTCAAATATCAGGAGGTGTGACTTTTCAAATTCACATTTCAATCTTTATTTACATAAGACTTTTAGAAATAGTGGGTGTAAATATTAAACGGCCCAAGCCTGAGTAAAATTTTATTGAGAATAACTACAAATAAAAGGAAACTGATTTTTTAAAGTCAGTGTCTGAAATTTAGATGAAAAGAATATTGAGCATTAACCAAAAAAAATGATATTTACATATCAATGTAGGTTTTCTGCTCATAGATTCATTTCCTATGAAAGTAAAGGAAGCAAGCCTGGGGAATTACAAAGAAACAGAAAACCCTAAGCAAACAGGTACTGTTGTTCAAACAGAATATTAGCCAAAATGATCCAATCAGGTACTTGAGCTAATTTTTTTCTCCTTTAAGCCATTCACGCCAGAACACAAGCTCTCAGAATTCACATGATTTCCAAAAGTGCCTCAGATAGACAGGAGGAGACGAAAGCTATATTCCATGGATATGGGGTTGGGGGCAAGAAAGAGAACCCACCAGTCACAGGCAGAGAAGTGATTCGACCTCAGTCAGGGACAATGCTCAAGCAAAGTATGACTTATCTGCATCTTAGGATATACTTAGAAGCCATGGGAACCAAGCTAAATATACTAAGTTCAAATGACTGCATCTTGAATTTTCTACCACTGTTCGGAATTACAGTTCACATGCAGCACATAGCTCTGCAGAAAGACAACAGAGAGTAGCAAAGCATGCCTCCAAGGAAAGAGCTCGAACTGAAGTTTGCTTTCGTATCGCTCCAATAATTTCAGCAACTCCAGTTCATGAGAATAGCAGCTAGCAGGGTGCCAGGTCTGTCTAGGTACAAAAATGATGCCTGTCATTGTAGCAGGCAGACCTGTGTCAGCTGAAGATGCTTGTAAGTTACGGACTCAATCTTTTGCTCATCAGGAAGAGCAATTCACTTCTCTGAAGATCTTCAGGGGGCAATCTCTGACACTCAGACACATGCTTACTCTCCTGGTTTCTATGTGGAATTTAACTACAGTTCTATTTTATTACAATATTAGGATTTCAAATTTAAAATAAAAAACCCAAGAATTACAGAGGTTATCAAAAACATATTAACTTGTTCTTAGAGTAAGTTCAAAATTAATAACAAAGGCATTATTATGCTAATATATACTTTATGATATTCTGCCCTACAGCAGAGGCTGAGAATTGACTGGCGGTCTTTGACCTCCCTTTACTTTGAACTGATGGTATGAACACTGTTTCCTTCAGAAATCTACCATTTATGTTAAAGTTTACAGAAACACACTAGAAAACTTTAAGCAGATGAGGAAAAACCCAATCCTGATCCCTGTTGAGATAATTAAAATAAGGTCATGTTCTTTCCCAAGATGACCTTCAAGTTCTGTATGTTAGCCAAGTAAAGGGTCAACTTCTTTTCCTCAAGGTTGCTTTCTAGTTATCAACACCTTCACACATATACACATATGCAAAAACTGGTTTTTAGTAGTAATTTTAAATTGATTTATAATTTCTGTTTCTGAAAATGAGGCTGAAACATTTTTCCTCAACAGAATGATAAAAATACCTCAAACTAACCTTTAGTTTTTCTAACACATCTCATTCTTTATGCATGTAACTGCAGATTTTATTGACTGTTTTACAGATCTGATGTTTAAGAATTCTATCATTTATGTGTCAGTGAGGTCACAAAACACACTTACAGATTCCCCCGCAATACATCTCAGGCAAGGCTGGGCTGAACTCCTTCCACCATTGTGCAGCGTCTAGTAAACGAATCACAGGCATCGGTGCATCAGCACAGGGATATTCACGATTTTATTGAATGAACTCTATGGGCCCACGGTGGGTCTGGTGGCAGGAGGAACATACCACTGAGCTCAGCCTCTCCTCGCTACACTCCGGTCGTGGTGCAGGCGGGCCTCGTGGCCGTGGCTCCTGGTCCTCTGTACTCCAGGACACCAGGGCACAGGTGCTTAGCATGTGGCCGCTGCACTCATGCGCGCCAGCTTCTGACCTCCTGCATGCCCGTTTCTGAAACACAAAATTTCACTTTAGATAACCCCAGACAACATACAGCACTGACTGAATTCAGTTTCAGAAAACTCCAGCTCCAAATACAGACCCCTGTGAAGCTGGAAAACTTTATAGACCATGTGTGGAGATGACTTTCAGGACTAACAGCCATCACTTACATTTAACCTTGTTAGCTCAAGCGCTGTCTGTAGTTACTTGGCTTGATAGATTTAAAATAGTCATTTTAAACAATTTTGGCTGAAACTCTTATAATAAACTATTGTGACTGGTTTATTGAAAATGTACCAAACCTATAAATTCTGTTCAGGGAACTACTTATATGCCTCAACACATCTTGCTTAGCATCGAGTTGCATTCTTTCTTACCGCAGTACACATGGCTCACTTGTGAATAATTCTCTTACTGGCACGGAAGAACAAATTACTTTTATTGATCTCAGAGTCTGCACACAAGGCCTGTTAACCAGGTAATCTTGGGGAGAGTTAACATTTGGTTTTTGCATCCACAGGAACTAAAGAAGGTTAATTACAAAAGTAGTCAGCCCTTCCACACTTGAGAAGTATCATGTCCTAATACCCCAAGACACATCCCTAGACCAATCCTGTTCTAGGTAACAGAGTCAGGGGGACCTCTGTAAACATAACCAAATCACCCTCAGGCCAGGGCCAGACTGTCCCTGTGGTGGCCACCCAGAAAGGCCTATTTCTGGATACCTCCCAAGTAAGAAAACATTTCCTAGTATGGTTCGCTGCTCTCTAACACCTACACTCAGTTATAAACCACTGTCCTTGCCAAGACTGAGTTTCCCCAGCTGTGTTTATTATCTATAGTATCATTTATTTAATAATTCCTAGTAGCTCTTAAAATTTATTCATTGAAAGTTTCAAATCTATATAGTGAGCTTTAGTCATTACCATTAGTATTAGTTATTTTTCTGTTGCTATATATGATAGTATTTAGGCAGTCTGCCTCTGGGTTGCCTAGTAACCTATGATGTCATCATGTGTCACCCACCAGGTGTGTTGCAGACACAATTCAGCTGCGCCTGCACAAGCTACAAAAGGACCAAGCCGCCCCTTTGTCTCTCTTGCTCTGTGCTCTCTTCCCTTCCCTTTCTTTCCTGGGAGCCCACCATGTCTCTTTCCTTTTCCTCTCTATCTCTCCACCTCCATCCAATAAATCTTTCATAATATGTTCTGTGAGTGGCATCATTTTCAAATAAATGCTAACAATATAAACACCACAACTATGGCAACTCACAGAAAAGAGTTCATTTGAGTTTACAGTTCCAGAGGGTTAGAGGCCATCATGGTGCAGAAAAAAAGATGGTGGTGTGGGGGGCTTTGCTGGGTTATGTTAAAGTCTGACATCTCCAAAGACATTTATTTGTGCTCGGTCTATGATGGTCTCCTTTTTCTCAGCAAAACCCTAAAAATCCTCTTTACCCCTGATCTGTGTGGTGTCACACAGTCCTCAGGGCAGATTAAAGATCCTTTCCTGATAAGAAAACCATTCCAGCAAGTATATAGGAATTCCTAGAAATACCCCACCCTGCTAAGGAGTTCTTAGTCTTTTTAAAAATTGTATTTGTTTTTATATTAATCACAGTTTTGGCACTTCGTATGTAGCCTCCTCCCTCATCTCCTCCCATGCCCCTCCCCCAGCCTACTGATAGGGGCGGCCCTCTTCCCCTTCCATCTGACCCTAGCCCATCAGGTCTCCTCAGGACTGGCTCCATTGCCAAAAGGAAGGAATATGGACCTAGTGAGGAACTTGTGGATGAAAGCAAGATGGAAACCTTCCAGAGGAAACCCCAACTGCTGTAGTTTCGTGTCTGATGTCAAAAGGCTTAGACGGCTCAGGCCCTCCAGCTTTGCTCTCTGCAGCGCCATCTCTCCTGCCCCATCACACCTTCCACTGATACCATTCTTCTTTGGTAAGAGGTCCCCTTCCAACTTTGGTGTCTCTGTGGGAGTGTGTTTAAGTAGGGTTGTTTGCATGAGCATGGGTAGGAAGCTATTTACTGGTGCACAGACTACTTTTCAGTGGGTACACACAACTGAGAAAAATGACACCCCTTCCTCTACCACACAGCCACCATTAAACTGCCAATTGTCCTATCAGAGAGTTGGGTTTTTTGAAACATAGTAAGTTTATTCAATGAGGAGACATTTCACCACAGTACATGGGATTGAGTACTAGATTTACCACAGGCATGCCCAGAGGTGAACCTAATCTAAACAACCCCTTACAGGTGTGCCTGGGAGGTCTGTTTACTTCCAGACCCTGTCAAGCTTATGAGGAGACAGAATCTCTCCATCACATTAAGGAAAGCACACACTATGACCAGGAAGGACTTCTAGAAATGAAAGACAGGCTCAATGTTAGGAGATCCAAGAACACCATTCATATATTAGTCCCCATGAGGAAAACAATGGCACAATTATCTCCAGAGATAATTTGAACATCATTTGAAATGTAAGCCCATTATTTCAAAACAAAAACACATTCTTGCTGAAAACCAGGATCAACCAACCCAGCCACAAAACCTTCAACCTACAATTTGTCCTGCCTACAAGATGTGCTGGGGTAAAGGTGGTGCAGGAATTGTGGGAGTGGCCAACCAATGACTAGTCCAACTGGAGATCCATACCACCAGAGGGAGCCCATCCCTGACATACCTGGAGGGCTAGGAGCCAGAGGCTAGATACCCAGAGACCTAGGATCGAACCAAACAGGACTGGCAACAACAAAAAGACAATGAAATGATTCCTAACGATATTCTGCTGTACTCATAGATTGGTGTCTAGCCCAATTGCCATCAGACAGGCTTCACTCAGCAACTGATGGGAACAGATGCAGAGACCCACAGCCAAATATTAGGCGAAGCTTGGGGAATCCTATGGAAGAGGGGCAGGAAGGATTGTAGGAGTCAGAGGGATCAAGGACACCACAAGAAAACCCACAGAATCAACTAATCTGGGTTCATAGGGCCTCACAGAGACTGAACTGACAACCAGGGCGCAAGCATGGGCCTGACCTAGGCCCTCTGCATATGTTACAGTTGTGCAGCATTGTCTTCTTGTGGACTCCTAACAGTGGGAGCTGACTTATTTTGCCTGCTTTGGGGACCCTTTTCTCCCACTGGGTTGCCTCTTCCAGCCTTAATATGAGGGGAGGTGCCTATTCTTATAGCAATTTGATATGCCATGTTTGGCTGATATTCATGGGAGGCCTGGCCTTTTCTGAAGAGAAAGAGAGAAGATGGGAAGAGGGAGGGATTGAGAGGGGAAACTGCTCTTGGGATGTAATATATGAGAGAAGAATAAATTAAAAAATTAAAACAAACAATTAAACTAAAACAAGAAGCAAAAAAGTAAATGCTTTGGGTTTTTCTTTTTCTTTTAATGTATTCATTCATGTGTCCGTGTGTACAGGTGCCAGATGAGCCCCTGAAGCAAGAGCCACAGGGAGTGTAGGATTATGGGCATTCATTATCATATCTGGCTTAGAGAATTTAACAATCTTTTTTTAGCATTTGGGGATAAGGTTGTTTGTTTTTTTAATTAAAGTCGTAAGTGGCTAGCCTTGACTTGCTAAGTAGCCAAGGATGGCTCTGAACTCATCTCCCTGCTTCTGCCTCAGCAATGCTAAGAATACAGGTTAAGTACCCTGTGACAACTTAAAACATTCTTCAAGGCATGAAGTACATAAGAACTAATTTTGAAAGTCCCCTATTCTTAGATAAGATGACCTGAGACTACAAAGAAGAGAATTCTCCCAAAGTTATTTTGAAAATTCTACTTAAATCCCAGCAAAAATACCAACAAGCTATAAATATTTCAAGGGTAACATGAATAGGTACTAAGGGGCACAGGAAAAAAAAAAAACCTGCCAGAAGCACCCTAGAAAAAACACTCTGGACATTAAAACACATCATGACTGTATAATGACTATGGATAGGGACTTGTGCAAAAAATAGGCAAGTAGACCAAAGCGACAGGATTCAAAGTCCAGAAAAATTTCCAAATTATATAGAAAGTTGTCACCCAAATCACTGGGCTACGAATGGGCTTTTTAAAAATTCATTTATTTTATTTCATGAGTATGTTTTGTGTGTGTGTGTGTATGCACTATTTATGTTCCTATTGCCTGTAGAGTTCGGAGGGGGCCTTCAGATCCCCTGCAACTACAGCTATGATGTTTGTAAGCTGCTATGTGAGTGATGTGAATCCAGTCCTCTGCAAGAACAAGTGCCCAAACCACTGAGCCATCTCTCAAGCCACAGCCTTCTTCCTAAAGACATGGTTTTGCTATGCATCCTAGGCTGGCCTTAACTCACTGCAGTCCTCCTCCTGCCTTATCCTCTCGAGTGCTGGGCTGTAGACACATGACATCACACCTGATTGACTTTTAAACACAGTGTAAGTTATCTGGATAACTGGGTAGTTATTTGAAAAAAGAAAAATAACAACAACAAAGAAAACCTAACTAAACCTTTATCTGATACCTTTTTGTTTCTTGTTTTTTGGTGTTTTTGGAGACAAGGTCTTACTATGTACCTCTGGCTGTCCTGGAACTCACTAGGTAGACCAGGCTGGCCTCCACCTCACATAGATCTACCAGTTTCTGCCTCCATGATGGGATTAAAGGTATGTAACTACGATACTTGGCTTTGATATCATATTTTAAAATAAACCAATGGTGCTAGAAAGACAGATCACTGGATAACAGCACTGGCTGCTCTTCCAGAGGACTTAAGTTCATTTCCCAGCACCCACAAGGAAGCTCACAACCATTTGCAGCTCCATGGGTTCCTACACCCTCTCTGACCTCTGTACCACATATGTATGTGGTGAATGTACATGCAGGCAAAACATCCATATACATTACATAAATACATTTTAAAACTTTGAAAATCAAATGGATCAGAGATCTAAATGTAAAGAACATTAGGTGTAAAGAATTTTATAGCCCATGTGACTTGCTCCCACATGACTTGCTCCCTAACCACAGTATAGGGAAATATTTTCTAACTATGACTCAAAACCAGAAGGCAATAAAAAGCAATACTGATACATCTGACTACATATTAACAAGAAGCTCTTTAGGACAAAGCAAAACAAGGCTACATTTGGGTCACAGAGCCCTGTCATGCCAGCATTAGGATGCTGAGGCAGGAGGATCAAAGAAAGTTCAACTTAAGAGAGTACAGCCTGGACCACAGAGCAAGACCCTATCTCAAAAAATTAAAACAAGGGGTGGAGAGATGAGTTTGATTCTGTAACTTCAATTCCAGTGGATCCAATGTCCTCCTCTGACCTCCACAGGCACTTCACAGATGTGATACACAGACATTCATATAGGCAAAACATCCATACACATAAAATAAATCTTAAGGGGAAAATTAAAACAAATATTTCAGTAAGTTGAAGATGCCTGAAAAAAACATAAACTATTTGGAGCACAGCTACAGAAGGCTAATGACCTTCACGTGTGAAACTCTTAAAAGCTGAGGAACAAGCTGTATGTATAGTGGTGCATACTTGTAGTCACAGCTTTTGGGAGGTACAGACAGGAGCATCAGGACTGAAGGCCAGCCAGGCCACTCTCAAAAGACCAAAAACCTGAAACTACCCCCAAAACAAAAGATAGACAATTTACAAGCAAGCTGTTGAAAAGCTATTAGTGAAAGAGAATGCTCAAATAAATAATCATTTCAACGATTTCTTTGTCAAGTTGCTTAGATGACAAAGGCCTGGGGCATGTCTTTGGAGGTGTCTGTGATGGTGTTTCCAGAGAGGATTAGCTGAGGGTCCTGAAGGTGGGTGGTACCATTCCCAGGCTGGCGTCCTGGACTAAAGGAAAAGAAAAAGAAGAAAAAGTGGACTGGGCACCAGGACTCATCTCTGCTTCCTGTGAACAGAGCAGTAAGAACAGTTACTGATATATTTGTATTTAGAAGAATATCATCTGTCATCCATCAGCTTGGCACAACTTTTGAAATGTGACACAGCCCTGTAGGAAACAAGCATCTCCTATAGTGCTGGAAAGGAAGAGATTCCCATGGTAGAATCAGGAGAACCCAGAGATGCTACCTCTAGGTATCTACCCAAGGGCACATCTCCAACACCTGCTGCTCTGCTGAAACGGCAGCACACCTGCCATAGTCTTCGCAGCCCTGCACAAGAGAGCCATTGGCTAACCTGTGGTGTGTCAGGCCTGGGGTCCTCTGCTGAGACAGGCAGGAGGAGGTGCTGAGCCTGCGGCCCACACTGTAATCACAGCAGTGGGAGGCTGAGATCAGGGAAATCATATTATGGAGTAGCCTAGGCTAGATCCTATCTCAAACCAACCAAACAACAACCCCCCTCCCCAACCACCAGAACAACAAAGGAGGAAGATTTCTATGGAGGAGTCTATAGTGATTTCTAGAATATACTGCTAAATACAAAAGAGAAAAGAATATGCAGAGCTCTCTTTCCCATAGAGAAAAGAGATCACTACAAACTGGGATTCATGTGGAGAGGTTGCTGTGTATGAGGTCCTAGCTGGACCCTAAGAATTATGAAAAGAAAAGAAGCCAACATACATATGCATCCATGTGTGCAAAAGAAGCAAAGTTATAGTTTAGATAGGAAATGCCTGCACAGCGTGTGCACAGGTTTCCAACTAAAGGACTTGAAGGGCTAACTGGATCCTGACCTAATATCAACTGACTCATAATGGCATTACTGGATGCAGTAGGAGACGTTTCAGTTGGCAAAGCACTTGTCTTACAAACATGAGAACTGAGTACAGTTCCCAGAATTCTTATAAAAGAGCTGGGTATGCTGGTGTGTGCTTGTAGTTCCAGTGTTGGGAAGGCAGAGATAGTCCCAGGGCTCACTCAGTCTAGGCTAATGGATAAACTCCAAGTCAGTTGAGAGATCCTATTTCAAAAAAAAAAGGGGGGGGGGAGTGTTCCTGAGAAATAATACCCAGAGTTGGCCCCTGGCTTCTACCAACATGTTGCATTACATCCTTACGGACACCCCAGATGCATGTACACACACACACAAAAAGGAAAAATAAAAGACTAAATGGAAATCAGATTTAATGAGTATGTAGTACTCATTAAAGCCTGTAGTCAAATTAAGAGAGAAAGATAATGAAGATGAGACTTAGTAAGACCCAGGAGTAGCAGAGTTGTTTCATGTGGAGACATAGAAAAGGCATATTTGGCCTGGACCTACTGTGTAATGTGGTCACTGCCAGTTTCTTCTGTAGGGACTCAGGGCCAAATCACAGCATGTGGGCTCTGCTCTTTCTCCCTCGGTGCTTGCATGGCAGTCAAAGTATTTTGTGGGGATTGTTTTAAATAGAACACAGACCATGTGGAAACCCTGCAAGGAATAGTCTAAAAGCAGAAAAGTAAGAGAGTGCAGAATAACCTTGAGAGGAAGGGCTATGTCCATTTTAGGTTGGTCAGAAAGGAATAGATTTGATGCGATGCAGTTATGAGAAGACAGTTTGAGTTAAGTCAGAGTCTCTAGATTCATGATGTATACCACTGGAAATGTGAGGGATGGTTTTCATTAGAAAGCCTTTTACAGCTAGGCCTGGTGGCACACATGTACTTTCAATACTCTAGGAGACTGAAGCAGGAACATCATTGAGCCAGCCTAACTGGGCTATGTATTGAATTACCCTCCCCACCCCCCACTTCTATTGACAGATCTTATCTAATTGGGCGTATTTACTTGTTGTTAATTTTGTGGGTTTTTTCATGCCTTTGACATTTATTAATTGGAATTTGTTACTAAAGGAAGCCCTGTTCCATCCTCACACTTATTATCGGTTATTTTCAGTATGGGCAGGTGCACAGACATTCCTGCTCTCTGAATTGTAACCCAATCCAATCATTTACTTTATAGCCTAAGTTGCTCCAGTCATGAGGGTTCCTTCAGCTTGGCACCTGCGCCCTGTTGGCATGTGTAAAACTTTTATTCACCTGGTTCAATTGTTGTTTCAGAGAATTACTGCCTCTGTCTGCTAACCTAGGCCTAGTCTTAGAAGCTTCTAGCATCTATACTAACCAAAGCCTAGACTGTTTTTAGTCTCTCACACTTAGCTGAATTAGACTCTGCTGAATTAGCTCACCCTTTCTTGTTCTTACTGCGCTCTGGGATGGCTGGTTCAACTTGGCTGTTCTGACTCAAACTCCTCTCCCAGCTATCTTATTCAATCTGGCTTTCTCTCATCCCCTGAATTGCTCTGCTTGGCCTCCAACTAACTCAAGCAATCTGCTCTAATCTCCTGGCTCCTTCTCATTTGTTGGCTCCTTGGCTCACCTGAGTTCTCTTTCTGCAACCCATCTCTGGTAAAACTGCCTCCTCTTTCTCTGTGCACTGCCCCTTAATTAAGTAGCTTCTCTTTCCTCTCTCTTCTCATGAGAGCTGGGCATATCCTATCCTATCAAATCCTCTCTGATTCGTCACTTCCTCTGCCACTCAATTAGACATCACTTTCAAACACAAGTACTTCCTTCTACAAAGTAACTTCACCTTCACTGTTTGGGATTAAAAGCATGTACCATCACATCTGAATCTCAGCTTTTCTTTACCTTTTCTTTTCTATACCAGGCTGGCCCTGAACACAGATCTGCTTGCCTGTCTCCTGGATTAAAGGCATGTTTGCATTCCAGACGGATCAGACTTAGAAGATCTTTGGATGTGATCTCTTGCCAGACGGCCATGTTCTGAATTAAAATTCCTCTACAACTCTGGTTACTTGGGTCTGCTCAATTTTTACAGGGAGAAAAGATATAACATGTTTGTGGTGGATAGAATGAGAATGTTCCCCATAGGTTCAGATATTTGACTACTTGGTCCCTGCTTCATGGTGCTGTCTGGATAGGTTTAGGAGGTCCAGCCTTGCTGGAGGAGGTATGTCACTGGGGTGGGCTTTGAGAGTTTAAAGACTCAATCACTTCCTGTTCACCCACTGCGTCATGCTTGCCATTCAAGATACACGCTCTCAGCTTCCTGCTTCTGCCACCATGCCTGCCACTTGGATCCTTATTCCTCTGGAACTATACAAGCTCAAAAAAAAAAATTTTTTTTTAAA
Source organism: Pachyuromys duprasi (assembly GCA_028658305.1). Taxonomy (NCBI): domain Eukaryota; kingdom Metazoa; phylum Chordata; class Mammalia; order Rodentia; family Muridae; genus Pachyuromys; species Pachyuromys duprasi. The sequence continues at coordinate 14,122,759 of CM053762.1, forward strand.
AAGCTCTATTTTCCTTAGGTTTCCACGGTCATGGTATTTTATCGCAGCAAAAGAAAATTGGCTAATTTGCTGTGTTAAAATTGGGTTGCTGTCAACTCTCAATAATCTAAGCTAACATGAACTATTTCTATTCCCCACACCATTTACATACATGTCTTCATTTCCCCCATAAGTAACATAGTCAGTCAGCAGCAATAGCATCTCCCTTGTTCTTCTCTCAATTACTGGATTCACTAGAAAGGCACACAGAAACATAAACATGAACAGAATTTTTATTTCACCGGTGAAATTCAACATACTTCTATAGTGTGTGCAATGAAGCATTTGTTACAGGAAGGCCAGCAGACTTGTAATCTCTTGTGGTGATGAGCCAACATTCTTTAGGTGGCTTAGGTGCTGGTCCAGGTCCTTGACCCTTGATACAGGAGGAAAGGAAAGGCCTAGCCTACCCTGATACAAAATAAGCAGGTAGCCTCTGGAAGACATGATGTACGTGGTGACCCTCAGTCATCAGAGTGGATTAAATGACTCATTTCTGCTGTTTATGGATAGCTTATCACAAGTGAAACTACTCACTCCACACATTTGTGTGGCTAAGAGTTCAGTTTTGACAGCCTGCCCTCAACTGCAGGAAACCGACTGCCTGTGCCGATCGCTTCGTTCTCTCTGATCCGTCGGCCTTCATAAAGGCAGATGAAGATTTACCGCCAAACTAAAAAGACACTTCACTATATAAACAAAATTAAAATCCCAACTAGACACGAAGACACCATTACTTAACAGTAATTGAAGCAGATGAGGTGAACAGCAGCCTCTTTTGAGCACAGCTGAAGCGGGGGCTGAGCTAAGCAGATACCTCTTCAGACAAGGCATGAATTAAAAATAAGAGCCATGATCTTGCTGCTTCAATGATGGGACAAAGTTGGAACAGGCTTCAGAATGTCCAGCTGCCCTCCCTGAGGAGGAAGGGGGTCACCTCTTTGTTGATGTGGATGCTTCCTTTATTGGAAGTGATGGGCCCAAATGACCTTAATGAATGAAGAGTCCAAAGGGAAGAGGGGGTTGAGACTTAGCCATTTGCCAGAAACGAGCTTCAAAGGCATAGCTTCTGTGCTGAAACAAGACAGGATACACATGACCTGGTGCTCCTGGAAATGCACAAGGGACTGAGGACCCAGGAGACCACACAACAGCTCCTCTGTGGGGTATGGCTCTGGATTCTGAAGCACCTTCCAAAGCCCACCTTCCTACTCTAAACTCTAAAACAGTGGTTCTCAATCTTTGGATCGTGACCCCTTTGGAGGTTGAACAACCCTTTCACAGGGGACACTTAAGACCATCTTGCAATATCAGATATTTACGTTATGATTAGCAAAATTGCACTTATAAAGTAACAACAAAAGTAATTTTGTGGTTGGGGGTCACCACAACATGTGGAACTGTATTAAAGGTTCACAGCATTAGGAAGGTTGAAAACCACTGTTCTAAAAGAGTGGAGTGGATAACCTTGGTACCTCAGAGGCAGAGCCAGGTGGACTTCTGTGGGTACAAGGACAGACTGGGCTACATAGTGAGGCACTGTCTCAAGGCGAAAAAAAAAAGTTAAAATTAAAATTAAAAAATTAGAAAACCGGAAAAGAGTCATTAGAGATCAGTAATGCACAGATGCCAAGTCCACAAGAAAACAACAGCAAGCCATTTTATATAAAAATGAACATAAAAGAAATAAACTAATCCTCCAGGCATAGGGTGCACACATGTAATCCCAGCACTTGGGAAGGGAAGGCAGGAAGATGGCAAGTCTGAGACCATTCTGGGCTATACAGTGACATGTCCTCAAAATAAGAATGATAATAATAAATAATAGTAATAATTAATGATCTAATCCTTCATTTTGAAGGTACTTTGAGAAGCTTTACTAGGAGCCTTATCCTGAAGCTGACATATACTCTGCACGTACACCACTGGTTCCTGCTACAGGAAACAAAGCTGAAGGTTTCCCTACCTTCACTCCATTCCATCTGCCATAGAAAAGAAGTTTCCTTGTGCTGCAGTTGGATGGCCATCAGTCTGCACAGGGAGCAGGGACTGCTGGGGAGTCAGGATTAATAAGGCCCCACAGATTGCCATTTAGAGCGAAAGCATAGTTTCCATCAAGCAAAGACTCCTTCCTGATGACATTTTCATTTGGAAAATGACCTTGCACTCTTCAGAGGTTTGCTTCCTACAGCACATTAAAATCTGGCTGAATGTCAAGCAGAAAGGAGCCGGAAGTTAGGACTCTTACTCTCACGCTTGGCCTCTACCTTACAAGGATGGAAGGGGCTCTCACCAGATAAACTGTGGCATCTTGATGCTGCAGTCCCGTTCAGCCATGTGCAATATTCAAAAGACTCTCAACTCAGTAGGCAAGATCTTCCAGTACTTCCCAGCCAAGTCAGCTTGGCAAGGAGATGGTGAATTATAACACCAGCAAGCCAAGGTCAAAATAACAGACCAACCATTGCTGAGATAGATGGTTACCTTGAGGAAGCAATGGAGAAGAGTAAGGGGAAAATTCATTCTTTCACTTCTAATAAAAAGGTGTGGGGAGGGAACTAGCTGTTCTTCAGAGGACCCATGTCAAGCCACTCACAACTACAGTTCCAAGAGATCCAAAGCCTCTGGCCTCCTGGCACCTGCATGCACATGAACATACTCCCACACATCTACACATAATTAAAAATAATAAATGTAAAAGTTTTTTTTTCAAAAAGAGATTAGGCAGAGGCATCAGTTTTGAGGTCAGCCTGGGCTACATAGGGAGACATTAACTCAAAACAGAAAAAGAAAAAAAAAAAGGAAGGACATATGCCAAGGTGCTCCATCCTTGCAGGGACGGAGAATATACTGTGGTGAGGCCCTCCTCTCATGCAATGAGAGCCCCTTGCTTGGCAGCCCATATCACACCATCTCTGAGCTTGCCTGAAATATTCTGCCTTTATCTGCATGGATGATAAAGGGCTGTGCAGGACAACAATGGAGTCTTCATTAAAGTTGTGTTATGAATTTGAACCTTTTGAGCCTGACCTGTTGGCAAAGACCCGGGCCACTGCAGAGACTGAGAGCTTGGCCTGCAGTTAGGGCCTAGAGGCCTGGTCCAACAAGCTGTGCAGCACTGGAGGGAGATCCTGCAGCCTTGCCACGGCTGCCCCAGCTGAAAGGAGATCAGAAACAAATGAAGGGTCTGAGGAGCCAGGTGATCACTCAGGCACAGCTCAGCCCCCCCTTTGTCACATGTTCAATAAAAAGCTGAACTTGGAGGTAGGAGTAGGAAGGACAAACACTCTATGGACTTGCTGGTGATTGGGTTTAGGCTTTTGAGTTTACCCAGCACACAAGAATCCTAAGTCACATTTTGGTTTACGCGACATTAAAGGTCATTTTTCCACAGTGTCAGTGATAGAACAAACACTGTACCACTGAGTACATCTCCAGCCCCAACTCTAAAGATCTTAAAGAAAGCAATTATGCACATCTACTGACAGCAAGCAGAACCTAATAAACACCCCTGTATTTAAAGGAAATGACACTTCATTTCATCCTCACATCACAACGGAAGGTAAGGAGTTCACTTGTGTCTTGCTTGGAATGAGAAAAAACGAAGCACAAAGGCCTTAGCTGACTTTCCTGAAGCCTATGGATCTGAACTGACACTCACAGGCTGCCCCTGTGTTTTTAAACTAGCTGGAGGCAGACCTGAAAATACAACTGACGCAGCCCTAACAACCAAACACTGTATGGAGGAGATGGCAAGGCCTAATGGAACCTTACCATACAATTATCCCTATCAAAGAACACACTATTGGTATAAGAACAAACAAGCAATTGATGGAAGGGTACTGACAGCTGAGAAATAAACCATCATGTTTATTACATTACATTGAAACCATTACAGTTAAGTGCTGTCTGACAACGGAGTCAAGAAAATTCAGGGGAGAGAAACACAATCTTTAGGAGAAAAGGATTCTAAGAGGATTCACTTCCAAATGTAAAGACTGAGGACCAGTTACTTGTTACACACAGAAATCAATCCAATATAGATCAGATGCTACATATAAGAATACATAGTAGAGCCAGGTATGTAGCATGTACTGGTAATCCCAGCAACCAGAAGGCTGAGGAAGAAGATCCTGAATCCAAGGCCTGCTGAGGCTGCACTGAAAGACTTTCTATCAGAAGTTAAGAGCACTTGCTGTTCTTGTGAAGCACCAGGGTGTGGTGGTTTAAGAATGGTCCCCATTGGCTCATATATTTGAATGCTGAATCAGCAGGGAGTGCCACTATTAGGAGGTGTGTCCTTGTGGTGGGTGTGGCCTTGTTAGAGAAAGTGTGTCACTGCACACTGAGGGTGAGCTTTGAGGTTTCAAAGGCCGAAGCCAGGCAGTGGCTACCTCTCTCCCTGCTGCCTGTTGATCTGCCTGCAAGCTACTATGCTCCCTGCAATGCTGGTAATGAACTCAACATCTGACACTGTAAACCAGCCCCAATTCATGCTTTTCTTTATATGAATTGCCGTGGCCACAGCGTCTCTTCACAGAATATTGACTAAGACATCAGTTTTGATTCCCAGCACCTACATGGAGGCTCGCAACCACCTCTAACTTCAATTTCAGAGAATCCAATGCACGCTTCTGACTTCAGCAGACACCAGGCATGTACATGATACACAGACATACATGCAGGTAAAACACTCATGAATATAAAATAAAACAAATCTTTTTTTTTTAAGCTAACTTTATGGTATGTAAATTAAGCTTTTTTAATGGGCAAACGACTTAAATATACTTAAAAAACGATTTGAGGACACAATATCAAATCTCTCTAAATTCTTTTTTTAATTAATTTATTCATTTTATATCCCAATCATATATCCCCCTCCTTTGTCTCTTCCCAGTCCCACCATCCCTCCCTCTTCCCCCTTATTCCTGTCCCCTAGTCCTCAGAAAGAGCCCTCCTCCCTTACCAACTGACCCCAGACTATCAAGTCTCTTTAGAACTGCCTGAATCCTCTTCCGCTGTGTCCTGACAAGGCTGCCTCCACCAGAGGAAGTGATCATAGAGCAGACAATAGAGTTTGTGTCAGAGACAGGCCCTGGTCCCCTTAGTAGGTGACCCACATGGAGATTGAGCTGCCTATTGGCTACATTTGAGCAGGGGACCTGTGTTCTCTCCATGCATGGTCCTTGGTTGGTGCAAGCTCCCCCGACATTCATAGATCAGTGCACCTCGCAGACCTCAGCAGAGAAATGTCTTTGTGCAGTAGATGCTGGTTAACTCATAGCTAGTCAAAGCTCAGCCACAGATGAGACACACCCTCCCACCAAGGCTTAAGGTTCACTGTGGGGAAAGGGCAGAAAGATTGTAAGAGCCAAAGGTCCAGCAAAACCAGAGCAAAACAGTGTCTTCTGCACATGACAGAACCACTGTACTCATGAATTCACAGCAACTGTGGTTGTTATAGACCAGTGGTTGTTCCAGTCAGTCAACCCTTTAGCATGGAATAGGAAGAGTTTCATGAATCTCTATCCCTACCTGAGGACACATCATGGCTTTTGGGAGTGGAAAAGTCAGCTTAATGGGACCACAGCCTTAAAGGAAACTTACTCCATGCTCATCCAACACCATGGTCTTGAGAACTCTAAGAGAATTCTAAAAGGCAAGCTACATTCCAGATAAGGAAAGCACATACCCAACAATGATAGTTTTGTTTGTCTTTTGTTTTTTTTTAATTTTTCTTTATCCATTTTACATCCCAGTCGTGGGCCTCTTCCTTCTATTGGTTTGGGTTTTTGAGACACAGTATTACTCTGCAGCTTAGACTACACTCACTACATAGCACAGGCTGACCTTGAACTCACAGTAATCCTTCTGCCTCAGTCTCCCAACTGTTGGAATCACAGGCTGCTACTTTTCCATTTTCACTAGTTCGCAGTAATTGTTCAAAATACTGCATTTTGTTATAACATGACTGAATTTAGGTTTTTCCTAAACAGATGATGTTTTAAAAATATCAGCAATTTGACACATTTATCTAGGTGTCCTCCATTTCTTCCCAGTTAAATACATATTCCTTGACAAGTCAGGCAGACAAGTGGTGTTTCCAGAAAAACTGCTATGTACCTCTTTTGGTGCCAAGTACCTGATAATCAAAGAAACCCACAGTCTTTCCAGGGTGGTTAGTGAACACAGGATCCATGCAGGAGGTCCTTTAGCAGAGGAAAATTGTCTTCCCTGGGGGCCCTTACCTTTCCCTCTGCTTTTCTGTGCATCTATAATAACATCTGACCCCAGTTGGAAAGGACTGATGCTCAGTGTAGCTGTGGGAAAATACTTAACTTAGGTCAGGGTCACAACCATAGATGAACCACTGCTGCGTTTCTTTTACCAATGAGGAGCATAGCCAAACCTAACTAAGGCGAGTCAGGCACGCTTTTCAGCTCAGCAGATTCTTTCTAAGAGAAAAAGTGGGGGTGATGGCTCAGTAGCTTGTTTCTTGAGGAGTGGGCTATAATGACTGAGAAAGAAAATCTTAATAACCACCAAAGGGCAAAGCAAAGGGTTTTGTTGGGGGCGGGGGGCTCTGCCTCATCAGCGAGTGCTCATTAGGCTTCCACTGGGGATGGCACTCAGCAGATGAGCTATCAAATCTGCATTCGACGGAGTGAAACGGGCAGATTCAGCTCTCCATCTTCGCACTTTTAAGTTAGACCCCTTAGGGTTTCTGGGATGGTGTTAAAGCCATCAATACATTTAAGTGGTTTTGCTGACAAGGACTACTGGCTTTATTGGATAATTTCCCAAGTGTTAGCAAAGGTAGAACTTGAAGTTACCCACAAATTGAATGGATGGATAAAAAAAAAAAAAACAGTCACACTTTCTCACCCACCTAACCCCTCCCCCTTTTAAACCAGTTCATAATAGTAAGAATTGGTAAATGAAGGCAGCCTGATGCCTTCTGGTTTGTTCACATCAAAGTCCAAGAACCTGCATTAAAATTACTCCAGTTTGGAACTCAAAATTACCTGTCCTCTCGATTCACCCTTGAGTCTGCTATCTCTGGACTGAGAGTCTGACATGCCTGGGGGTGTCCATGAAAGGAAAAGCTAATCTGCCAGGGCATGGCACACCACAGTGCTGCCCTTGTCTGCAGAAAAATTTGCAGAGGGCAGACCACAGCAAGAGTAAAGGGTCACTAAGGCTGAGTAGGACAGACTGTTTTAGCTGGCTGTAAAGTAGCTGTTGATGAACTTCTAAGACAATCTTTAAAATATTTCCAGTCAAAACAAGGTAGAAACCACTTAAAATTGGCAGTTGTAAATCTTTTGTGTTTTCAACAGAAGAGGTGATTTATTTTTTCTCCATTATACTTAAGCACACCTGAGAACAGAGAAAGTCAAAATGCTAATTCAGGCAAAGGTGGACAGGGGCTACTCTGGTTATGAGAAGCAAGTGTCTCATTGGTGGTCTTGGTGATCAGAGGGTGACAGAAGTTCCAGATGTACTGATGACAAGTTGTTGACAGCAGCATGTAGCCCAACAATTCACAACAGCCCCAGCATCCCTTATATTTAGCTCCTTCAGCCTCCCTGGGTACACACAGAAGACCTGGACCTACAATTTATCTTTTGCTTTGCACTTCAATCTACACACTAGCTTCTTCATCCACTTGGACCCCATGGCTCAAGAGTTCTAAAGAAGAAAGTTCTAGAGCCAAGAGCTCTTAAATTTTTTATGTTTTCTTTCATGTATTTCATGTATTTTTTATTTCATGTATTTTCATGTGTTTTTGCCTACTTATGTGTCTATGTACCACTTGCTTGCCTGGTGTCAACTGAGGCCAGAAGAGGGCATTAGATACCCTGGAACTGGAGTTACAGACCGTTATGAACTGACATGTGAGTGCTGGGAATCCTCTGGAAGAGCAGCCAGTGCTCTTAACCAGCGCACTCTTTCTTCCCAGCCCAGCTTTTAAAAAGTGCTTCAAACTGAACTTTATTGGGTACTTCTGTTGTGTAACCATTTCCTATTAAATGAAATACATCTCCTGGAGAGAAGCTCTTTTTAGAAAGCTAAGAAAACAGGAAGCTCAATTTTATAAGACTTGGAAAGCTCAGAAAGTTAAAAGACACACAAGGTCCCCCTCCTCGAGTTTATACAAGTAGCCAACAATTGCTGTGGACAGAAGACTCTGCAGACTTCCTGCTTGCTATTTAAGAAGTTACAGGAATGCAGCTTTCAAGAGTCACCATCATGCTAGGATGAACTTTTTCTGATGCAGATATCACCCCATGCTTCTTTTCCTAGTCACTGTTATTTTGCTGTAAAGAGATACCAAGACCAAGGAAAGTCTTATTGTAAAAAAGCATTAAATGGGGGCTTAGTTACAATTTCAGAGGATTAGTCCTGTAGCTGAGAGCTACGTCCTGATCTATAGACTGAGAGAGAAAGAGAGATGCTGGTTTTGGCATGGGCTTTTGAAACCTCAAAGCACATGCCCAATGACACACTTCCTCCAACAAGGCCACATCTCCTAATCCTTCTAATCCTTTCAAGAAGTGCCACTCCCTGGTAACTAAATGTTCAGATATATGAGCCCCTGGGGACCATTCTTATTCAAACCACTACATCCCTAATTGATAAAGTCTGACTAATAAAAAATTACTAGGTATAATGACTTATAATGGTTTGGATATTAAGTGTACCCTAGAGGCTCCTGAACTGAAGGCTTGATCCCAGTGCAGCAGTACTCTGAGGTGAGATCCCAGGAGTGATGGGTGTTTATCACTGTACCAGTAGTGAGACCTAGGAGAATGGAGCCCATAATTGAGGGGGACGAAAGCCTCATGCAACAGCCAGTTTTATTCACAGCAGCAGACAGTTTATGCTCTAAGGGTTAAGAATTGCCACCCGAGGAAAGCTCCCATGAGTTTAAGCTGTATACAATCACAAAGACAAGCCACACGTGGTAAAAAAAAAAAACATGCTACATCTGGGAGGAACACAAAAACACATTCCAAAAACAATTCCATGTTTTGAAGTAACTCAAGTCACAAGACTCGTCTTCTCTTCTTAGAGTTTTCTCACAAGCACTCAGAATTCTCCTCACACAACTCCATTATTGGACCTTGTTCCAACAGATGGACACTGAGGTATTAACCTTACTAATGGAATCATAGCTTTATGAGCTTATAGGAGGCATGGCACCATCTACAGTGAGCTGGGTCTCCCCCATCAATCACTAATTAAGAAAATGCCCCCACAAGGTTGCATAGGCAACCTTGGCAAGCTTGGTCTTGTGGAGGCATTTTCTCACTTGACGTTCCCTCCTTTCAGATGACTTTAGCTTGTGTCAAGATGACATTAACCTAGCCAGCACAACTATATACAAAGCGCAGAGCTCCACAGTGTACAGACCTACCGCACCATGGCCAGATGTTAGAAACTAATCTCAGCTCTACAGGAACCAAACATGTGCATATGTGTGTTAGCATGTGAGTGAGAGTGGACAGAAAACCTTAGTACAAGAAGCTATTTGAAGGGGCTGGAGAGATGGCTCAGTGTTAAAGAGCACTGCCTGCACTACCAAAGGACCTGGGTTCAATTCGCAGCACCCACATGGCAACTCACATCTATCTGTACCTCCAGTTCCAAGAGATCTGACACCTTCACACTAATGCACATAAAATAAAATTTAAAAAATTTTTTAAAAAAGAAGCTACTTGACTACAGTCACTCTGGATTATTAGATCACAGACTAAGAAGAAGCCAGGGTATAATGGGTATCATTTCTTGTTTATGAGACAGAGTCTCTCTGGCCTGGAGCTTACCAGGTAAACTTGGCTGACTGGCCAGCTAGTCCCAGGGATATGCCTGTCTCCGTATGCCCAGCACAGTGATCACAACTGTGGCTTTTTCATTTGACCTCTGGGGATTGAGCTCAGGTCCTCACACTTGTACCACAAGAACTTCAACGACTATGCTCTCTCCCGGAATTCCACATTTTCTCTTTTGTGTGGTGCTGGAGATTGAGCCCAGGGCCTTGTGCATCCTAAGTACTTCCTTTACCACTGAGCAACCCCTATCCTAGTCACTCTTGTTGAAAAACAAACAAACAAACAAACCCTCTCAGAGTTAGCTGACATTAATGGTGGTCATGTCTATAATCCCAGTGCTGGGGAGACTAAGATAGGAACATTGGGAATACAAAAGCTGCTTGGCCTACAAAGGAAGTTCCAGGCCACTCTAGGATACACAGAGAGGTCCAGTTTGAAAAACGAAACCTAAAGTGCCGACTGGAAAGACACGTCAGCATGCGTCAAGTCTACAGCCCTGGGCCAGCAGGGAAAATTTAAATGCTGGAGCCAGATTTAAGGGTGCATACCTGTAGTCCCAGCTCTGGGAGGAAGCAACAGGATCAGGAAAGGACATTCTGGGCGAAGACATAATTTAACGCCAGCCTGAACTATAGAAGACTCTGCCTCAAAAAAAACTACTAAGAGGTAGTAAATGAAGGTGAGAACCACGTAAGACTTGATCAGTGTACAAGGAGAAGCAGAGGCAAACACAGTTAAGAAACTGCCCACTCCAAACCTGTTCCAGGAATGAGGTTCAACACAAAACCATAAACTTATTGACTTTTTTTGGTTTGGGTTTATTTATTTATTTGTAACATTTTTGTAATTCAGCTGTGCAGGTACTTAATGAGAACTCTGTAGAGGTTGTTGTAACATCAGATGCCTTGCAGCCTCAGCTCCTGGGCAGCATATGGCACAGACAGTGTCTTTAGTTAAGAGTTTCTATTGCTATGAAGAGAGGCCATGACCAAGGCAACTCTTATAAAGGTAAAACAATTGGGGCTGGCTAACAATTTCAGAGGTTTAGTCCATTATTATCATGGCAGGAAGCATGGCAGTGTGCAGGCAGACATGGTGCTGGAGCTGAGAATTCTACATCTTGATGTGCAGGCAGCAGAAGGAAACTGTGTGCAACATTGGAAATATCATATATATGATATATATGACCTCCAAGCTCACCTCCACAGTGGCATACTTCCTCCAACAAAGCCACACCTCCTAATAATGCCACTCCCTATGGAATAGCGTTCAAACACAAGAATCTATGGGGCCATACCTAATCAAACCACCACAGACGGCTTAGTCTATCCAAAGCCTTAATTTTTCGACGCTTAATTTCCTCTTTCCTTCCCTTCAGGTTTGGGGCCTGCGAGAGACCGAGCACCTAGGCTCTCCTACTGCTCCTCCATTTATAGGGCTGGCAAAAATGTGGAGACATTCTAAAGAGACCTGTCCCTTAATCGACTATCAGACTATTCCAACAATGGACCCCAAAGAAATGGGAATGTCCCCTGGCTTCTCATGCTGGAAGAAGAAAAATGCCCCCGCAGAAGGCGTAACTTGTCTCGGTGATAGAGATTTCACACAGTTCTAACCTGTCAGACCACCTCACAAGATGACAATGAGCTCAGACAACGAAGGGCCAATGTTAGCCGGACCACACTTTTGTCATGGACTGCTTAGATACTCTTCTCTACTTCAACCTTAGACTCCAGGATCCCAAAGTCAGACTTAAGGGTGGTTCCCTAGATCCCTCTGTCCCTTTTCCTATGTAGCTGCATTAAATCTTTTTCCTGATTTCCACCTTTAACTTGGCTCTTTCAATCTGCTTGTTGAGGATGGGTGGCCAAATCAGAATTGTGGCACAGGCTGGGATCCATAAATTCCATAATCCTCAAGATACTGCGGCTTAAGCAAGGAAGCACAGGGCTCCGAATCTATGCGCAAGCGCAGCTGGAGGGGCAGGGAGGTCCTCTGTCAGGCCCCGCCTCCGGCCCCGCCTCTGCAGCGGGCTTCCACCGCCCAGCCGGCCCGCCAGCCGGAAGAGCCACGCCCCAGCCGCCCGCGTGCCAGACTGGGCGCCGCCTCCCTCTGCCCGCTCCCTGCCCGGAGCTTACCGCGTCCCCCGCCGCTGGCAGCTCCTCCGTCCTCCGTCGTCTCCATCGGCCCGGCGCCAAGCAGTCCATGCTGCCTCGCGTGCCGCCTCTCAGGCCACCCGGAGGCGGGACCACCCGACCACGTGCCTGGAGGAGCCAATGAGGAGGCGCGGGGCGTAGCCTGAAGTACACAGACTGCTCCCCGCAGAGGGCTGCAGGCAGGAGTAGCCGAAACCCGAGTCTCCTACGGCCCCGGGTCCGGAGATACTTCCACTCGCCTCAGGTCGAAGCTTTGCAATCTTTGAACTGGCTCGTCGCTTCCCGGTTCACAAAGTCAGTCCCAAAGGTCGTTTGTTTAGGATTTGGCCAGCTTCTGCAACCCTTGATTCGCAGGAGGTGCGCCCACCTTCTCTCCCTTGTGATTGGTTACTGCTTCCTGATAGATGGAGGCGCGAACCAATCGGCATGCTTAGAGCTGCCCTGGGCGTTGTCTCCGGGAGTTGCAGTCTGTCAGTGGCTAGTTTTGCCGCGCGGTACAAAAAGACACGAATTCTCAACCCGGCCTAGTGGGCAGTACGGTGCCTTTTTGTGCTGGTTGACCCTGAGCTGGCACGGCAGCAGCACCTGGGGCAGGGTCAGCCACAGGCGCCGGGGTCGGGGAGCAGCTCTCGGCCCCGGCTTTGCGGAAGGCTGCACACTCACTTCCTGGGAGACTAGGCCAGGGTTTCTGCCGCAGCCTGTCCAGCCCCACCGCAAAGCTCTGAACTGTACTGTTCCAAAGCTCCCAGACCTTATGCTTTATTGACGAATTAAAATAGAGCCAGTCCTTAGGCAGTGATTGGCAAACAGTGGGCATGTGAACTGGTTTGAACCAGTGAGAAGTAGAGAAAGTTGCTTGGAGCAGATGTCCTTTTCCAGTTCTAATGCAGTGTTCACTTCCTAGGAAAGGTGGCAGCCTTCACATCACGAAGATGCCAATGCTTGTGGAAAGTGGGTTTTAACAACAGGTTCTCCTGAACCACGTGGCTTCTGGCTGCATTCCGCAGTTCCTTATTGAGTCACTCCGAGCTTACCACACACGCACACATTGTGGTGAGATGCGTCAAGCTGTCCTTAGGTGGCTACTGCAAGATCTCCAGGTGGCTCGCCTACCCAGCTCCTGTAAGAGGTAACATTGGCCACTAATAGAAGAGTGAGAGATATTTACCTATTTCTAAAGGATTTCTCAGGCTGGGCATGATGGCATACACTTTTAATCCCAGAACTTGGAAGACAGAGGCAGGGAGATCTCAGAGTTCAAGGACAGTCTAGACTACAGTAGGGAGTTCCAGGACAGCCAGGGCTGCAATAAAGAGACCCTACCTCAAAAAATTACAACAAAAAAATTATAATAATAAAAATAAAGTACTTGGCCTCGTCAAGCCAAGAACTCTGTTTTAAGCCAACTACTCACTAGACGGAATGTCACTCTTCAGGATTCCTGGACTGCCACTACCACTCGTTGTCCACAGTCTGGGGTCAGGTGCCCTTCCTAGCAGGTGTGTTTCTAGAGTTCAGACTCTTTGGAAATTTTTTTAAAAGTTGGACAATAGGTCTAGGTATATATTGTCTAGAGGAACAGAACAGTTAGAAGGGATGTTTTAAAAAAGGTAGGTGATGGAAGGAGCTCAAAGGTCATCATCATAGTGAGTTGGAGGCTAGTCTGAGCTAGTAGAAACTATCTCAAAATAAAACCCAAACAAACAAACAAACAAAACAGGGCTGGGTTTGTTGGTGTACACCTTTAATCCCAGCATTTGGTATGTAGCTACAGGTGGATCTCTGTGAGTTCCAGGTCAGCATAGGGAGTTTCAGCCAGCCAGTCAGGATTATGTAGAAAGACACTGTTTCAAAACACAAAACAAAAAGCATGGACTGGAGGGATAGCTTATTGGTTAAGAGCATCTATTGCTCTTGCAGAGTGCATGTGTTTAGTTCCCAGGACCTATGTCACCTAACTCACAGTTGCCCATAATTCCAGCTCCTGGGGATCCAACATCTTGGGCTGGCACTCAACATGCACACCCCTCAAAAATTTTAGAGTTAAAAATAAACCTTTTTTATAAAAAAGGAAGAAAGCAGCAGCAATGAAAGAATTGATTGATCAAGATCCCTTTCCTGTAGTATAAATGAAATCTTGTCAGCTTAGTGCAATTTGACTCTCTGCTGTTCCCTCAGAGGGTCAGATCTTTTCAGATAAGTAACTTAAGTATCTGAAATCCTGGACCCTTTCAGAAGTGGCTGCATTTTCAGCCTGCTCTCTTTTCTCTAAAAGATGTTTGAGCCAACTCCAGAACCATTTCCTCACATCATTAGCCCATGAGCTAGGTACAGAAGTGGGCATATGTAGGAAGGTGCTATTTGGGTTGGAGATGTAGCTCAGTGGTAGCCCAAGGTTGATCCCCAGGGCTGTAATAAAGAAAAGAAGATGGACGTTAGCTCAAATGATATTTACCAAACACTAGTCATTTTAGAATGCAAGATGTGTGTTAGACCGCTCCTGTTATTTATTTAAACTCTATCTTAAACTTTTGTTGTTGATGTTGTTTGAGACAGGGTCTCCCTCTGTAGCCCTACCTGCCCTGGAACTCTCTGTGTAGACTAGGCTTGCCTCGAAATCACAGAGATCCTCCTGTCTCAACCTCCTGATGCTGGGTTTGCCATCAAAATTGGTTCATTTTAGCCACTTCGAAGCACACAATAGTTAAGCACATTCACAGTGTGCAGCAAATATAACCTCTGGCCATCTCCATGATAACTCAGCTCCCCCAGCCAAAAATGTCCCCGTAAAAAATGCCTCCCATTCCTATCTACCTTCCTACTGGCTTTGTAAGTTTGCGCATGTTTGCTTGATTTGAAATGATCTAAAAAAAAAAAAAACAAATAACAACAACAACAAAAAGGTAAAACCAGTTGGTGGTGCTCATGCCTTTAATCCCAGCACTTAGCAGAGGCATATGCAAGTGGATCTCTCTGTTTGAGACCAGCCTGATCTAGTTCCTTCCTGTCCAGCCAGGCAAGTTCCTGGACAGACAGGGCTACACAAAGAAACCCTGTCTCAGAAAGAAAGAAAAAAAGGGGGGGGGGAGAAAAAAGGCCTCACTATGTAGTTCTGCCTAGCCACAAACTCAGAGTGATCCTCTTGCCTCGTTAAATGTAGAAATTACAGTATGTACCACCATGCCAGGTTATCTGGAAAGCTGACCAGCCTCAGTACCTGATGTAAATGGAGTCAAAGTACCTGGATCTTTGTAGCAGTTCTGCTGAATATGAACGCCTTCAAGTTCGTCAACACTGTAGCACATGTTGACATTTTCTCCTTCCTGAGGCAGAACCACATTCATTCTATGGGTTGATAAACATAATAGATGTGTATGTCTTCATCTGTCACTTTGTGCCTGGCTTGCTTCCATTTTTTCCGTATCGTGGAAAAGATGCCAAAAGAAACTTAGGTGATCCCTGCTTCAATTACCTGATCTATATGTTTAGAAAAAGAATTTCTAGAGAGTAGGTAACTAACTGATCTTTCTTTTGGGGACACAGTTTTCTGTTGTGGCCACAACGTTTTCCAATCCCACCAACAAAGCACAAAAATTTCCATTTCTTCATTTGTCATCCGACACTTGGTATTCTTGTTGACAGCCACTCTAATGGATCTTGTGCTATGTCAAAATGGGTTTTGACTTATAGTCCTTAATAACTAATAAAGCTGATCATCTCATGTGCTTATTGGCTGTCTGAATATCTTTTTTGAAAAAATATCTATCCAAGTGTTTTAGTTAGAGTTACTATTTCTATGATGAAACACCATGACAAAAGCAATTTGGGAGGGAAAGGAGTTATTAGACTTACACTTCCAAATTGTTTATTGTAGAAGAAAGTCAGGACTGGGAATCAAACAGGGCAGGAACCTGGAGGCAGCAGATTCCATGGAGGGTGCTGCTTACTGGCTTGCTCTGCCTGCTTTCTCATGGAATCCAAGACCATCAGCCCAAGGATGGCACCACCCACAAGGAGCTGGGCCTCCCCTATCAATCACTAACTTAGAAACTGCCCGACAGGCTTGCAGGCTTGACTATAGCCTGATCTTGTGGAAGCATCTTTTGAGGCTCCTCCTCTCAAGTGACCTTAGCTTGTGTTAAGTTGACATAAAATTAGCCAGCCCACCAAGGTCTTTGTTTTTTAATTTAAAATTTCATGTTTGGATGTATATATATGTATGTATGTTTAATGTGTATGTATGATGTGTGAATTCAGGTTAAGTTTCTCCACAAATGTGTGAAGGTCAGAGGACAACTTTCAGCAGTCAGGTCTCTACTTTCACTATGGGTTCTGGAAATTCAATTCAGGTGGTCACATATGGACAGCAACTGTTTTTACCACTGAACCATTTCTCTGACTTGTATATTGTGTCTGTGTGTCTGTGAGTGTCTGCAGTGTACAGTGTGTGGGGGTGAAATTTTGGATGCAACTCTTGCGAAGTCATTACTCCACTGCCACCCCACCCTTCAAACTCCAATGACTTTTTTGGACAAATAGCTGCCATCTTGGCATGCAGTATCTGTTAGCATGGAGTCTTGCTCGCAGTGGGCTTTTAAAGAATGTTCTCCTCCTCTCTGTCTCAGCTCTCCTTTGGACCCTAGTCTAAGCTTACTTTACCGTTGGAGCTCACAGTTGCTTGAGATATGATGATGACAGCATCTTTTCTCAGGATGCCTCCCTTCTCTACATGGCACCTGGTCCTCTCATCTCTCAGGTTTTAACTGAATGTCCTTCCTCAGAGGAGCTCTGCCTACCTGACCTAAAGCAGTGGCCTTGGTCCTTTGAGTGGCCCCACCTCAGCTCTCTGGCACTGGTCACTGCAGTAGTTTTCTTGTTTGCTGATTGAGGTCCTGTGTCCTTAATCCCCCTCCCACTTTGCAAGCTGATTGTTTCTCTTTGGTGGAGGCCAGGTGCACAGTAGGCACTCGGGAATAAACTCTCCCGACTGCACATTTCACTATTCATTTTGTCATCTTTGACTTCACTATATTCGCACATGACACTTCAGGACTATCCTCATGTTTAGATCAAAACAACAACAAACCCAAAACAAACCAAACAATCCCCATCCCTGGTGGTGCCACACCTGCAATTCCAGCACTAGGAAGTGGAGGCTGGGAGTAGGGGGTAGGTGGAGTCAGCAATCCAAAGTCATCTTCTGCTACATAGTGAGTCTGAGTAGTGAGTCTGAGACCAGCCTGCTGGGATTCACAAAAAAAAAAAAGGAAGAAGGGGTGGGAAGGAAAAATGGGAGAAGGTGAAGCACGAGGTGCCCAACCCTGCCAAAGGCTCAAGTAACACACCTGATCATAAACTATACCATTCTGCTGCTGTTCTGTGGGCGTCCGGTCGGATGTGAGGCCTCTTTCTGAAAACAAGTGGATTGGAAAAAACTTAAAACAGCTCCACTTCCCCCCTTTGTCTCTGGGGCCCAACCAGGAGTGTCTCAGAGCAGGCGTGGCTTCTCTGCTGAGAATCCCCTCTGGATCTGCTGGGTCCCTGCTGCCATGCTCCCTCACAAGCCTGGAGCCAGCCAGCACTTCAGTGACCAGCAGCCCTTCGCGTGCCAGGCTCCACTTCTCTTTTTGGATCTAAGAGTGCGGCTGGCTATATTGTACCATATGCATTCACGTGGCTCAGATGCTGCTGGAATGAGAAGCTGTGCCATGCCGGAGCTAGTCTTTATATCTGTCTCTTATGTGCACATAATCAGTCAAACGTTGCTAAGTGGAAACTGTTGGGACGGACTCTGGTGGCCTCATACTTTGTGCTCACGTCTAGCCTCATCTTCGGCTCTGTCTCGCTGCAGACAGGAGGATGTTCATGCCATCCAGGAGTGTCAGATCTGAAGCCGTCCTCCCTAAGTCAGCCAAGTGCTCTCCAGCTGAAGGACATGGCTTTCTTCCTATGCCATTGTAGATTAGTTTCTTTTTTTTTCCCCCTCTTCAGACAATGTCTCACACTGCAGCTTGGCTTGAATTGATGATTACCGCCTGCCTCAGCCCCTCAAGTGTTAGACCTCAAGCTGTGAGCCTTCAGTCTTGGCTTTTGTTCTAGTTTGCCTTCCTATTGCTGTGTGATAAGCACCATAACCAAAATCAACTTGGGGGAGAAAGGGTTTATTTCATGTTAAAGCTCTCGCCTCCCAGGAAGCCACGGCATGTTCTCAAGGCAAAAACCTGGAAGCAGGAACTGACACAGAGAATGTGGAATATCACTCGCTGGCTTCTCCATGGGTCCCTCAGCCTGTTTGGTCATACAACCCAGGACCACCTGTCTAGTGTCGGCACTACTCGCAGTGGTCTGGGCATCCCACATCAATCTTCTTTGAGTTTTTTGTTTTGTTTTGTTTTTCAAGTGCCACATCAATCTTTAGTGAAGAAAATGCCCCCCACACTTGCCTACAGACCGATATGGTGGAGGCGATTTCTTAACCCAGGTTCCCTCCTCCAAGACAATTCTAGCTTGTGTCAAGCTGACAAAAACCAATCAAACAAAAACTAGCCAACACAGACTTTAAACTATTTTCACTTCTGTCGAGGCTCCATACAAGATTGTTTTAAACATACTCCTTACGACTGCCATGACTGTACTCCATTATGGCAAACCTCAGAATAGCAAGCAGCCCATGGTGTTTCAGCTTCCCTGAAGACCTTTGTGAGTTTTGCTAGTTCCCTACAAGATTCTCTGTCGTTGCAAATATGCTTGGCAGGGTGACCCCCAACAGATCAGATTTAACACTTGAGAAATTATAAGACCAATGCAAATTGGAGATGTAGAGGAGTGTATACGGTGTGTGAGGTGTGTTCCTGTATCCGTCCCACAGCTTCCCAGTTGACACTACACACGGAAGGCAACCCCCCACAGGCTGTTGTCACCTTGCTTTTCTTCACAGGTGCTGTCAATAAATAAGAGTACTAATCAGTCCCATATGTGCCTTCCACAATCGCTACCTTCAATATTTGAGTGGAATGCATTAATTACCTCCCATTTTAAACCTTTAATCACTGGGTAGCATTTGTCAAAAGCCATATGCCCTTGCACTTTCTGGGTTATACTTTGTTTCAGGAATAGATGGGAACTTTAGCACAGGTTTTATATTTTGTCCTAAATTTTTTCACTTGCAAGGATATGCAGTCACATTAGTTATGTCGGATAATCCATTTTGGGCATGCATTTTCATATAAATTACGGGGTGTTTTTGCCTTTCGGCTTTCTCAACATAGGAAAAGAAAATCTCCAGCATGTGGAAATATGACTGATGCTGTGTTCGCGTGTGGGTTAGAAATAATAAGGATTATAAATGACTCACTAGGTATAGAAAATAAGGGGAGAAGACTTATTGAAGAGAAGTAAAGAGCTTGCTCTCTTTATGCACAGCTGAGAGACGGCACCATGAAAGATATATTGCTATTCACCTTCCTTTTATTTCTAAGGGAGTTTTTATTAACCCCTTTTTATCAATCAAAATAAATTGATTGCTGGAGAATGCAATATTTCCCGACTGTTTGAAATTATAAAACAAAATCAAAGACATGCAAAACCACATTCCACATCTCTGGTAAGTAAGAGATCAACCTTTCTTGGAGAGATTGCTAAATAATGTTAAAGATTACCAGCATCTTTTAAAACAGAACATTTCATTAAAGGATAAGGCTGGGCCTCAAGACTGTCTGGGACCCTCACATCTCCCAGTTGTGCCAGTGACCGGGTATGCCAGACATTGTTAGTTAATATTTATATCCCATCATAAAAGGATGTATTTCTGTAGGGTAAATACAGTTATACCCAATGATAACGGCGCTGGATAAGGAATGATGATTTAACAACCCAGTTCTCAAAGAGAGAAAACTGGGTGATGAGGGATACATCTGTGTTCACTTCCCCAAGAGGGGGTCTGGTCATTTGTAGTGTCACTCTGACACAGTACAGAAATCAGAAATGAAGATTTCCATTATATTGGTCAGAAGATTTATTTTGATCTCCACTTGTCTAGGAAGATGATCAGAGAATTGGGAAAAATAGATACAAAACTGGGGTGGGGGGGTGTTGTCAGTGTTAGGAACCTGTTCTGCTCTTACAGAGGACCTGAGTTCAGTTCCCAGCATCCACAGCAAATGGGCTACAACTGCCTGTGACTCTAGCTCCAGTGGAATCTGATGCCTTTGGCTTCTGAGAACACTGCACTCATGTGCACATATCCACATACATACACACAACTTAAACAAATCGGGCTAGAGAGTTGGCTCAGTGGCTGTTCTTCCAGAGGATCTAGTTTTGATTTCCAGAATCCACACAGAGCCTCACAATCCTCTGTAATTTCAATCCCAGATAATCCAGCTCTATTTTCTGAGGGCACCAGGCAGGCTTATGGTGCACAAGCAATGCATGAAAACACATACACACACGAATACACAAACACAAAATATATAGTCACCATTCAAATTTAAATGATACAAATTTACAGGATTGAGGGTATAGGTTGGTGGTAGAGTGCTTGCCTTCGCACATACAAGGCCCTGGGTTCAATCCCCAGCATTGCATTAAAAAAATAAAACAAAACTGGCTTAGAAGACAGGCCCTGAGCCGGGCATGGTGGTACACACCTTTAATCCCAAGGCAGAGGCAGCTGGATCTCTAAATTAGAGGCCTGCTCTATAAAGAGAGTTCCAAGACAGCAAGGGCTGTGACACACACACACACACACACACACACACACAGAGACAGAGACAGAGACAGAGACAGAGACAGAGACAGAGACAGAGACAGAGAGAAGTCCTGAAGGCCCTCAAGGCTGTAGGCAGCTCTAGGCCTCTTGCTGTTCACTGCTAGGGCAATCGCTGCTTGCTCAAAGCCAGACTTCTGATGGACCTGGTGACCAGAGGAACAGTCACTGTCCTGGCTTTATTTGGTTGACTAGACACAGCAGAGCGGGCTGGGCACTGCTCTCTCCCTCAGCTTCACTCAGGTGCATCTCAGAGCTCCTCTGAGTGTGTAACTGTCAGGCAGTAAGCAACTTCATCTTGAGATTGTGAGAATATTACATAGCAATTCATTTATTTAGACATACTCCAGGCCTATTAGACACTGTGCATTCTTTTTTTCAATATTTATTTTTGTTATTTTTTGTTGGGAGGGGATATATGCACAAGAATGCAAGTGCCCAGAGGTCAGAGGTGTAAGATTTACCAGGAGCTGAGGTAACAGGCTGTTTCAAGTCTCCTGATGTGGGTTCTGGGAACTGAACTCGGGTCCTCAGGAAGAGCAGTATGTGCTCTTAACAACTAAGCCAGCTCCCCAGCCCCATTGGTGGTTTGTCTGCATGTATGTACATCTGCCAGAACCCCTGGAATTGGAGCTCTAAACTCTATAGACAATTGTGAGCCTCTGTTTGAGTTCTGGGAATTTAACCCAGGTCCTCTAGAAGAGCAGCCAGTGCTCTTAAACTGATGAGCCATCTCTCTAGCGACTGTGCATTCTCAAAACTCCAAAAATCTCCTTTCTTCCTCTCTTGCATTTTTTCAAATTCACTATATAATGGAGGTTGGCCTTGAATTCCTGCCTCTTCCCCATGAGTAGGATTATAAGTGTTTGATACCAAATGCTTTTCTGCTCATTAAAAGGAAAAAAAAAAATTGTAGAGCATCAGGGGGAAGTGATAAAAAAGCAGGCAACATAGTCCATGTCAGAAATATCCCCCACTCCCCTAACACAGTTGGCCCCTCATGAGGCCTAAGCTGCCCATCAGATATTTATATGTAGAAGACCTAGGTCCAGATCATGCATTGTCCTTTTCAGTCTCCATAGGCCCCTTTGGGCCCTGGTTGATTGGTCTTCTTGTGGAGCTTTTGTCACCTCTAGGTCCATTTATCCTCCCCCCATCTTTTATAGTAGACTCCTTATGCTTCATCCAGTGTTTGGCTCTGAGTCTCAGTATCTGAACCATTGCTGGGAAGAACCTGCTTTTTGATCACTTCCCAGATGGGACTGCCCCACCAGGCCACATGGGAGGAAGACAACTCAGTTCTCATTTGACTAGAAAAGCTAGAGTGTGTGGGAAGGGGGACTCCCCTATTCTAAGGAATAGGAGAGGGGGGATGTGGGTGGGTGGGGCTGGGAGGAGAGGAGGGAGGGGTCTATGACAGATGTAAATTGAATTAATTAATAAAAAAAGCAAAAATGGTGTGCATTATCATGTGCATGGGTGTTTTGCTAGCATGTGTGTATATATGTGCACTATGTGGGAGCCTGGTACCTAAGGAGGCCAACAGAAAGTCTCAGATTTCCTGGAACCGGAGTTGCAGACAGTTGTAAGCTGCCATATGAGTGCTGGGAAATGAATGCAGACCCTCTAAAAGAGCAGCAGGAGTCCTTAACCTCCTTCTCTCCAGCCCTTGTCCTGGTTGCTTTATTTATTTAATTTTAATTCTTTTATTTTTTTTAACTCACCCTGGCCTCAAACTGCTAATCCTCATACCTGAGAGCGGCCATCACAGGCCAGGGCTCTCTTGCCTGGTACTTGTTTTTTGTTTTGTTGAAGAAGGAACTCTGTCAGTAGCGGTTTTACAGAACAAAACCATAGAAAACCTCCTGGCTGTTTAAGTCCAGGGTGGGGCTCCAGTCTGGAGAGCTTCCCATGGGAATGCTCTGTGGGTGAAGCAGGTCCAAACACCTTCTGCTTGCTCAGGTCATCTGATGACTGCCTCCCTGAGCTTCCACACGTTCTTCAATCAAGGCTGCCCTGCTGCAGAGGCCATGGAGTCGCATGAGGGATAAGAACCACACATTCCTGCCCATTCTGCCCACCAGACTCCCAGAGAGCTCAGGATGGATAGGGATTCAGATGACAACAATTAATGGCAGCAAATGGTAGTATTCTTTGGGCCTGGTGGCACAAGCCTGAAATGCTAGGTACCCAGGAGGCAGAGGCAGGGGGATTGTGGATTCAGCGCCACCCTGGGCAACTTGGTAAGGCCTATCTCATAAGGTAAGATGGCTGGATTTGTAGCTCTGTGATGGGGTGTTTGCTTAGGATGCTGAGGCTGTGGATTCCAGCCCTAGGATTGAAAAATAGAAAGAAAAAAAAGTCATTGTTTCTTTTCTTGCACCCAAGAGAAACATCTCTTGTTTATTAGGGAGTAAGCCCTTGTGAGGGTAGTGGATGTTTGAAGAATATGGCAATGATGACTGAGCTCATGGACTTAGTTCAGTCTCAGTGGATCTGATTACCAGGCTATGATGGTATCTGCTGCATAGAGAATCAGTCAATGACTGACTGGTTGGCCTGTGTCTACAGGATACCTTCATTGTAAAGGGAAGAGAGCCTGTGTGCTCAAGTAGCTGTCTAGGATCTTATCTGGAAGGTTCTGACAGAGATGTGAACTTTTTGAGCTACATAGCCTGAGTCTGGCTGACTAGAGCTTCTTAGCTTTGCAAGAAATTATTTCCAGCTTCGCAGGCTGTTTTAGTTTGAATTTTGCTGTTATGATAAATAAATGAGAGAGAGAAAAAAATCCATGCAGGAAAGATTGATTTTGGCTTTTGGCTTCAGGTTGGACTCTGTGGCTCACTGGGACCAGTGCTGTGAGGCCTGTGGTGAGGCAGTGGATCATGGTAGAGGTCGGGTCATGGCAGAGCATAACAGCTTGCCTTGTAGCAACCAGCAAAGGAACAGGGATAGGCTATGTCTTTCCAGGATGTGGCCCATTGAACACTCCCCCTTCTAGCCTCTACCTCTCAGTAATACATCATATTTGGAATATGTGAAGGGGATTGAAATATCAACCAATTCTCAAAGCCAACTCTCCAACAGGCAACCAACTCTCCAACAACAGAGCTTTTGGGAAACTCCTGGTTCAAGCCACAACACAAGCTTCACCTGTGTCCTTAGCTCCTTAGATAAATAAAATTTAAAGCTGGCACACACCTTTAATTCCAGAACTTATAAGGCAGAGGCAGGTAGATCTCTGAGTTTGAGGCCAGACTGGTTTACAAAGTGAGTTCCAGAACGGCCAGGTCTATGTAGAGAAATCCTGTCTTGAAAAACCAGATAGATAGATAGATAGATAGATAGATAGATAGATAGATAGATAGATAGATAGATAGATAGATAATAAAAAAGAAAGAAAGAAGCAAGACTTACAAATAAGAACAGAACATAAACTCTTAATAGACTTGGAGAACAAAATGTCTGTGCATATTGTTCATATGTAAAACATTTTGACTCAGAAAAGACAAAATACACAGCCACATATAAATACATGGTGATTCTATATGCTCAGACCAATGTAGAGTCCTGAACTATGTGTCTGGGATGGTCACATGGGCATGGACCTGGAAAGTAATTATGTGTTTGGAAATGTGCATGTCAGTGATTATGCAGAGTTCTTCTTTCTCTTACCCCTCCAAACCCTGTGCTGGCAATGCATAGTCCAGACCAGTTAACATTCATAAGATCACAAGTACTTAGCTGATTGGAATAAGAAGGGCTGGGGAAGATATCAAAACTTTTAGGTCAAGAAAAAGCAGGAAGTGCAAGAACCAGCAGAGCCTGTGTTGTGTTGATTCTTCCTGGGCTGCCTAGGGTGACTAAAGAACCCACTCAACAAAGGCACTCTCCAGTCTGGGGAGGAGGCTGATGTCACCTGCAGCTTGGAAACTGACTCTACACCACCTAGCTCCTTCTGGGCCTGGGTAGAGAGAAAAGATGGGGATTCAGACTGGGGATGAAAGAATTGTAGACACATTTAAAACAAGTTTAAAGTGCTTTTAACGGGAGAATCTTTGGGAACTGCAGCAGCGGGTTTAAGTTTGCTGAGCTGCATTCTCACTAATGGATTCTTCCTGAGCTGGCCTTCTGGGATCTGATCATTCCACCCTGTCCGTAACAACCCCAATGTTCAACACACGCTCCTGGTGGAGGATACGCCCGTTCATCCAGCCCGTCTTGCCTTCTTAGGGGAAACCAGATTACGTGTAGTCATCAGACAGCGCCCGCTCCTGAAAAGAAATGGAACACATTTTTATTGGCACAGCCAAGATGAAGTATGTCTTCAAATCTGTTTTACAAATAAACTCACACATAAATTGTCCATTCGCTGCTCGGAAACCTTTTTTTTTTTTTTTTTTTTTCCTGTTCGCGGTTGAGGAGCTGTCAGAGGTCCCTAATAAACACTGAGTCTTATTTAGTTTACTGGATATGTAATTCTTCTTTTCTTTGGAAATAATTATTTTTCAAGCAAGTGCAGCAGAAATATAACCAATAAACATCTAGCTATGACAGCATAAACAACCTTTATAGCAAGCCCATACATTGAGCGCGCCAGTAAAAGCACCTCCGGTAAGAAGGGAGCGAGGAAATTGGCTGTCTTGTCCCCAGATGGAGCTCCTCCTCCTGAGGGTACAGAGACTGCTCATAGCCACTTTCCACTTCTGTGCTACACGAATGTCTATCAGAGTGGCAGGCAGACAGTCCGATTGCCCGAGTGCCTGTGGGTTAAGGAGGAGTCTTGCCTCATGTTTGGACCAGTGTCCAACATATCTACATGGTTTGGTGAAACCTGCCTCTCAAGGTCCATTGTGGGCAGCTCTTTTCAGTGCCGTTGTGGGGTAGGAGGACCTCAGCCTTCGGGCATCCTCATTATTAGTTCAGGCCAGCTGCCACACAAGGTATAGATGGTTATACCTGTGCATGGAACGAGGGCAGCCTCTTTAGGAAGACTTCCACCTCAGGATTCTTTCTGCTCAAGGCTGGGTTAACCTGGTCTTTCCCTCTCTAGGACTCTGGAAGAGGGAGATTTGTTCAGGCCCTTCCCAGCTAGGAGCCCAGACTGCTCTCATTGTGCCCAAACTGTGTGGGCCACATTGGGGTTGGGGGCGGGGAAGCAGGGCGGCAAAACCCCGCTGGGCCAAGTGAGCTCCAGGCTCCTCCTGAAGAGCCGCGTGTTGCAAGCCCTCAGCAGACTTGCAGGGCTCATTGGGGCTCATTTATGCTTTTATGGTAGTGCAGAAGATGTTATCGCAGCTTGAGAACTGAAATTAAAATATGTATCCTTCAGGTGAAAGCCTGTGCTAACAGCTTCACCGCAGCTCTGCGGGGGGCTCCATTAATCTCGCACCAGTGAAATTCCTAAGGAAATTAATTCCCTCCAGTTGGGGTTATTCTCAACTGGTCTTTGGGGGCGGAGTAATTGGAATTTAAGAGTCTCTCTTAAAAGAAGGGAAACCTTGGCCATTTTACTTGAGTGGCAGCCCTTTCCAGTGCCGTGCTTTCTGTTCAACCCTTCCCCACAACATCCCTCTATGTTTCTCGCTTCTCTAGGTAGGGTTTACAGATTTCTACCCATGGGAGAGAGTTCGGCTTTAGGTACGGTCCTCTACAGAATGGCTTGTTTGTGGCCTCACAGTCCTGGCGCTCACTGCACATGCTGAGTAAGACTTGGCCGTAGGAATGCATGACAAATCATTAAAAGCTTGTGGTTAAAATATTACCTTGGCTGTTTAGGAGCATTAAGTATCAGCTGTCACTGTCCAGCCCAGCAAAACTTTCCCTTCCTGCCCTCCCCCAAAGTTCACAACACAGTTGAGGGCTGGGAGGTAGCTTGGTGGTTAAGGGGCTTAGTGCTTGCCTTGTGAGCATGAGGACCTAAGTTTCACGCGCAGAACCCACTTGAAAAAAGCTGGCTGCGGTGGTGGACTTGTAATCCCAGTGCTGGGGATAGAGATGGGGAGACAGACATCTAGATGCCTGGGACTCACTGCCTTGCCCAGCCTGAGAGTGTAGGTCAGTGAGACTGCATCTCAAAACACAAGGTGGATAGCTCCTGAGAGACTACAGACAAGGCTGTCCTCTATGTAAATGTGTACACACATGCACACACACACGCACACGCACAGACACGCATCACACAGTTGACTTGCAGACATGAGATGGAGTTCCTTGGCCGCCTCCTCATTGATGCTTTAGCCCCCCCGCCCCCATCCTGGTTCTACAACATGGTTTTCTCCTTTCTAGAATATTTTACTTCCAAAGAGTTCACTAAGGTTTTTGTTTTCAGACAACCAACCTTTTATTAAAAAAATGTAGATTCGTACACATTTAGTATGAAAATCGAAATGCTGGGTCTGGGGACACATGCCTGTAATCCTAGTACTTACAGGAGGATCAGGAGATCACAGCAAACCTTGGCTACATAGCAAATTGGAGGCCAGCCTGGGCTACTTGAGAATGTATTTTAATAACAACAATAGTTTGATATGTTTATTATATAACTGCAAATTTTGGAAGGTAGAAAAAAAAGAGGATCATCAATTCAAGGCTAGCCTTAGTTTCGTAGTGAGCTCTAGGCCATCATGGGCTACATGAGAACTTGTTTCAAACTAAAGGGGGGCAGGGCAGGATACAGAGATACTGTGTGCATTGTCTCTCAATGGTAAAACCTTGTAAACCTGTAACAATATTATAACCAGGGTGTTTATGTCTCTGTATGACCCTGCTGTCTTTCTGAGGTTTCTGTGGCTTTACTGGTACTTGGGAATGTTTGTTTCTTTACAGACTGAGGTTTGGGGTTCTACCGCTCCAGCCCAGAAGCAAAAACAACTTGCCCTGTTGCATTTGGAGTAGTGTGATTTATATTTTCAGTAGCAGTATTTCTCAAGGTGTGCCTGACTCAAGGTGGCTCCTAGGGCTGTTTGTAATCACAGGAGCAGGGCTGCCAATAGGAAACAGGAGCGAGGAAACAGGGATTCTCCTGTGTAATTCAAAATGACCCAGCGAACAAAATTTTCTTTTTAGAAGAAAACTTAATTTTCAGTATATCCAAAAGAAAATACTTCAACTTGTAATCTGCTACTGTTACTCTGGCTAGCCTGGAACTTACTGTAGAGCCCAGGCTGGACTCAAACTTAGGGAACTCTGTCTTAGCATGGGAAAGGAGTAGCTGCCCAGCCAGGGAAGGCTTCAAGTAAGAGTGTAGGCTGGGCCTGCATGGGAAGGTGCAGGAACTCTAAAAAGGAGCCTAATGGTACTTAGAGGCAAGGGGCCCGGCCACTCAGGCCTTGCTGTGCCAGGGCTGCGATGGGTAACAGGAGTCACAGGGTTGTACTGAGGGTTGATTTTGGGGTTCAGAGGGCACCTCCAGAGGTGTTCGTGGTTCCTCCAAGACTGACGTACAAGGTGAGGGTTGTCAGACACTACTCCCTCTTATTCTTAAACTTACTAGTTCTTTATGCAGTTTCATGGGAGATTTCAGCTTGCAAACGTTCTAATCTGACTTCACTTTGATTTAAAACAGACACACACTTACATCCCTTGCTAGTGTAGGCCTTTGAGTTCCAGGGAAGGTCCCGAGCGACAACAGCCAGCGACAATAGCCGAGGGCCAAGAGCTAGTTAGCACACCAACCCAAAAGAGGGAGGTTCCACTACCCAACGCAGCACCTCAGGTAGTGACTCAGGGCCTCCCGGCTCCCCACCCCCACCCCCGGCCCGAGGGCGTGGTCTAGTGTACCAGGGGGAGTGCCCCGACCACAAGGGCGTGGCTTCCCGTGCGCAGCCTCCTCGCGAGTCCGTTCCGCCCTATCGAGCCTCCGGCGCTCGGCTGCTAGTGTCTGGCGGCGGCAGCATGGCGGCGGGGGCGGCCGAGGCAGCTGAGGGGACCTCGGTAGTGGCGGAGGTCGGCTCGGCCCAGCAGTTTGAGGAACAACTGCGCCTCAAAGACAAGTACGCGGGGCGGTGAGAGGGTCGGGCGGCCGGAGGGCGTCGGGCCGGGGCCTGGGGATCCGGAGGCGGTCCCCCGACCCGGCACGTCCGGAGCCGAGCTCGCGGCCCAACGGTGGCTCTGCTTGGGCCTTGGCGGGACCCTCTCCGGGGAGGATGGGGAAGCGCGGCGCGGCGGCCCCGGCGTGCAGCGGGCCTGCCCCCCGGAGACCCCGCACGTGGCGCCTCCTGAGGGAAGCCTGGGCTGGCGACCGGCCTGCAGGCCCAAGCTGGAGTCCGGGGCTTTTCTGAATCGCCAGTTGGCCTAGGCAGGGTCTGCTGCGGCCCAGGGTCGAGACATTCAGAGGCCAGCGCGGGGTGTGCTCAGGAAACGACTGCTTCGGAGAAGGCGTCTTGGCTCCTTGAGATGCTGCCCAGCCTGGGGCTGCAGAGGACTGAGGGGGTTCCAGGGTGGGCTGGCTGGCTGGGATCCCCCAACCTCTCCTCAGGCCCTTATCTGCCAGTAACCCTGGGGCAGGATTGGTAACTCACCCTCGGGCTGGTGTCCCCAGGCTTGTGGTGGTTCGGTTAAAGTGCTGCGGTGGTTGGCGAGTCGGAAGCTCTCTCCACTAACGTGCGGCCTTGCTATCTTACCGAGCAGAGTGGGCAGGTGGGAAGAGTGAGTGGCTGACATCGGCATGGAGGAGAATTAAAATAGCTCTTTCAGAGGCAGGCGATGTATCTAGTCCTTAATATACAAGAATCCCTTAGTTTAAGCTTTAGTACCCAAAACAAAACTAAACCCAGTTCTTTTGCGTTTCAGGCGTACCTGGAACTGTTTTTTTTTTTTTTCTTTTTCTGTTCTTTTCAAAGAAGAGGAAAAGGGAGAATGACATTTACTCATTGATAGAAGCTGGGTTCTTACTGATCCAGCCAGAGGCAGAGGCATTGTGGAGGACACAGCAGATGGCTTCATGGAATGATGAGGGCTTGTGTGGACATGTCCTGGAAAGTTTGAACTTAAAATATGTCAGCTGAGAAGATTCTTTTATGTGTGTCTGTTTCACATACTTAGCTTGCTTTTGTGTTTCATTGTTTTAAATAGTGGGTAAAGTTTAACATGCCATTTGTTCTGCAAGTTCAAGGCCAGCTTGGTCTTTATAGTGAGTTTCAGGCTAGCCAGAGGTATATAGGAAGACCCTGTTTCAAAAAAACCAAGAAACATTTCATTCCTCCCCAGGGGCGGGGGAGAGGGAGAGCCCCAAAACTAGAACAGCAACAAACCCAGACTCATTTGCATGTATTCTTGTCACTGGTGTATGCCTGAGATGACACGGGTGACAGTGTTCCCTTCTGTGGTGAGTGACTGACTGGTCTGAATGGGCACCTTGGGCATTGCTGTCTGACACCCAGGGAGAGAGCTGTGTTGTGTGGTGGATACAGGAGCCAGTAAATACTAAATAGCACCTGTAGGAAATGATAGCACAGACACAATCATTTCCACACCAATGGTATTCAGTTTTAAAACTTTTTGTGGGTTGAAATATACTTTTTTGTTTTATTCGTTTTTTTTTTTTTTAAATTTTATGTATATTGCTGTTTTGCCAGCATGTGTCTGTGCACCGTATGCGTGCAGTGTCCTCAGAAGCCAGAAGAGGGCATTGGCTCTGGGCCTGTTGTGAGCTGCTCTTTAAATGCTAAGAATGGAACCCAGGTTTTAAGAAAGAGCAATTAGTGCTCTTAAGCATTGAGTCATTTCTCCAGCCCAGAAATTTACTTCTTATATTAAAGTCATCTAATCTGCCTTGTATGTAAGTTACTGAAATCTTAGCTCCTGCCAGTGTAGTAGTGGTGGGAGATGGGTACTGGTCCCAGAGTTTTGGCCCATTTGTAAACCTCTTAGAGTCCAGAATATGATAGTGTTTGGTAAGAGGTAGTAAAATTTGCAGATGAATAACTGAATAGTAGAACACTGTAACAGAACAACAAATGTTTTTTTGTACTCTAATTGTTTCATTGATGGAGAACTGAGACTTACTATGTCTGCTAAAATATTCAGATATTTTGGGATGCAGTGCTGCCCAGTGGTGGGGTGCATGTTCAAGGCTCTAGGTTTGAACACCAGTGCAGGGGGTAAGGGAGTCATGTTAGTGAGATTTTTCAACGTGATCTTTCTGTAAATGTTGTCCTTAATGCACTGAGCATATTGGCCTGTCTATTATGAGGGAGAGACTGGTTACATACAAAACACAAGAGGATGACATCTATTATTATATGCTTATAATTGGCATCACATCTTAAATGGAAAATAAGAGCTAGTCATGTAAATATTAGACGATCTTGGGTAATAAAAAGTAACACATTAAACTTATGCAATGATGTTATTGGAACACATTTTTGTTTGATCTTTCTAACATCCCTGGATGTAACTTATTGTTTATAGATGTGTGTTCAAAGAATTCAAAGCCATGTTAATGCCACTAGAACAAAATTCATCTCTGTGTGCACAGTTTCTTTTTCCTCCTTGTCTTCTCTTTGAAGCCAGGACTCATGTAATGGAGGTTTTCCTGGAACTTAACATGTAGCTGAGGATGACCTTGAACTCCTGATCCTTCTACTTCTGCTGTTTGAGTGCTGAGACTACAGGCATTCATCATCACATCTAGCTTTCCTCTCTTGTTTTTTCATACTTGGGCTCCTACTGGTAACAAAGTCTGGTAATGTGTTTTATTTATTTTCTTTAACTTTGCTGGGATTGAACCCAGGGCCTCAAGCATACCAGACTCTGCCACTGAGCTACATCTTTAGCCACCTATTGTAATTTTTAAAAACAACCCAATATTATGAACTACAGTTGTCAACAATTGTGATAATTTACTTATGTCATTAAAAATTCTTTGCAAATCTGATTTTTAATGTATTTTTAAAAAATATTAAAAATATTATAAAGTATTTTGTTGTAGCCATTTAAAAGCTATTGTTAGATAATAGTTTTTTGTTTGTTTGTTATTTTTCTGTAGTAGTTGGAAGATACCTTCCTAAATCTTTTTGGTTTTTCCAGGCAGGCTTCCTCTGTGTAAAGCCCTGGCTATCCTGGACTCTCTTTGTAGACCAGTCTGGCCTTGAACTCACAAAGATCCACCTTCTTCTGTCTCCTAAGAGCTGGGATAAAAGGCCTGTGCCAATAAGCCTGGCTAGTCTTTGTATTTTTAATTTTTAGAATAAATACCTATGGGTATGGACTTTCTGAAAGGTCTTGGTTTTAGTTTCTGCCCACAGGGTAAGAACATACTTCTTTCACTTCTTTTAGAAATTCTTTCTAACTGAAAAGTACACCCACCTTTCAAAGCTGTATTGTTCATGTGCAGCAATAGATTAGTGGTTTCAGTTGTCTTGGAAGCAGACTCTTGAAGTCCTGGAGCTCCTCCAACTGTTGATATGTCAGTATGGCGCATCCTTGTTCTTGGACTCTAGTATGCATTTGCACAGTGCCTACCCTGCATGCCGCCCTTTCTTTGGCTCCCTTTTCCCTTCTTTGACGGTTAACAGTGATTTTCACTCTGGCAGGAGCTGCATTCACTAGATCTGTCTGTGAGCATTTCTGAGAGGGGTCTAGACTAGGTTAATTAAGATGGGAAGACTCACCCTGAATGTTTGTGGTACCCTTCCACCTGCCTCTGCTTCCCAAGTGCTGGGATTAAAGATGTACACTACCATGCTGGCTAAATTTTTTTTTCCCTTTTCGGAATAAGCCCTTTAAGTTGCTTTGCCAGGTGCTCTGCCACTGTGCAGCTGGACCAGTTGCTGATATGCCTCCCCATTTCCTTGTGAGGATTTTATCTGTGCTGTGATTCATCCTGCTGCCCATCAAAATCACTATAGTTCTGTGAAGCCAAGTCAGAATTTACCTCAAGGAGGCCCTGCTGCAACTTTCCTCTCTTTTTGAGTCATGAATGAAGTGCTGCCAGTTTCACAGTCTTTGGGATATTATGTTTTCAAACAGTTTACCTAAGGTCTTTCTGTAGGAGATGATCATGACCATGCTTGTTGTCGGTTTCTGTCATATTCTCTAAACAAATGACTTAGGTTGTATTTGTTCATAGGCTGTCATGCTCATGGAAGAGTGCAGGTGTGTGGTAATGTTCAATACTTTCAGTCTAGACATGTTCTCAATATAAAATATAGTTATCTTGATTTAATCATGCCAGAATGAAAATTTCATGATAGTATTAAGTGAGTGTAGCCAGGTCTTTTCTCTTGTGCTACTGATGCCCTCATCACTATGAACTGTCTTAGGTATTATGATATTCCTTTAATCTAGCATTTTTGGCTTGGCCTGTTTTCCAGACTTATCAGTGTGGTTGTATATATATCTCTAGAGAAGTTATTATCATTATTATTATTATGTTTTTGGATTATTTTTATTGTTACATTTTTGGGAACAGGGTTTCTCTGTGTAGCCTTGGCTGTCCTGGAACTCAGAGATCTGCTTGACTCTGCCTCCCTGGGATTAAGGCATGCACCACCACTGCCTGGCCCTGGCCCTCTCCCCGTCCCTCCTCCCCCCTTTAATAGTTGAATTGTGTTTCATTGTTGGAACATTTGGGTATTTCTTGACAAAGTCTTGTTGACTTGCTTTTCTTCTTGCCACAGTTAGGCTTTGAGGTGTCTCTTTGGTTCTCTGCATGGCCGGGAGTTGTGGCCAGAGCATTTGCACAGGCTTATAAGGGATGGTTTCTGTGTTCTCTAGGCTAGCACTCAGTTCATGGTTCCTAGATAACTTTAAGGAGGACTGAAAAATGTTGTCTATTTGAATACCTGAGGGAGAGGCAACATTGCTTGATAGAGCAGTTGCTATCAGCTGAGGCCCAAGTACCCACTCTTCAAAGATCTTAGGTGGAGCCTATTTGCCTTTTGTATCCTCATAGATGACTTTCTCGTCATCATTTCTGACTAGTTAGTCCTTGTCTTCTGTGTTCCCCCAACCCCCATTTTTGAGGTGGCCCAGGATGGCCTTGAACTCACTGTGTATCCATTCTGGCTCTAAATGCCTGATCATTCTAGTGCCTCAGCCTCTAGAATGCTGGGGTTGAAGCATCACACTCGGCATCCATTTTTGTTTCAGTGTATGACCTAGCTTTATACTTGAGCAAAACCAGGACTTCCGGTACCTAAGCCCTCCCCATTCCTGCTTCTTCTTCTTCTTTTTTATAATATTTGTTTATTTTGTATACAGTGTTCTGTTTGCATGTGCACTTGTACACATAATTCTTACATGTCATTTAATCTGTTCTTAATTCTTTGTCTTTGGACTAGAAGAGAGACTGTTCTCTTTCCTCTGGCTTCCTATCCTAACTCCTAGGAAACCGTGCGCTTACAGCTGCCTCAGATTTTCAACTCTCCATCTGCACTGCCCTTGTTCCTGCACCATACAAGCATCTGGGGACTGATTTCTTGGACTGGAGTTAAGCTGGGCCCCATGCCTTTGGATTGCTTTGTGCAGTCCATATCTCTTGAAGTGGATTGCTATGGTGGCCACTTCCAGACAGCTCCCTGTGCTGCTAGGGGCTCCTGCTTCTTTTAGCAATTGGCATCATTTACTGTTTGTTGCTGCCTTTAATGGTTGTAACTCCTTCCTTCTTGCCATTTCCTTGACTTCCACCAGGCTCTGGTTTTAAAACTCCTGGAGCCATGCCTCTTCTCTCTTTTCTTCCATTTGGCCTGACTTTGATGTTGATGAGACCCAGAGACACTGACCCCCATTCTCCTTTGTCTCCACCGTGACATGCTTGGCTCTGTATTTCTTATTCCTAGATCTGTAGAGAACCAGGGTTCTCCGTGCTTGAGCACTGATACTAATACTCTAGTAGACTTCCTTTCTTGCCATCAGGGTCTAAGCCAGAACTTCTAGAACTTGTAGTCAACCTTAATTGTGGTGTGTCATCTTTTCCTGCCCCTTCTGCTGTGACCTTCCTCATGTCTTTGTGTGTTATGAGAGCTTTTGTTGTGAGTAGGGTCCCACTTCTCACTTTTTTTAAAAGATTTATTTTAATTTATGTGGGTGTCTATGTGAGTACATGTAGACCAGAACTTTGGAATTGGTTTGAGACCTTTGTGAACTGTGTGACATTCATGAGTGATGGTATGTGAGCTTTGGTACTCGAGATAGAGCAGCAAGCACTCCTCACACTTAAGTCATCTCTCCAGCCCCTTTATCATTTCTTATTACATTCCTTGCTTCTAGGTAAATGTTTGAGTCTTTTCTCCACATAACACATTGTTATATGTTTTTCCCCCCACCTTGGAGGAGGATTTTATTTTAATTTAGAATTCTGTAAATTCAAGTTTCAGTTTAATTTGAGGTGGCTTCAAAGATAGGTCTTTGTGAAGGTAGTTTTGTATGGAAATAACTAAGATTGGTAACATTAAGGTGTCTAGGAAGTTAGCAGTCTAATGGTTACCACTGTCAGTTCCTATGGAGGTGCTCAGAGGGTCCTCGGGCAACAAAACTGCAAAGGGCATCTGCGAGCCATGAGCTCAGCCCTGCTTTCTTCTGGCTGCCTTTACTGTGAAGACTTTTTTGTTCTTCAGAGGTCACATTTGTACCCCTTAGCTACAGTACTATGTGAGATCAGTAGTAATGTACAACCATTTCTCAGCAGTAGCTTGCTTGTAAGAAATTCAGTCTCCACTTTCATTATGGGTCTGAAAAATATAATTGACATGTCTGTTAGTTAAGATGGATGGACATTTAGAACCACTTACTGGGGCTTAATCTTGATTTAAGAAATTCCATTTACTTGAATATTCATCAAAAAGAGTCTGAAGACTGGAAGTGATTCTGCCCAGTACAAGGGTACAACTGAAGTTTCCTAGGTAGGAGAATTTGATCTACACCAATATTTGCTTCCAGGATTATTATAATAAAAAATGTTTATTGATTTACAGGTCGCTCCTCGTGGTCCATTTCTGGGCACCATGGGCTCCACAGTGTGTACAGATGAATGATGTCATGGCAGAGTTAGCTAAAGAACACCCTCAAGTTTCATTTGTGAAGGTACTATAAATTTTCAGTCCTATGTCTTTTATTTCTGACTTATAAGATAGACTAGATTTTGTAATACTGATTGAGGCTTAAAAAAGGAGTAAAATATATGTTGAGAACAATGAATTATTGGGAAAGGAGGGATACTCTGTATTCACAAGTCTTAATTCTTAGAGTTTATTTATTTACTTTGAGACAGGGTCTCAGAGCACAGGCCGACCTCAAGATCTCAGTTTTCTTGCCTCCCAGGTGCTGGGATTAGAGGCTTGTGCCACTGTGTTCTTTAGAATTTAAAAACCAAACTCAAGACCTTGTTTATAAAACTACAAATTATGAGTTCGAAATGTATGTTGACAAATATACCCATAGATGGGGTTAGAAACCATATAAAGTGCTGGGTGTTTGTAGGTCAGATTTCTGACACCTAATTTCTTAATTTCTTTGCATGGTAGATGATTCCATTTTCTGACAGCATTTTTATAGACAGCATTTTTGTGCTTTGAATAGGTATTGTGTTCTGATGGCTCAAAGTGCCAAGCAGTATAGCAGGGTGGACATTGAGAAGGTTCACTCCTTATCTTCCCTGCCAACTCGTTGTCCTTCTCCATAAGTAACCAGTTATATTAATTTTGTATGAATTCTCTCAGTGTTTCTTTATGCAGATAGAGCAAATATGAATATAATAGGTAGCTTTTTAAAATTTAAGGACTTACTTAAAATTCTGATGAAATGCATAATGTAACCTTAGAAGGTAACCCTAAAATGTCCAATATAAATAATAGAAGGGGGCATTAAAACTGCATGTTGGTCAGTGATAAAAGATAATGACTACAAGCGAAATGAATGATTAAACATTTCAATCATAGAATTAGTCAGGATGATGGTAATTGTCTCATGTCTGCTTTCATACGTATAGTGTTACTGGTTTAGGTAACACGCTGTTCTCAGCTGCCATCTGAATGATTTATTTAACGTGACTATAGAATTGCTTCTCACATTGGTACCAGACTTGGCAGTGAGATTTTAAGTTGTTCAAGTGCTTAAGTGTTGCAGTGAGCCAAGACTTGGAGGTGTGTGGTGCTACTGGATTGTCAGGGATAGCTGAGCCTGACTGCACCTGCTGTTTAGGGGGTGGGCGCAGAGCTTTTGTTAATTAGGACTTCTGAAAACTTTTGGAGTAAGGCTAATGTTCTACCCTATCACTGTCTTTTTTTATCTTTTTTTTTTTTTTTTTTTTTTTTTTGAGTTGGGAGTCTCACTGTGTTGCCAGGCTGGTCTAAACTCTCGGACTCAAACCAGCCTTCTGCATCAACCTTTTGTAGGTGGCACCTCAAGCATGTCCTGTTATACCTATTTCCTTTTATTTGCTTTCCTAAAACGATGTTATTAGTTCGGCATTTTTTGTTTTGTTTTGTTTTTCCAAGATAGGGTTTTTCTGTGTAGCCCTGGCTGTTCTGGAACAACTCTTTAGACCAGACTGGCCTTAAACTCAGATTGGCCTGCCTCTTGCCTCCCGAGTGCTGGGATTAGGTATGTGCCATCACTGCCTGGCATTTTTGACCTGTAAAATGAAGTGATTGTTTCATTCTTTGGTGATAGATTCACAAAGTCATTTAAATAAGTGATCTTTAAAAAAATCTATTGTTTTGGTTGATGCAAAGTAAATTATTATTATTAGTAGTAGTAGTGTTAATACTGTGAAGCACAGACTTATGTATCTTAGACTAGCTTGGAATTTCCTATGTAGCTATGGAAGACTTTGAGATTTTGATCCTCCTGCCTCTATCTCATGAGTGATGGGATCATATTGGGTGCCATCATGCCCTATGAATATGGTGCTGGGGACCAAGCCAGGGCTTCCTGCATGCTAGGCCAGCCTGCATGCTAGGCCAGCCTGCATGCTAGGCCAGCCTGCATGCTAGGCCAGCCCTCTACCAACTGAGCTACACCCCCAGCCTAGTAGGTGATACTGAGCAAGTTGTTTTAAATGGGTTGTAACTACCAGGAACCTAGTTTTCTGATTTTTAAGATACCAGCTCAGACAAATCAACTACACATTTCTGTTAAGAGTTTTGAAGCTTGTTCCCATCAGGACTGAAAGCTGAGTGGCAAGGCTTTCACATTCTCTGCGAGGCCCTTGTTCCCTGACTTGTGATAGGGCTGTAAGATGCCTTAGTGCTACCTCTCTAATGGGCTAGGTTCTTCCCTGTCTCAATTGCTGTCTTATCTAGTTGGATCCTGACACTTGGGTTTTTCTGTAGGCTCTCACATCTCTGAGAATGTTTTGAGGAAACACTTGAATTACTTCCATTGTCTAATGCCTTTCAAAAAGATTCATGCTTATTCAGAATAGAGTGAACTAGTTAATTAAATTATTAGGTGCTTTTTCCTTTCAAAATATAGTCAGATCTCTACCTAAAATGGAAGTACGCTTTGTTGATCTGTGGATGTGGATGGGTGGGTAGAAGAATGAATTTATGATCTTCTGCCTCAGCTTCTTGGATGCTGTACCATGTCATTGGGAATACATATTTGTCAGTTGGGTAGAATCTTTCAGAATATGATGTTTGGAAGGGAGAGAAAGTAGGAAGGAGAAAGAAGGCCCAAGGCTTTGTCAGTGATGAAAAGGTTGGGAAAAAATCAGATCCAGTTTGTAGGAAATCTGTCCTCCAGTTCTACATTTCTCATTTGCCATGTGTGATAGTTGCTTTCTTATTGCTCTGATAAAATACAGACAGAAACGACTTAAGAGAGAAAGGTTTATTTAGCTTGTAATTTCAGGTCCATTGTAGCCGGGAGTCTGCTGGAGAAACTTGAAGCAGCTGCTTACATTACATTCATATTTAAAATAGAACAAGAATGATGCATGCTAATGTTTGGCTCTCTTTTTCACTTACACAGCCCAGAATCCCCTGCCTAGGGATTGATAGCCCCAACATTGGGTAGGCCTTTCCATCTTAATGTAATCAAGGTAATTAGAATAGTCCCCTCACAGTCATGCTCAGAAGCCAATCTCTGATTTGTTTCATACTTTTGTCAAGCTGAGAGTTGACACTGACCATTACTAACAATTTCATTTCAGTATAAACTCTCTAAAAGATTACTGTCAATTGTTTATGGAGAGTTTTATGATGTTGCTCTAGTCTGTATTTCATTGTATAGTGCAGCAGTTCTCACCCTGTGGGTTGCAACCCCTTTGGTTGCGAATGACCTTCTTACAGGGATTCCCTAGACCATTGGGAAACAGATATTTACATTGTGATTCATAACAGTAGCAAAATTATATGAAGTATCAGTGAACATAGTTTTATGGTTGGGGTCACTACAACATGAGGAACTATGTTAAATGATCACAGTGTTAGGAAGGTTAAGAACCTCTGGTGTAGTGGCTGCTGTGTGTGAGAGTCAGGATATGGAAGAGTTACAAAGTTACTATCATTGTACTCTGCACTTCTTCACAATCCCTTATTGTGTGGGTTCTGCTACTAAGTTACATTGAGCTCTATTGTAGCAACCTTCAGGGCTAGAGAGATGGCTCAGCAGTTAAGAACACTGGATACTATTGCCAGGGACCTGATTTCAGTTTCCAGCACTCACACTGTGGCTTATAACTGCCTGTAATTCCAGTTCCAGCGCATCTGACCCCCTCCTCTGACCTGTGGGCACCAGGCAAGCACATAGTGCTCATATATATATGCAGGCAAGTACTCATACACATATGATAAAAACAAAAAACATAAATCTTAAAAAAAGCAGGTTTCTTTAACATCTGATTTATTCCTGCTCTGAAATAGTCAAGTGTCTTAAAGATATAGTTTGTGCTACTTAGTTTCCAGATGTCCACATAATTGTTCTGTATAAAATAATTGAGATGACAGTGCTGGCTAGTGCCAGAAGTATATGAATTAGTTTGCTAAATACCAGGCATTATCTAGCTTAGAGTAACTTGTTTTTAAACTAAATCTCAATTGTTCAGTTTTACCAGTGAAAACTCAGGGGCCAGATGCTTGGGTGAAAGCCTGCTAGAGAGGCAGAGAAAGCAGCTGACCTTCCTACCCAGCCAACAACCCAGAAGAAAACCCCTCAAAAACCCTCCAAAAATCCCTTGAACTCAGTGCCCCTCCTTTCCACTTCCTGTGCATCTACCCATCCTCCTGACTTCCTTTTACTCTCTATGATCATTCCCTGTCAATTGGTTGCTTACTCTGCTTCTGGTCCTAGGGTTAACATTATTTAATCCTGTTTAAAATACTCAAGCAGAAAGCTCTTGTATTAAAGGTGTATGCTAGGGCTGAGCCACACCACAACTAGAAACAGTTTTTTCCAGCAAACAGCACCATCTTGGGTAAGAACACAATCTCAGGATTCACAATGTAATCAGATATCTTGCAACATAGCTCTCAGCCATGACCCATGATGTCACTGACCTGTAAACTGAAGAATAAGAGTGAGGACCCTGCTGGACATGGTAGCACATACCGTTAATCCCAGCAGAGGCAGGTGGATCTCTGAGTTTAAGGCCATCCTGTTGTACATAACAAGTTCTAGGCCAGCCAAGACTATAGGGAACCACTATCTCATACCCTTCCAAAAAGAATGAAGAAGACCTCTCCCCATCTTCTCATAGGCCCACCATGGGAAGGCTCTGAAGAGCTTCTCAGGGGTAGGGAGCAAGTGGTTTTCACCAGAAGCATTCCGAAGATGCAGTGTGGGTAAATGCAGTCCCTAAAGTGCAGTCTTTCTTCTGACTGTAGTGGTAGAAAGCTACAGGTAGATAATGACACAGATTTTATAGTTAGACTTCATTTCTGAGCTGCATTGTATCTCTGTATCTGAACATAAGTTACCCAGGTCACCTTTTACATTAGCTAGGCTTGTCCAGGAAAATAGCCAGTGCGATATGGATATACAGATTAGTAAAGGGGTTTGTTACAGGAGTTGGCTCACCTTATTATAGAGCTTTAGAAGCCTCTTCAAGCTGGAGAGATACGGGTGGTGCTGAGTAGTCTACCAGAGGCCTGTGAACCAAGGAGCTGATAGTGTAAAGCTTGAGCTCCAGGGCCGGGAGCACAAAGACTCAATATCTTGAGGTTTGTATTCCATGGGGAGGAGATGGTGGTCCAGCCTAAGAAGAGAGTGTGAACTTACCTTTCCTTTGTTGTTTTTGGTTCTGTCGAGGCCTTACCCTGTTGGGTGGTTGCCTCTTGCTGGGTGATACATCCTTATTGGCATGTCTAAAAATGATGGTTTACTGGCTATTAGAATTATTCATCTAGTTTGTAGAAGGGCTCATGGTATGGAGCTGGCTGTTTATGAAAGGTAGCTTTGAACTCTTGCAAATGCAGGTCATTTAAAAACATTTTCTGTTTTCATTACTAAGACCATTATGCTGTATTAGAGCCATATTTTCCAATAGTTTTGAGTATTGCAAAGGTTCTTTTCAGTGGTTTTGGGGATCATACCCAGGGCCACGGACATACTACACAAATCCTGGCAGCCTCTACCCTAGCTCTACAAAGGTGTAGGGCATCAGATGGTACTGATGTTTTGGAAAACTGTTATAGCTTTAGTGGAAATACTATCCCTTCTTGTGTGTTTGTCTGTCCTCATTGTCTCTGAGGAATAGCTAGTCTTCTGGAGGCCAGAATTTGAGGGGAGGCACTGTTAGTGCTCCTTAGGCAGGAATGGCAGCAGAGATCTACTCTACACATATAGATCCGTGTCTAAGAACATGTGTCCTCTTAGTGTTGTTCAGGTGCACTGGAGATAGGGTCTCTTTCTGAGCAATGCTCAGCAGGTCAGAGAGTTAAGGAAAAGAGTGAGCTGCTGGGTGACATTGGTTTGAGTATGGAACTGTGCCAAAGAAGGAAAATAGCACATACATTTCTAAAACTAGTCAGTTTTAAATGTTTGTGTCAAACAAACATTGTGCTTTCTCCTTCTGCCCTTTTATCACATGAGAGGATGGCTTTTACTAATTGAAGATTTAAAGCCTTATCAGTATTAAGTACATTTGAAAAAATGGAAACAATTAAAAAATTTTTGCAGAAGGCACTAAAAGTATCCCTTACAAACCCTGTGAAAAGTGAGATGGTGAGGCAGCATTAGATAGGGCAGGTGAGAGAGTGCCTTTGCTGGCTAGGCATTGTTCCAATACAGGTAGCCTGACTGGGTACAGCAGAGGCAAAAATCATATTTTAAGCCCAGTGGAAATCTTTCACTCTTGGAGAAATTCAGCATATATATTTTAAACACATTTAACAATATAATTTATCAATAAATTTTATTTCCTATAGGTATAATGTGAATACAGGTTTTTATTGGTTTTAAAAAGTTTATATTAAATTGACAGTCCTATGAGAGAACGATATAATATATCTTGGTTTTCCCTCAAAGTATATTTATAAAGACCTACGTAAATATCTTATAGTAATTGTGTTCTAATTATCCAGAAATTGTGTTTCTAAATCTATTTGAAACCCATGTGCCAGATACTACATCATACCATGTTTGATGAGGGGCCCCAAAGAAAAATCAGACCAAATGTAGTCATCTTAGTTAAAATGAGTTTACATGTTTGAATAGACTGGAGTGTAAGCAATGTAATAGGCTGTTTGCATAGCGTCTAGCAGCCATGCAGGGGTTAAAAGTAAAATTTATCAGACATCAATAGTTTATTGAAGAAATACTCCTTTTTGCTTCATAATTTGCAGAA
Source organism: Pachyuromys duprasi (assembly GCA_028658305.1). Classification (NCBI taxonomy): domain Eukaryota; kingdom Metazoa; phylum Chordata; class Mammalia; order Rodentia; family Muridae; genus Pachyuromys; species Pachyuromys duprasi. The sequence continues at coordinate 14,165,287 of CM053762.1, forward strand.
AGCTGCAACTGTCAGTCATGATGTACTGCCTCTTGAAATTAGTCAATAGAGCAAACAGCAAGAATTGCTGTGGGCAGAAAATAAGCACTGTAATCATGACATAACTGGGGTCAGTGATTTATGGATTTCAATATAGTAGTAGCTGCATATGATTGAAAATTTACTAGGTCACTAGTGCACCAAAAATTTTATTCACAGCCTCCAGGCATCTTTTGAAATGTGCAACAAAATAAAAACCTCTGAACCTGTTTTGACACTGCAGACTCCGTGGATGACATGCCAGCCCAGTGAGTCTCATTTAAATGTAAATGTGTCATAAACTTTTGTCCTATAGTCTTAAAATACCATGGACTTGAAGGGACAGTGCATGTGAAACTGATTTACATATCAAAATAGAAAAAGGACCAGTAATAATGAAGCTTGATTCTTTTATTTTAAAGCTGGAAGCCGAAGCTGTTCCTGAAGTATCTGAAAAATATGAAATTAGTTCTGTTCCCACCTTCCTGTTCTTCAAGGTAAGGATGAAAGAGGCACCAGAGATGGTTCATCTGAGTGGCTCCTGGGACTGGATGTTTTGTTTCTTTTATCCTGTCCTGATCTCCTTGGTTGCTCCTGGCCTTGCACCTTTTTCTGGTACTCTCTTTTTTGCACTGATGGGGACCATGATGGTTGCTTGCCATGGGCAGTGGGCAGCCCACAGCAAGAACGGGAGTGTCCTGACCAGAATCCAGACTTCTCTTGCAGACTAGTGCTCCCTGACCCAGGTTTGAAGTGGGTTATTGAGGGCATGTTCCTGGATGTGAGGAGACATCTCGCTGGTTCTAGTTGATTAATGACTCTTTGGAAAGCGAGTACAAATCTGTGCTTCAGGACGCCCATGGCTATTGCCACTTACCACAGCTCTGCAAAACTTCATTTGTGTGCAGTAGGTCCATTCAAGCTGGTCTTATTTTCAGATGTTAGTGCTTCACCAACATGCTCCGAAGTGAGTGTTTCTAGGTGAGAAGCAGATAGTTGGTAAGCAGACATCACTTTAGTAACAATTGAAAATTGTTATTTTAAAAATTGGCTAGGGCTATAGGTACTTCCTATAACCTTGGAGTCTAAAATATTGATGATGATGAAAGAATGCCACTTTATTCTAAATGACATTTCAAACTTCAGAATTCTCAGAAAGTCGACCGGTTAGATGGTGCAAATGCCCCAGAGTTGACCAAAAAAGTCCAGCGACACGTGTCTAGTGGATCCTTTCCTCCTAGTGCTAATGAGCATCTTAAAGAAGATCTCAACCTTCGCCTGAAAAAGCTGACTCACGCTGCCCCCTGCATGCTGTTCATGAAGGGAACGCCTCAAGAACCACGTTGTGGTAAGAAGCTGATCCTGATGATTGGAACAGAATGTCCTTGCCTGTGTGGGTGCTGTTGTATGTAGTGTTAGGCGGGTTCATACAGATCAGTGTTAGCTGCCAGTGTATACTATACACTTGGGGGACATGGGAGATGGAGGAGGATCTTTGGAAATCACCAGATTTAGGCTCTTTATATCTGAGTCCTCAACTACGAAGGTAATTTGCTCACCTGGTGGCAGATCTGGGAGGGATTAGGTTCCAGCTATCTGCCATATTGGTATCTCTTAACGGGTTTTCTGCTTGTGTAGGTGTCTGTCTGTCTGTCTGTCTGTCTGTCTGTCTGTCTATCTACTTTTAAAGATTTGTATGTGTGTGCATGTGTGTGTGTGTTGTCTGTCTGTCTGTCTTTGTGTATGAACATAGCATGTAGGTCAAAGAGGCCAGAAAAGGGTGCTGGATTCTCTAGAGCTGCAAGTAGAAGCAGTTGTGAGCTTCCCAGCATGGTTGCTGAGACTGAAACTTGGGTCTTCTGCAAGAACAACAAGCACCGTTAACCTCTGGGTCATCCATCTAGCCCCTTTAAGATAATTGTTTGTCTGTGTGAATGTATGTGCATGCCAGGAGAGGACATTGGGTGTTCTTTTTCAGTTTCCATGTGCTTCTTTGAGGCTGTGTCTGGAACCTGCTAGTCTAGCAAGTCCCAGGCATATCCTGTCTCTATCCTCTGGGAGCTGGAGTTAGAATCATGTAGTAACTCATGGCTTGTTATGTGGGTGCTGGGATACAACTCCAGTCTTGATGGTTGGGCAGAAACACTCTTAGCTTTTGAGCCTGTGTAGTTTTGCTCTGAACAGTTTTCTTTCTTGGCAGCCTTCTCATCTTTGTGTTTAGATTTAGTAATTTAAAAGCTTGAGAGCTTTTTGTTAGGACCTGGGTCTGCCCTGTGTCTTCTTGCTTTCTCTCTTGTGCTTTCATGATGGCGTTTTTTCACTTACTGCTGTCATTCCTAGTTGATAGCTGTTAGTAGATTAAAGATCACGGAGACTTCGCTTATAGAGGCATGTACATTTTGTACATAAATGTGCTTGTAGTTTTAGCCTTAAATAAGTTTTATAATTATTTGACCCCTCTGGTATTGAGCTTATGTTGTTTTCTTTTTACTGTGCCTACTACAACATTATTATGCTGCATAATTGAGTTTTTAATGCCTTTTGATGATTCTGTTGAGACTCTAAGGGTATTTGTTTCAACTGCGCTGGAGGGGATTTATTAAGCTAGGTGGCAGTAAAGTTGGGTATGCTGTTGATAGGATTACTGTGTGTCCAGTGTGACTGGAAAGAGCCATGCTGCCATTCTGAGTGTGTTCCATTCTAAACTATTCCTCTGTGGTCAGGAAGCAGTTTACTTCTCTATCAGTAAAACATCACTTTATGTTCTTTTAAAAAGATGAAGTGATTCCTTTCTCTTAGTTCTGCTTGAAAGGTTTCCCAGGCAGTGTCTTTTTGAGTCAGAATTGCAAAGCTTCCTGAGTCTGCCCTCTTCACGGAAGAAGGAGTCTTCACATTGCTTTCTTGTTACTTTATTTTTAATAGGGTTTAAACTGTTGCTCTCTCTGATGCTTCATGTCCTCTAGTTAAGGACTTACAGTAGGAAGGCCTGTAAAATGTGGGCAAACCTCTGTGGCAGGTTATACATAGCGAACCGTTTATTCAATTTGCTCCGTTTTGAAACCCAACAGTAGCACTCTCTCAGTCTTTTCTTATAACCTAGTGACGTTGGCAGGAGGCAGAATTAACGGGAAAGTGTTTTCAGGCAGCAGAGTCGGAGTGTGTGTCACTGGCTGTGCTTCAGTCCTGCCTATGAAGTTGGCCCTTCTCAGGAACTGGGTACAAGTCAGATACCACCTTGGCTTTCAGCTGCATTGGAGGGTGATGAGGTGGGACTTGTCTGAAGGTCTGTCAGTATAGGGGCTCTCGGATTTTTTAAGCATATTAGTGGTAAACATAGAAATAGTAATTAAAAAATTAACTTTTAGGTTAGTATACATTAGACTGTGATATCATCTTTGCCCCTCCCCCACACCATCTCAAGCCCCTTACAGTTCCAGCTGGTTCTCTTCCTTCCTTTGTTAGTTCTCTGCTGCTCTCTTGTTGCATGTATTTCACTCCTGCTAGAGCTAGCACCTTTCTCTCCTTTCCTTTCCAGTATTGTGACATCTCCCATCTCTGCACATGTATGTACACACACACATGCACACACAAACACAGGTCCATGTACACAGATAGAAAGGTACACAACACAATTTTAAATTTAGATTCTACATACAAGGGGAAATATTACTTGTCTTTCTGAATTTGTCTTTTCTAGAAATAGTTCTTTCTGTTTCACTAACTGAATTTATGTTGTATTTTATTTATGTTGTATTTGTGTTGAGTTTTTTTTAATGTTGTGACATTTAGACTACAAGTAGAATAAAAAGAAAATTTAACATTTTAGATTAATCTGAAAACAAGATTTATAGGCATTTAGATAATGAAAGAAAAAAGGCAAAGAGATTGTTAGATGCATAAAGGTTTAACTGTCTTCTCTTTGGATGCCATCTTCATAACTTTTCTAACAGTTCTAGTAGGTGTCTCTTTCCTGATATTTTGGTTTCTTATTATGTGCCCTCCTTCCTAACACATACAGCAAGCAGATTATTGGAGAGTATGTAATAAAGTGTCCACGTTGGGTCAGCTGGAAAGCTTTTACATGGGGACTGCCTGGCCACCTCCTTCTCTGGTTTTTGTGCATAGTGGGGTGCACTCTTTTCATCTTTCATTTCCTATCTTTGGGAAACAGTAGCTTCACTTCTGTTCTTGCTTTCTGAGCCTACCTAGTGTAGAACTGTGCTCCATATTGACAGTCCAGTGAAGAGTGTAGGCTAGTGTTTTCAGGAAAACACAGGTCATCTCTGTGAACTAAAGAGGTTTCTCTCATGTAGCAGAGTTGCTTTTGAGAGCACTCTGCTATTAATGCAGTGGCACCATTGCTTTGCTCCTGGTTCAGCATCTATTGTGGAGTTAAACTTGTATTTGAATCAGTGGTCTTGACCTTGCTTTGTGTTACCCAGAAAAACTTGAATAACATTTATGCTTCCTATCCAGGAAAGTGGGAAAGCTGTTTCCAGAATCTGTCTGTCCTAGAACCAGGACAGGCCACAGCTCCACCTTCTGCTTTATTTCTAGGCTCCATCTGCAGAATTTATGGTGACTTCTAAGCTGGTGTTGAGAGAGTCTCAGTCTACAGACCTGAGTTGCCTCTCTTCTGGCTTCTCATCAGGATAGGAAGAGAACTCGCTTACCTTTGAGGAAGTTTCTAAAGCACCAAGGCCCTTCAGCAGGGTAATGAGGTTATGAGGAGACTCATAGCTATTGCAGTTAAAGCTGCTAGATGTTTGGCTGTGGGAGCTCTAGCAGTGAGAGTCAGATGCAAAGCACAAGTGCAGAAATACTCTTAAGGGTCTGTTTTAGGTAGTTATTAAATGTGGCAGTTAGGCTTATTACTCATGTCACAAGTGGAAATGACTGCAAATAGAAATGGTGGTTTTTGTGGTAAATGAGTTTTTTTTTTTAAACTTTTAAGTGCTTCTGTTGCATGCATGCATTTTTCTTCAGGAGTGTATAAATATTTTGTTATTAGAATAAAGCCTTATTACTACTTTATCCTTAAGCATAACATTTCCAGTCTGCCACTTTAACCCTTAAAAATGAAACCCTACCAATCAATCTTTCTAGTCTGCATGTAATTGCCTAAAGCCAAAATAAAGCCTTTTCTCAGCCAGTTACAGTAGAAACGAGCTAATATATTGGGAACAGAATAACCATCAGCAGTCAGCCGTTAGCTGTTTACTAATGAACTCCCAGATGAGTGAAAACATTCAGAAACAGTGTTTGACTTCAGGCTGTGCATGAACGCCACACTTCAGTTGTAGGAGAAGCAGCTTATGTGCTACACACTCATCCTAGTGCTTCATCTCAACAAACTGCAGATCTGGGAAGCGCTTGAAGCTCAGCTTCAGAGCCATGTTTTTAATAGTAAATGCACGTTTGGGTGATGTCGGGTAAAACCATTGCAGTTAATCTTATGTTGATTTCATGATTTGTTTTATTTGAAAGTAATTGTTGATATGGGGAAATCCTAAAGGAATTTTTAATTGGAAGTATAGGTTATATTTCTGCGCATTAAGAATGTTTCAAAGAATGGTGAAGTGAGAAAGAGGAAAGCTCAGACTTGGAGATATAATTGGTCAGAATTAGCATCTGGGAAGAAAAGTGACCTCTTTTCAGCCTGGACTGATAGGTTCATGAGACCGATGCTCACACCTTTTTTTAATGATAAACACCATAAGAAGATGGCTTCACTAAAGTCTAATAAATTCCTGGGACAATTTGTCAGTATAGTGTAGCTTAAAAAATCACTATACTACACACTCTAAGGAATCTGAATAGTTTTAGGAAAGAATCTGTCAATTTATAAAATAATCCAAGAACAGCGGTGATGGCTCTAACGTTTACTGTACTGTTCCTACTTCAGACCAAAGGGAGCATTCTGATTCTGATTCTAGTCATCCTGCTCAGAGGTGACGAGAAGTGCCTGCACAGGTGTGTGCACAGCCTCACTAGAGTGGTAGCAAAGACCATACTTGAGTCTCTTTGTGGTCAAGCAGTGATTAAAATAGCTGTTCTAGATGTCCTGGTCAGTCCCTGATGGAGAGGGAGCAGCTGTTGTAAGCTCTGTCCCCTGTCAGGGTGGAGCCTGTGCCAGGCTTTCATGGTTCTGCTCTTTGACCAGTGTTGTGTCTTCAGTTAAAGAACAGCTTTAATAAATACTCACTCCATTCTTCACTGTTATTATGCTAATATATATGTTAATTCTAGCTGGGTGAGGCTCTAGGTCAAATAAGTTTTAGCATTTATTTTTCTTTTCTATTATCCAGTTATGCTGATTCAGTCATTGTGTAGGCAAGGTGGGCATTTTTGTCCCTTGGACACTGTGTGGTATGTGAGAGATGCTGATTTCTCTATTTCCTTGTTCTGTTGCAGGTTTCAGCAAGCAGATGGTGGAAATCCTTCACAAACACAATATTCAGTTCAGCAGTTTTGATATCTTCTCAGATGAGGAAGTTCGGCAGGGGCTCAAAACATACTCTAATTGGCCCACCTATCCTCAGCTCTATGTTTCTGGAGAGCTCATAGGAGGACTTGACATAATTAAGGTTAGATTCGTTGTAGACATTTTGTTTAGAGCACACTTTCCTAAAGTGTTTAAATTGAAAGCATATATTTCTTATTGCACCACAAGACTAATACTAATTAGTATAGTTCTCACAATACTAATGAGAACTCAGTATTTCTGATAGGCATTTGTTAGTATTCCACATTGGGGGTGGTCAAGTTGGTTTACGTTGTAATAATGTGCTTCTTTCAGGAGCTGGAAGCATCAGAAGAGCTAGATACGATTTGTCCCAAAGCTCCCAAATTAGAGGAAAGGTAAGTGCAGCATATGCTTTGCATAGCGTAGTCTATAAATTCTGTTGTTGCATTGTTCTTTTGAGTAGAGACCCTGCATTCAGAGTTTGCCTTGTCGGGGTCATAACTTGGTGTTTCTCCGCACCTAGTCTTGCAGACTCAGGATGTTCTCATTTGGACTGGAGATGTTTTAGCTCGGTTTAGCTAATATGAAGATACTTGGTACTGCAGAAATGTCATTTTCATTGGATCCAGGGCCCTATTTGGTTCCTGCTCTTTCGTGTGAGCATAGCACCCCTGTGTTTTCATGGGCCGCTGAAGTGCCATGTTTAATCCCTAAGTGTGGTAAGAGTTTAGTTGGAAAAGCTAAGGTTCTGAGTGTCTCCTCTAAGCCAGTCACAAAACTCAGGCTGACTCTGGAGCTGTGAAACCATCTTTCTTTTTATGAGGGATCACAGCCTGCTTCAGAAGTCTGTAGAACTGTTGGATTTGGGTACGGAGGGACCTACAAAGAGGACTCTGTTGTAATAAGTGTGAATTTATTCACATTTTTATATTAACAATTGAAAAGAATTTATCTTGAAATTCAGCAGAGCCCATCAACTGTTAGTTGGGGCTTGAGTTTATAATTTTCTTGCTATGTCACATTTTGAGAATTTCTACAAATATTTAATAAAAAACATTCATCTGTAGGAACAGTATTCCTTGTATGTCATGCTAGCCCAATGCCACTGGTCTGTGATGAGAAGATAGTGGTGTTTATGGGGTCCACATGGGGTCCCTTCATGGTCTTTATTGTGGCCCTTTGATGTCCTTGCCCCCTAAGGCTGTGCTGCTCCCAGGGTGACTCTGCATTTCATATCCCTGGATTGGCTGGGCACTGTGCTTTCCTCTGTAGATTGTTCTTGTTACATTGCCTTGTCTTCATCACATCTTCTTTCCTAAAGTGCTGCTTGTAGCTCTCCTGGGCGATAGGCTTGCACAGATATTGGCTAGAGCTGTAGAGAAAGCAGTATTTGGCATATTTTTGGTTTTTTAAAAGGGTCCTATCTAGACAGTAGAGTGATCTGTGGTACATGGATCTAGGTGGTTAGATCATCTGGTAAGTGGGCTGGGTTAGGTTTATGTCTTTTGAGGAGCCGCAAGTATAAGTGTTATGGCCTGTGTGATCGGTGCAATTGATTGGCATCAGCTTTATTCTGCAAGATTTAGACCCATGCTGCTTCCGCAACATGAGAAGATGAAGAGAAAATGGTGTGATCCGTTGTCTCTACACTGATTTTTCCTAAAGATTTGTGACAAAACTTTGTTTCAAATTTGGGTGATTAACATTCCTGACAGTAGGTTAAGTTGTGCTTTTTGACAGGTGGCATATAAAATATGAAGTATCAACTTAAAATGAGAACTTTTGATTTTTAGCCGTTAGTGGTTGGAGGGCTAAGATTTTGCCTGGTGACCCTGCTCTGTTGTGAAGAGCATTTTACAGCATCATGATGGGAAAACTCTCACTGATTCATTTTGAGAACTTTAGATGGCTGGATACATAGGCCCCCCATCGAATAATTCCTTACTGAATTGGTTATTATTATTTTTTTAGTACTACAAGTTGATGGGCTTAAATTGCAACTTGAAGGAACATTCGTTGCCTTAAAAAGCCATATTATGTTTTACAGTGGCTTAGGGAGAGAATGAAATAAAGGAAAGTGTCAGTGCTTTTGCTTGTTTAGTGCCACTCAAAGCTGTGAGCCGCCATCCTGCTATCCCTCAAATATGCCTGCTACTCATGAAGCAGAGCAGAAGTGGTGTTTAATAATTGAGCTGAGCCATTTTATATCAATTTTCTCTCTTCAGGCTCAAAGTGCTGACCAATAAAGCTTCTGTGATGCTCTTTATGAAAGGAAACAAACAGGTAAAGAACTCAGAAATGGTTTTATTTGTAATTTCTTTTGATGTTAACATCTGCAGCAAGGGGACAGTTAAGTCTTTTTTTTTCTAGTTTAGCTAATGAAGCTGTAGTGGTATCAGGAAGTTATCCAGGCCTTAATTGGTGCTTATGGAGATCAAACAAAGTAATCTCCATTTTGCTTGACTTTATCATCAGCATCTCAGCAGGGTGCATTTCTTTCTGCTGCCAAACTTTGTCAGCTGAAGTGGTCAACACTGCAAGCACTTAGCTGATTCTCTGAATTGCTGTCCCATACCCTTTGTTTGAGGGTGTGGACTGTGGGCAAATGTACAACACTGTTAGTCCTGAGGTTCTTGTCTTTAGGTCCACAGAGTAGGAAATAAACACTGATAATCAGTGGCCCATGTGCTCTGTGATACCTGGTTTATGAGAGTAAAACTACCACAATTCAATTTGTAGTATAATGGTTCTATTATTATTATTATTAATTATAATTTATTCATTTTGTATCCCAAGTGTAATCCCCTTCCTCATCTCCTCCTGGCCCCCTCATGCCCTTTCCCTAGTCCACTGATAGAGGAGGTCCTTCTCCCCTACTATCTGACCCTAGCCTATCAGGTCTCATCAGGACTGTCTGGATCCTCTTCCTCTGTGGCCTAGTAAGGCCACTGTGCCAGGGGAAGGTGATTAAAGAGCAGGCAACCAAGTTCATACCAGAGACTGTAGTAGAGAAACACTTAAAGAAATGCTTAAAGTCATCAGGGAGATGCAAATCAAAACAACCCTGGGATTCCACCTTATACCAGTCAGAGTGGCTAAGATCAAAAACTCCAGTGACAACACATGCTGGAGAGGATGTGGAGAAAGGGGAACCTTCCTCCATAGTTGGTGGGAGTGTAAACTTGTACAACCACTTTGGAAGTCAATCTGGTGCTTTCTGAGAAAATTAGGAATAGTGCTACCTCAAGATCTGGCTATACCATTCCTGGGCATGTATCTGAAAGATGTTTAACCATACAACAAGGACATTTGCTCAGCTATGCTCATAGCTTTATTCATAATAGCCAGAATCTGGAAACAACCTAGATGTCCCTCAACTGAGGAATGGATGCAGAAATTGTGATATAATCACACAATGGAATACTCAGCAATTAAAAACAAGTAAATCATGAAATATGATATTTCTGTAGTTTGATGAAAATACTGAATTAGTTTGCTAGGTCCCCTTGTACTCATTAATTGGAGAAAGCTGACTCTTCTCTGGGTTGGGATTAGATTGGTAATTTCAAAAAGCAGCCGTTGAATTTCAGCTGTTCAGCTTCAGGCAGGTAAAGCTGTGCAGTTTGCTTTCCTCTCAGGATAAGGAGATGAAAGCTCAGAAAGATGAAGAGGTGGCGGGAGGAAGCTGCCCAGGTTCTGGACAAGCCATCTTGGGCAGGTGATGCCACAGAAGCCCTTGTCTCCCTTTGCCTTTTTGTGAATGGACCTGATGATGCCCTAGGACTGTTTTAACATCAGATTGTCATAAGGGTTGCCGTGGTACCAACATAGTGAAGCCCATTAGTTAAAACAACTAACTAGTTTGAAGTAATAAGGATGACAATAATAATAATTTTAGCACACTGGTTACATTGTTAAAATGCAGACTCTGATTGGGACAGTATACATATTGAAAATACTAATAACTTGTAATAATGATGAAGTGCACTCCTTTGCTCCATGATTGTTGAACACAGACTTTCATTCTGCACATTTCTTATGGCTGTCTAGGAAGAATTTGTGTGTCTAGAAAATGGTGTCCTGGGAGCTTTTAAGTTGTGTATTGTCAGGCAGGCTTCTTTTTTTTTTTTTTTTTTTCCGGTCAGGCTTTTTTTCCCAAGGTAGCTGGGGCTTGGGGAATGTGTGGCCTGAGGTAAAGCATAGGATTTCAATCACTTAAAATAGCTGATACCACAGTACAAAGATACATTTAAAAGATGTCACTAAAGGTCCATGGGCATGTGAGAACAATTATCTGGCTTAATGATGTTCTGTCTCTTTGCATAGAGCAAGAGAAAGAGTCAAGTTATTCTGTGTAGGTGATCTGGGTTTGATTTAGAGGAACTTTTTACCACAAAGATTTTAAGCTGCTATATGTCCCTCAACTTAAGAGGCTAAAGCCAGAGTCAGTTTGTAGATTGTTTGGGATAATACCAGCCCAGACCAGTACTTCAAAGGGGGTGGAAGAACTGTTGGAGCTGGGTCAACAGAGTGGCTGGGCTGCTGACTTGACCATTTGCAGTGGCCATACACTAGGTTTGTGAGGAAAAAAAAGAATGTACAATGTACTTTTTTTTTTTTAATAATTTAGGAAGCAAAATGTGGATTCAGCAAACAAATTCTGGAAATACTGAATAGTACTGGGTATGTAAATCTTGTGTTCAGTTCTACCACTAATAATTTACAGTTTTAATGTTTAAGCCTGTTTGTGTAATATTTATTTATTGACATACATTGTCCAATTTTTATATTTTTTGAGTGCTTTAACTGAGACCAAAATGGAACTTTCTGGCCTTTGTTCTCATCATGCATAAAGACATACATGGATTCTATCATAAATTCTAAGTGTTATTTAGAAACTTGTACTCTCAGAGCTGGGAAGATGGCTCACTGATTAAGTGTGCACTGCTCTTTAAAAAGACGAGAGTTGGGTCCCCACCACGCACAGCTGATATCTCTCAGCTGCCTATAACTCAGTATTAGGGGGTATGAGGCCTCTGGAGTACTTTTCCTAGAGTCAGGTGAGCTGTCTTAGTCTCTCTTCCTGTGGTGGAGCGGCTGGGATGGAGCTATCAGGTGAGGACTCCTTGGTTGATTTTTGTGGTTAAAACTAAATTCATCCATGTGGAGATGTTAACATGTTCTTTTGGATTTTCAAATGTTTTATTTCTCTTGTTTCATGGTTGCTGCTTTCAAATTACAGTATGTGTTCTGACCATACTTTAAATAGATAGCCTTTTCTCTGAAGTTGTAGATCTGGAACAGGATGGAAGGCAGTTAAGCAGCACAGTCTAAATAATGACCTTTGAAAAATGGCTTTTCTATTTTTAAGAAATGTTGGGGCCATCAAGATGCCATAGAGGATAAATCAGTTCCCAAGACTGCTACTCTGAGTTTGATCCTTGGAACCCACATAGTAGAGTGAGAGAACTGATTCCTTCTATAAGTTGTCCTCTGATTGCTACACAGATGCCTTATCCTTCTAATATATATAGTTTATATGTTATGTGTAATATTATGTGTATATATTACACATAATATATAAGTTATATATATAATATGCTATATTATTATATACTATATATAATTATACACATATATGTATATATTATACTCACTTACATACCATAAATTCTCTTAAGAATTTTAGCAGGTCATGCTGTAGCTAGTGTTCCCCCCAAAATATAGTAATTTTGTATTAGAATGAAGCCTGACAATAAAAGTCATTCCTATTGCTTTATAGTAGGCTTCTTCTATATATTAAGTTTTGTTAGCAGTGGACCTCTTCTTGACTGTATTTAAAACACTAGATAGGTTTTATTTTATCTTGTTTGCTTAAAATGAACACTGTTAATGCTTTCTTTTTTTGCAGGGTTGAATATGAAACTTTTGATATACTGGAGGATGAAGAAGTAAGTTCTGGGCTTTCTGTTTCATCCCATGTTTTAGCTTTGCTTACAGGGTCTGGTGGGAAGGCTTCATGATCGCTGTTGTTTCTTTAGGTGCGTCAGGGATTAAAAACCTTCTCAAATTGGCCAACCTACCCGCAGCTGTATGTGAAAGGGGATCTTGTTGGAGGATTGGATATTGTCAAGGTAAGAGCTTTTCATTGCTGTTCTCAAGGACTGAAATATTTGACATGATTAAACATCCAGCCCTGGTATTGTCAGGCTCCTTTTTTCTCCAGGTTCACTCTGGCATCCTCTGTGTATGTGTCTTAGTGTCTCATGCTTTCTCCTGCTCTGAGCTGTCTTCACACCCTTCCAATGCCAGCTGCTAGTGAGGGTTAAACTTTGTAGCTGAGTGTCCAAATGAACTCAGAGGAAGGACCCTGCTGTGCTAACTGCAACATAGCTTCCTTACCTGTTTCCTTGCCTATCAATCCATCTTTACCTGGTTCCCTCAACTTGAGGTTTTCTTGTGTCATCCATAATTAAATCTTTATCCTTCAGGGCTCAACTTCTTTTATTTTTTATTTTTTTTTTAATTTATTTATTTTTATCTCAATCACAGGTTAGGTACTTTGAGGGCTCAACTTCTTTGTAAATGTGTGCATTCTTCCTGCCAGAAAAAGCTCTCTGCTCCAAAATTCTTATGCTCTTTCTTTTCTTTTTTTTTCCTTTCCTTTTCTTTTTTCTTTTCTTTTTTGTCATAAATGTTTCTCTGGGCCATTTTCCGTTTCCCTTGACGGTGCTCAGGTGCAGGAGTGAAGATGAAGACTAGGAGATCATGGGCAAGAGCCTCTTGGCCCCCATGCCATAGTGGCTGTAGGTCACTTCTGCCAAGTGCTAGGACTCTGCTAGCTGTTAGAGTGTAATCATGTTTAAAGTGGGTACTGTATATTACACACTTCTTATTTTTCTGTTGAGACAAGGTCTTATTCTGTAGTCTGGGCTGGCTTTGAGCTCCTTCTATAGATCACGTTGGCCTTGTAGCAGTCTGTCTGTCTGTCTGTCTGTCTGTCTGTCTGTCTGTCTGTCTGTCTGTCTCAGCCTTCCCAGTGCTGAGATTACAGGTGTGAGTCTCTACACCTGTCCTTATATTCCTTTGTTTTGTTGTTGCTCTGTGCAGCCCTCAGATGTCCTGGAACTCACTCTGTAGACCATGCTGACCTTGAACTCAGAGATCGCCTACTTCTGCTTCTTGAGTGCTGAGATTAAAGCCATGTGCTACCACCACCCAGCAATGGGATTTCTTATCTCTTAGTAACTGTACTTATTAGCTCTGTTGGTTAATGCAAGTTTATAAAGGCAGCTTTGACAGTCCCACTCTATCCTGCTGCCATCGACCTTGGCCAGTGTGTTGAGGGTGTGAACCAGCTGGTAGTGGGACAGCTTAGCTCCTTCTCCAGGCCTACAGACTGCCCTCTGCCTTCTGATTGTTCGGGAAAGTGTCTCAGAGTTTTAAGTGAAAAACAATTTTTTAAAAGTAGTTAGCATTATGAAGTAAAAACTTTAAAAACAGGCTTTTATAATGTGGAGAAACTCAGTATCTGGAGCAGCCAACATTTCTATGACATCAGAACTGGAGGAAGCTACAGGGCCACTTTATCTTGCTGTTGTAGGGCAGGTTTTGTTTTCTACCAAGTGCAGAGTTTGATGGCACTTTGAAAATAAGGTAGGAAAAAAATAAGGTAGAGATGCAGTTTTTATAGTAAATGGTATAGTTTGTGGAGGAAAAGAAAACTAGCTCTTAGTAGCCCTGAAACAACAATGTAAGTATGCATTTGTTACTTTAATATCTAGGTGCACACACAACATATATCAGTAGATATCTTAATAAGACACAAACTGTCTTTAGATCTCAGGTGTTTTTGAGCCTGTTCTTGTCTGAATGTCTCACTGCCCATGCCTTAGGCAAGGGGTGTTGGGAGACCAGGAAGTAGTTTAAACTTTTTGGATACTGTATGACTTTATGATCTCTGTTCAGAACACTTACAAGTTGATGCTTCTGCTCCTATTTTTTCTTGAAAGTTCATGGAGCTGTAACTTTGTGTTTCTTGCAGAGTGAAGTTATCTGTTCATTAATCACATTCCATATGGTAATTTTGATTAGCCTCTGTTAGAGCATTGGTACTTTTTGTGGACTGAGTCAGTAACTCAAGTGACTTATTTAGTCTGGTATTCTGGAAGAGGCAGCTACTAACAGGCTCTAGACAAACCTTGGAGTGCTTGAACTTGGACCCTTGGTTGAATGACTTAAATGCTTAGTGAAGATATGTGAGCTGCCTCTTCTCAGGAGAGAGAAGCTTTCCTGTGTAGTCTTAGAAGGAAAGATTCTTCTTATGAAGATTTTATCCATTTTCCACCATAGCTTAGGTACAGACCTGAAAATCAGAAAAATGAACTGATGTAGCAGGGTGTTAGTTTGTGTGAGTGGAAGACCTGATACTACTGAAAGCTATCTGATCTGTTATGTCTGACCTATGGTTACCTTGGTTCAGTGGCTTTGTGCTCACTAATCTGTTGGTCTAGAACACCCTTTTAACTTTGTAACCTGAGCTTGTTTGCCAGCCCTCCCATCTGTGAGTTCAACATGTACAGATTCAACCACTTAAGATAAGAGGTTTACTTATTTTTATATTTTTATTTTTAATTTAATGTGTAGAGGTTATACTTGGTGGTGTGTACATGCCTTTAATCCCAGCACTTGGTATGCAAAGGACGGCAGATTTCTGTGAGTTGGCTACTTAGTTCTGGAACAGCCAGAGCTACATAATGAAACTCTGTCTCAATTTTATTTTATTTTTTTAAAGTCTGTAGTGAGCATGTACTGAGGGGTCCTTGCAGGTGTCATTTCAGGAAGAGAAACAAACCATGAAGAGGGAGAATGAAAGTTCTCTTTTCAGTTTATCTCTTCAGTTTGATCTTTTGTAAATCTGGATCAAACTTTGGGGAGTCTGATGCCAGGCAGTTTATTGACAACAAATTTAAACCTAGTATAATATGGAAAAAGGTGTCCTGGTATAATATAGTTCCCAGTCACAAGAAAGCATAATTACATTGAAAGAACTCAAAAGTACATGTCATTTCTTCCAAGAATATAGATTACAGAGTTAGGCTACCTACACTAGCTAGAGGGCCTAAGGAAGGATCTGTCTTGGTCTCATTCATAAAGATAACGTAGAACAGTTATTTGGTCTATTAGACACCTCTGGTCCTGGTTGGGGGAGCTTGGAGGAGCCTCTGACTATATAGATAATATAAGGGTCATTTAAGCTATTAGGTATCTTCATTCTTGTAGAAGCTTGACGTGGCCTGGCTTAACCAATATTGCAGATCACTGGACTATTAATAGCGCCTCGCTCCTAGTTTCCGGATGGAATAACAGATTTTACGTATTTTCCTTTAAAAAGAGTCTTGCATGCTTAACATTCCCAGTTTCCCTGGAGATCTGTATGTGCAAGGACCTTCATGCTCCCAACAATTTATCAGTGTTTTCCATGTCATTATTTCCCAAGCATCATAGCACAGTGACATTTGCATCATAACTTGGAGACCAAGTTCAGTATGGGAATGGTGTGAGCTGTGTCTTTGTTGTTTTGTTTTGTTTTTCAAGACAAGGTTTCTCTCTGTAACATCCCTGGCTTTCTGGAACTTGCTTTGTAGAACAGGCTGGCCTCGAACTCATGGAGATCCACTTGCCACTGTTTCCCAAGCACTGACATTAAAGGTGTGTGTTACCATGCCCAGCTGGCTGTGTCTTCTACATACTATTTTCTGTAAGGAGTGAGCCCACAGTCAGTCTCCATGAATACAAAAAGATGACTATTTAACTTTAAAATAAAGTCTAACTTATAGTTTGTATTCAGTTTTACTTATACAGAGAGAGGAGAGGAGAGGGAGACTTTGGCATGTTAGGCCGATGCTCTACTGTTGAGACTTGTTTTATGGTGCAAGAATGTTGGCATGTTGAAAGTTTGTAGGATAAACTCACTAGGTGTCCTTTTAGTGTCAGATATAGCTTGTTGCTTAGATTTTTTTTTTTTGGTATGACTATACACTCACATGCATCTATGCTTTTTTTTTTTTTTTTAATTTTTAGGAACTGAAAGACAACGGTGAATTGCTGCCTATACTGAAAGGAGAAAATTAATAAATGTTACGCATGGTGTCCAAGGACTGTAAGATGTATTTAATTACAGTGGAACAGTTGATAATTTGGTCCTGAAAAGTGGACTAGGAGTAGAAATGGGACTCACTCAGCTTTGCTCTGTGTGTTTCACAAGGTTGTGCTGAAGAAATATATGTTACATTTAACATGAAACATAGAAGGCAATAAACTTCAAATTCAGCTAAAAATGATTGTGTGTTTAATCTGTCTTTGTAGTGATGTTTGGGTGTAGAATATGTCTTTGTAACTGGTCACTATCACTAATTCCTTTAAATCTCGTTCTTTAACACATGGGCCTTTTGTAGCAACTAGGAAAGACTGTCAGGAAGGGAGGGTCTCTCACATCAGTGTGTTTTAGAGCTTAGAGAATTCTTGTGCCAGTCCAATGGCTCCCCTCACTGGCCAAAGAGCTCCTCACAGCCTTGGAAAACGCAACCAAAAAGCTTATCCTGCTGGCTGTGATGAGTTCTGCACTGGATGCCATTTATCCACACTAACTGCAGAGAGCCAGACACCCTGCCTAACATACAGAAAGAGGGAGCAGTAGTGGCCAAGAGTAAGGCAGTCTTAAAAGATTGTAAATTATTTTGATCATTGAAGTGAACATGCTAATTTTGCCTTCTGATAGAGCCATGAAAAACTTTAATGTATTTTTTTCTACCCTGACTTTTGAATATGTGAGAAACACTTGTCACATTAGGCTGCACAAGCCTTACATAGGATTTCTGACTTCACAGCTGTGGGGTCTGGGTACTTGCTGCCTGTGGGATATTGGTCTTAAATGATCATGGCTGGCTGGGCTGGGCTTCGAGGCACCGTGTAGCAGAAAAGAAAGGGCGTGCTAGTCAGTGGGATAAAAGCAGCCAAGCAGGGAGTGAGGATCCAGGCTCTCCAGCGTTCTGAAAGACTGCCTCTTAACCTAGGTCCATTGGACAGGGTTTAAGAGGTGGTTGGGTCCTGGTTTTCTAGGGTTAAGATGCCTATGAGGGATTTTATGGAAAACAAGGCTCTTCATTTCCACCAAAATGAAAATCATTGTGTAAGTAAAACTTTTAAATGCAGATAGATGTAAATATCTTGAGTTCTTATCAAGGTTTGGCTTCTGTGTACCTCATGGCTGTATTAGGTACTTTCCTGTTGCTGAGATAAAACAATGTGTTCAAGATAGTTTCTAGAAGAAAGGATTTATTTGGTCAGGGAGATACACACAGTATTAAGCTGTAGATGTGGTGTCTTACAGAAGCTGAGCACTCACAACTTAGACCTTAAGCATGAAGCAGAGAGAAGGATTTCGATGGTGCAAGCCTTAAACTCTGATCCTCAGACCTGACTTCCTCAGATAAGGAACCTCCCTAACAGTACGATCAACTGGGGAGTCTCCCAAACTGAAGTTATTTGTGCATGGCCTTTTTTTTTGGTAAATCTACCAGTACCTCCTGTCTTATTCCAATACAACATTGATCCTCACCTTATGCTTAGTGATCTAGTTTCATTTCTGTTGTGATAGAACACTAGGCCAAAAGTAACTTGAAAAGAAATGGCTTATTTGGCTTACATTACAAGGCAAGTGAAAGCAACTAGAACAGGGGGAGAATGAATGCGTGCATACTTAGTGGCTCTTTACAGTTCAGGACCCAGTTCATGGGAAGGTGCCACCCATGGTGCTCTTTCCGTTTCAGTGACCCTAATTAAGACACTCCCTTACAGACATATCCAGAGACCAGCCTGATCTGGAAAGTCCAGTGGTTATAGATTATGTCAAGTTGACAAGACTAATCAACACATACCTTTGTGACTACAGATTTATAAAGCAGTGTTCCCCCACGCTGAAATAAGATGTGTAACTTTTAACACAAGTAACCACTTTAAATATATTTTTATTTGAAAAATTCCTAGAACAGATTTTGACCATGTTTGCCCTCTACTCTTCTCCCCAAATCCTTCCAGGACCACCTATCCTTCCTAGTTCTTTTGTGTCTGTCTGTCCTCTTCCACCCCCCCCCCCCAGTTTATTCATTTAGTCTCTTATTTGCTCTCTTGACCCAAGGTAAGTGGGGATAACAGACAGGGAGACATTGGGGTGGCCAAGAGATCTTGACTGATTGTTATTAGATAAGGAAGAGTCTGGGATCCAATTCAACTTCCATTGTCAGATTTTTTAACAGAAGAGAGTTTTGTGAATGGGTGGTAGACAAGCCTACTTTTGTAGAAACCTTTTGTCAAAGTTGAAGTCCACTTAGGTTCTAGAGCTCCGTTTCCAGCATCTGTGACATCACTTCCCGAGGAAAGACTGCAGTGTTGTTTGGGTGTTTTACTGGGTGCCTGTTGGAGGAGACTTCCAAGTGTGTGCTGTGTGGAGCTGGGCAAATTTGGACATGGCTTTGTAGACAGGAAGGTCCCTTGGGAGTGTTCCTAGGTGGATCTGGTATGAATGGCTCCTGCAGCCTCCAGGGTTTAATCATCATTTAGGGGCTGAGAGGTAAGGCTTGAGGAGGCACTGAGGACTGCCAGCACTAGTGTGACTCAACAGAGACTTAGGCTACTGTGGCTTAATTTACCTGTCTCCCATAAGCAGCATTCTCCTAGAAGGTACTACTGGCTAGGTAGGATTTCTGGGCCTCACACTCTAACTACTTGTTAGTGTGTTTGTATCTTAGAATAACTTCCTGACAGAAGGCATCTTAGGAATTAATGTCTGCTTTGCCTGTAAGAATGGACATTCCTCCTCAAACTACTTTTTGTATTAAGTGGAGGGTGGAGCTGAGGGGTGGGAGGGGTCAAGGCAATGGGTGAGATTTTCCTTTGTAGTCGGGACATTGAGGG
This sequence comes from Pachyuromys duprasi, assembly GCA_028658305.1. Lineage (NCBI taxonomy): Eukaryota > Metazoa > Chordata > Mammalia > Rodentia > Muridae > Pachyuromys > Pachyuromys duprasi. The sequence continues at coordinate 14,184,746 of CM053762.1, forward strand.
CCACTAATCTTCTGGAGTGTACAGCCATATGGATAGAGCTCAACTTCCCCATGTAGGTGTGCCTCACAAATTTGAAGAGATGTGTGTTTTTACTCATGGCCATCAAGGTTCTTGCCCTTGTCCCTTTCCCAGCCTTCAGAGACATTTATTGCACCCAACCAAGTGGCTGTTATGACTAATAGTGACCTAACGTCATAGTTGGCTCAATCTTGTTCTGCCTGTAGCTGACTGTGGACAGTGGCTGTAACAGTGGAACTGTGACAGAGTACCTGAGAGGTATTTCCACCATGGTGGGAAAGGCAGGGCATCTGCAACAGTTTGAGGGTTCAGCCCATAGCATGGTGTGGTCCACATTGAGGGCTAACGTCCTGGAAACACCCAGAGTTATATCTCTTAGGCTATTCTAAATCCAGTTAAGCCGACAAGATGAACCCCGTGGGCCCACTGATGAAATAACTGGGTGTGCCAACCTGGAGTATCTGAGCTGTGTGGTACAGTGGACCTTCAGAACTGCCCCTGAGCTCCAGGGTACAGCCCCTCACCATCCTCCGTGTTCCTTGTCAAGTCTCACAGCTTTGGCTTCTCAAGAGGCCAGACTCAATTGGCATATTCAGTCTTTACAAAAGTGATGTGCTTACTTAATCCTACCGAGCACTTTGAAGTTGAGATTTTTTTTTAATAGCAAACATATGTATATATTCATTTTAATAACTAAATTATGTAAGTGACTGCCCAGTACTTGGCCCCAAAGGGGACATCTGTCACCTCTTTCAAGGCCCAGGGGACATTCCAGAAGAGGGAATGAAATTACTAGGAACTGAAAGATACTACAGTCTAGAGAGTAGGAGGCGGGGCTAGATGGGAAGAAGGATTGGGAGGAGGAAGGGAATGAGTGTGTGGGTATGACATATGCAAGAACAACATTGTCAAAAGTCAAATGATACTCTCAGAAGTCATCTCTGAAATAGTGTAGCATGTTCAAAGTACATGGTTTATGCAGAGGTTCACATAGAACACCTATGCACAGTTGAAACTTAAAGCTTAAGATTGGCTGGGCTTGGTGACACATGTGCAGTCTGGGTACTCGAAAGGTGTAGGAAGAAGGATCAGGAGGTGGATGGAGGAGTTCAGAGTTAGCCTGGGATACATGAGACTGTCCCCAAAGGTACAAAGCAAAGGCTGGGGGGAGGGCTTAACAGCACACACTGCTCTTGTAGAGGACCCTGGTTTGATTCCCAGTACCCAGGCCAGGAGTCTCACAACTGCATGTATGTCCTCTCAGGAGAGCTGCACACAACTATACATAAACACATGTGCACATACTTACGTCCAGACAGACACATGCACAAAACTAAAATTGAAAAAAATTCTAAAAAAGTGAAAGTAAATATGCTTAAGATTACAACATAGATTTCGTTTCTGATTGAATTTTAAAATCATTCTTGTTAAAAATGACAACTGGGACTTGTTACCAAATTCAAACATTTCTGAATAAAACCAACTTAGTTCTTTACAAATATAGTCCCCCTCTCATGACCCATATCTGGTGCGAAGCTGAGGTGACTCACTGAGGCTTCGTTTGCCACTGTGTGTCTCCACGACTGGTTGGTATCCCTGCTTACACAGCTCTGTTGCATAGTCACAATGTTCAGATTTGAAGAATTCTGGATTTAGGACTTTATAAAGGGATAGACATAGACCAGGACATGCATCCTTGTCACAAGCCTGGTAACACTGCAGGAGGAATACTGCTGTGTGCAAGTCCCTCCGCTGTGAGAGCTGCATCTTTTTTTTTGCATTTAGATTTATTTACTCTATGTGCATGCGTGTTTTGTCTACACACACACATATAAATATATCTGGGTACCATGTGTGCATGTGTGTACTTGGTGCCTGTGGAGGTCAGAAGAGGGTGTCAGATTTCCTGGAACTGGACGTAGGGGTGCTTGTGAGCCATCATTTGATGCTGGGAGCCAAACTAATGGCTTCTGCAAGAGCAACAAGCATTCTCCAGAGCCATCTCCCTGGCACGCTATTTATTTTGTTTTTTAATACAGGGATCCCCCGCTGGGGCGGGATAGCCTTACTGGTGGCTTTCTTATGCTTCTGCCTTCTGTGTGTGCCATCAGGTCTGGCAGGAGCTGCCATTCAAGCCAGGCACATGATGTTCAGCTCTGGGCTGTGCCTGAAGCACTGTGTGCATTCTATAGGAGAGCTGTGCCATCTAGTGGAGATGGGAAAGCCTCTGGTTTCTGACCGGTGTGTGTGTATGTGTGTGTGTGCCCCTGTGTTAGGAGTAGGATAGCTTTCCCAAATCTCCATGACCTGGCATATTCTGACTCTAACTGTCCTCTTCCACGCTGCCCCACTTTCATCTAAATGGCTACCAGTAATTAATTATTTAACACAGTTAATAGTTCCTTAAAACATTATACTTCTGAAGAAGTTGCTGGGCTTGGTGACACATGTGCAGTCTGGGTACTCGAAAGGTGTAGGAAGAAGGATCAGGAGGTGGATGGAGGAGTTTTCCCACACTAGAGGGGGAGCTTGTCTGGATGATGGCGGTGGAGCCAAGGTCCAGGCTTCTGACCTGGGTGTGGGAGATGCTTATCTGGGAAGAGGAGAGTATTGGTAATTGTGGGCATTAAACTAGTTTTTATGATACCAGGCCAAGTTTCCTCCCCCAAAACAATGGCCACAGCATAGCTTTCTGAAAAAGCTACAGGGAATTTGGATGTCTTAGTTTGTTTTGTTTTATTGAGGCATGTCTCCCTCTGTAGCTGTGTCTGCTAGCCATGTCAGAAGGGTCTTGTCCAGGAATCATGAGCTCCTGGCACACAAGCTATACACCATGTAGCAGAGGACAGTGAGGTCCAGGCTAGTCCCAGATGAAAGCCTGAACTTGGAGGTGGTGGCCACAGTTTCCAGAGCAGCCTTGCACCAGTGTTGTGTCCCAGTGTACTCCACGGCACAGGGAGTAAATGACCTTGGACGTAAGAATGCACTTGAGGAAGGGGACCCTGGAGGATACTCTGGGAGTGATGGAAGGTATTCCTCCTAATGCCTGGAGTTCCCTGGAGTTCCTCTTTCTGGCTGTTCTTGTCCACTTCCAGGGAAGGAACCTCTGATTCCTGTGGGATCTGCAAGCAGTGTCTGCTGTGTGAAATGTGCTCTCTTGTTCAGAAAAGGAAGAAAATGTCTCTAGAGATAGCATGAAAAGAAAGTTTTCTCCCGCAAAACTCTTCACTTCTGGATTTAAAATAAAAATTTTCTTATATATTACATCCCAACTGCAGTTTCCTTTCCCTCCCCTCCCCCAGCTTTCCCTCCTGCCCCCAACTGTCCATCTCTCCCCCCTATCCAACCCTCCCCCACCTCCCTTCAGAACAGAGCAGGGCTCCCAGGGATATCAACCAAATAAGGTATAACAAGGTATAGAATAAGACCTGACACACACCATCAGATCAAGGCAAGACAGGGCAATCCAGTAGGGGGAAAGGAGTCCCACAAGCAGCCAAAAGAGTCAAAGACAGGCCCCCCTCCCCGCTCTCACTGCTAAAATTTTCACAAGAACATTTTCAGCCATACCATGTATGTAGAGGACCTAGGTCAGATCCCTACATGTTCCCTGATCCCTCAAGTTCTCATGAGTTGCTGTCAGTGGATTCTGTGGGCTATGTTCTGACCCTTCTGCTTCCTCCAATCCTTCCTTTCCCCTCCTCAGCAGGACTCCCACAGCTCCATCTAACATTTGGCTGTAGAATTCTGCATCTGCTCCCATCAGTTGCTGGATGAAGAAGTCTCTCTGGTCTCTTTGATGGTGATTCTGCTAGGCTCTGATCCCAGCACACCCTGCAGGCAGGACAATCTGTAGGTTGAAGGTTTTGTGGCTAGGTTGGTTTACTTGTGGGTTTGATCTGCTGTATAGTGTCATGAACAAGGGGGAAAAAAACCCTAGCAAGGGTGTTTTCTTTCCTTCTGTAGTACACAGTGAGTTTTAAACACAGCACAAGAATGTTTCACTTGTATGTGGCACATTTGTCTAGCATAGCACAGAGTGGGTTTCACTTGCTCTGCATGCTCCCTTCACACTCTTCCTTTGGTGTGGGATGAGTAGAACATGGACTACAAATGAGTGGATTGCTTCTGGCTTCTATGTGAAAGGGGCGTGTTGATCCAGACAAGGTATGCATCCCACTGATGCCATAAGCTCCCGGGCTGCTGTGTTCAGGATGTTCTTATTCTGTGCAATTTCACTATGACTTAATATGGAGGTATGGTTGCTAGGCTGACACCTCTTTTGGTCACAGGTGTGGCATGCTATCCTCTCACATCCTTTGACCACCATTGGCCCTGACCCTGAAGAACTGCAACTGTACTAGCTCCCAAGGTACACAAGTGGACTGTTGTCTCCTCGCATCCTGGGGGTGGGGCGATGGGGTGGCTGAGAGGGCATTTTGAGCTAGGGGACCCAGGGTCAAACACCATGTTCTGTGGGTCTTCTAGGTTTGAGCTTCCGAGCCAAACCCATCATGATCCACTAGGCTTCCATGCTGGGACGTGTGTTCGCTGCCGTCAGGGAAGTTCTGCTCATGAGCTTGCCACTGCAGTACAGGAGGGGGTGGTAGCAGAACCCTCTGAGTACACACCCGGAGGCTGTCCAGGCCATAGGCAAAGATGCAGTCCTGCTTCTTCACATCATGTGTCCTGCTGGAGGATGGTCTAGGCTGCAGGGCTCTTCTAACTGGTCCTCCCTGTACTCTTCTCCCTAAGCTTTATCAGGAGGAGTCCATACTTGTCATAGTGCTACTTGCTATGAGGGGAAGCGTTGTTCAGTTATTATTCCTGCCAGAGCACACATTACACTTATGGCTGCCATACAACAGCCAACAGACACATGGTGTTGTCAGGCAGTGACCCAAGTACAGCAGAAGTCACTGAGAGGAGGAAGCAGGTTAAGCAAATTGCTCAAGGTCGTAGTACTTCGTGTAGCTGGGATTTGACCCCAGGTCTCAAGCCATGCCGCCAAGTGTGCTCTGATCCCCAACAGGATGTGGGGTCCAGTCGTGTAGCTTGGGAGGGAGGACAGTTGCAGTCCCCAAGGGCCAGGGCCAATGGAAGGTAGAGGATGAGAAGGGCCAGATCCTCTTCGCTGGAGTAAGAGAAGCCAAAGATGAGGCTACAGCTACAGAGGGCAGAGCATGCACTTCCGGTTGCCAGGGAGCAGGCTTGAGTTCCCAAACACAGGAGCAAAACAGACGTTCCCTGTCCCATCACCCCGAGAAACAGCTACCAAAGCATTTCGGTGCCAGTCTCCCCCAGGACAGATTGCCACCTCCGTGTACACATTGTTACTGTCCTCTTTTTCAAGGGCCTTGGTGTGCACAGGGGTAGATGCACAACCTGCAGACACCAGAATTGTCTGTGGCTTTGGAGGTCTTTGGAGAAGAGTGCAGGCCCATTAACAACTTTTTGCTCCTGGAACAATTAAGTTGGGGAATGCTGCCTCTCTGGAGGGATCCTCCCCGGACTGTTGGACCCCTGATGGTCCAGGGCTGGCTACTGGCTCCCGTTCTAGCCCAGTTCCGAGATGTCAGTGTCAGGACAAGACTGAACTCTGGCCTGGCTGGTTAGGACCCCTGTTCTTGACTGCTGGAAGCCCTCAGTGTCCAGTCATGGCTTGCGGGGGAGGGTCACTCCTCAACCCCAAGACAGATAACGGTAGGTGATAATGGGTTTCTTGTGCTAATTCAGCTTCTCTGCCTCCAAGGTCCGCTGAGGCCTCTTGTGACTTTGCAGGAACTAGCCTGGTGTCCTCCCTTCCTGGTTACCACAGGTGGTGACATGCGTGTCCACGCGAGGGCGCTGCGCACCGCAGACTGAGCAGCCGCTATGTCTGCAGGAGCGGCCTTTGAGCACCAGGGGGCGCGCTATGACCAAGGCAAGAGCAACACTGACAAGTGCGGAGCTGTCAGGTGTCTCACCCCCCAACCCCCCCGCCCTCGCCATCCTCTCCTCGCGCACGATAGAGCTGCCTGTCCGAATCTCTACTTCCCTTTTCCCTTTAGAGGTATAGCATGTGGAAGACTGTAGATGACTAGCTGGGGAGCAAAATTCATACACTTATGTGGCTGTTGCCTATTGCCAGCCCTGTAACAGCTTAGAGTATGAGAGCTGAGCCTGCGACCTACATCTCCTGGTCCTTGGAAGACCCCTAGATGGCGCTGCTGACTGTGCACGCTGTGGGTGCCAGCATCAATCCTGTGGCGTGCCGCCTACATGCTGGGTAGCCATAAGTCTTGCCTAGGCTTTCAAGAGTACACGTAGAACACCCCACTCCCATTCTCTGGCTCCACCTCACGGAGAATGCACCGTAGAGTAAGGTGTCACTGTTTCATTGCATCATGAGACCGGAACTACTGTCCCTATGTTCTGTCGCGGCCTAAAAACCTTTGCCAGGTGTCTCCAAGGAGACATGACCCCTTTCCACCCTGTATTGTTTATAAGTCACAGAGACACTTCACACCTGAGGGGCATGCGTCTTACCTGGGATTCTGTTTGGAATTGTTGGATATTTGTCTCTTCCCCCTGCTTATTCGTTTGTCTGGCCGTTTGTTCACATCACAGAGTGTTTACTGGGATTTTTATACCTGTTGTGGAGTTCTGTTTCTCTGGGCATGACGTGTCCTTTGCCACCTCAGAATCATTAGCATCTGCAATTATCTGCACGAGACCCTGGGCCACTAATGTTCTTTCAAGGCAGCTGGGGCTGATAAGCGGCAGCTCACGAGGCTGTGCTTGGCAGCAGGATATAACTGATTAACAGTTAGGAGCTCCTCCTCTTCAGAGGTGTTGCTGCCTGCAAGCTGTCCATGTCCCTTGTATGTAACTCCAATTAAACGTAACGATTAGTCAAGCTAGACTTTGGTGGCATCAGGATTTTTGGTCTGTTGTTGATGCCCTGGAGTGGGATGTTTGTTCATATCTCCCCTAGGAAAAGTCTAGCAACAATGCCCGAGGGAAGGAGGGGTGTGGTCACAGGAAGGTGGAAGGGGTGGGTGGCTGGTGGTATACACGGGAGCATGTGTATGTGGCTCTCATCTGTTTGAAATGGAAGGTTTCAGATGAGGTAAAACTGAGGCAGGCTTCGGATGAATACTGTGGCCCAAACAAGCTGGGGATGGTCACTCAGCATAACCTGCCACTCTAGTAAGAAGCTGAATCTCGGTGTCGAGGTTGCTCTGGCTTTATCTGTCCCTGGACCTGACTCTGTGGTCTGTTCTAATGGCCGTGGTCACGTCAAGAGTTCCTGGGACACAGGTGTGGTTCCTGTCAGCATCCCCTCTCAGCCATAGCCAGTGCCCTTTCTCAGCTGACTCAGGCTAAGACTAGAGCTTTGCCTTCCTGAGTGATGTCCACACTGGGTGCACTGTCAATGGCTTTTGCTGGCCCCCAGTGGCACTGACATGGACGGGGGCTGCTGGGTGTTCTGTAGAGACCTTTTTCTTCTGATCTGCCAGGTGCTTGGAGCTGTGCCCACAGTTCCGGTGAGCGTCCTTGTTGGGAGCTCTCTTCTTGGATGGCCGTCTGCCTGGGGTTATGGATGTAAACTAATCTTGTCTGTCTTGGAGGAAGGTGTTAGCTTGGCAGTTAACAAAGGATTTTAATTAAAGAGAAAAGAATCTCTTTGACAAACTAGCTTTGCTCCTAAACTCAAATGACCTGTCAATGTTATAAGTTTGGTTAATTTCCACATAAGCCTCATTGTTTGGGGAGGGGATTCACTATAGAGTCTGCAGGAGATAGAATCCTGGGACCAGGCATCCTGGGGAGATGCCTCTTCTCATTTCCCTCCTTCCCTGTGGAATCCTACAAAGCTAGGCCCATCTCTGCTTCATTCTCCATCCCAGGTTGCCAATAGGTCCTGAGCTTGTCTTGACTCCTTCTCTAGGCAGTTGCCCTTTTCACCCTGGCCCAGCCTGTCACACATAGCTGTTCTCAGCTGCTTTGTGCTTTCTGCATGTGCTTGGTACTTTTTGTCAAATTGACACAAATCTCCACATACCTGGCAAGAGGGAATCTCAACAGAGGAATTGCCTCTGCCAGATTGGCTTGTGAGTATGCCTGTGAGGTATTTTCTTTCTTTCTTTTTTAATCTTTCTTTTTTATTTTTTAAAATTTATTTATTTATTACAATTTATTCACTTTGTATCCCAGCTGTAGCTTGCTCCTTCATCCCCTTCCAATCCTGCCCTCCCTCCCCCCTTTACTTCCCATGCCCCTTCCCCAGTCCACTGATAGGGGAGGTCCTCTTCCCCCTTCCTTCTGACCCTAGCCTATCAGGTCTTATCAGGACTGGCTGCATTGTCTTCCTCTGTGGCCTGGAAGGCTGCTTCCTGCCCTCAGGGGGAAATGATCAAAGAGCCAGCCACTGAGTTCATGTCAGAGACAGCCCCTGTTCCCATTACTGTGGAGCCCATTTGGAGATTAAGCTGTCATAGGCTACATCTGTACAGGGATTCTAGGTTGTCTCCATGCATGGTCCTTTGTTGGAGTATCAGTCTCAGAAAAGACCCCTGGGCCCAGATTTTTTTTGTTTTGTTGCTATCCTTGAGGAGCTCCTGTCCCCTCCAGGTCTATCTCCTCCTTCTTTCATAGGATTCCCTGCATTCTGCCCAAAGTTTGGCTATGAGTCTCAGCATCGGCTTTAATACCCTGCAGGGTAGAGTCTTTCAGAGGCCCTCTGTGGTAGGCTCCTGTCTTGTTCCTTGTTTTCTCCCTCTTCCGATATCTATCCCATTTGTCTTTCTGAATGAGGATTGATCATCTTACCCAGGGTCCTCCTCCTTGCTTAGCTTCTTTAGGTGTGCAGATTTTTAGCATGATTATCCTATATTATATGTCTAATATCCACTTATAAGTGAGTATATACCATGTGTGTCAACAGAAATTGTGGTACATTTACACAATGTAAATTAAAAACAAGGAATTACTTAGCAATTAAAAACAAGGAAATCATGAAATTTGCAGGCAAATGGTGGGAATTAGAAAAGATCATCCTAAGTGAGGTATCCCAGAAGCAGAAAGATACGCATGGCATATACTCACTTACAAGAGGTAATTTCTTGATTCCCAATTGATGTAGAAGGGCCCAGCCCACTGTGAGTGGTGCTAGCTCTAGGCAGGTGGGCCTGCTCTGTGCAATTAAAACTACTCAGGCTGAGTAAGGTAGGGCAAGGGAACCAGTAAGCAGCAATCCTCTGTGATCTCCACCTCAGTTCCTGTCTTGAGCTCCCACCCTGGCTGTCCATGATGAAGGACTGTAAGATGTAATAAGCCCTTTTCTCCCCAAGTTGCTTTGGGTCATAGGGTTTATCCCAGCAACAGAAAGGCACGTACACTCCATGTACCAGCTGAGGGGACTTGGGGGAACTTTGACCCCAATCCCCTTACGCTGGAAATTAAACCCACAGCTTTATTCATGCTAGACAAGCACTCTAGCATGAGTTACATTCTTACCTGCCCAGGAACTTTCTTGAGATGGTTTTGGGTCCCTAAAGAACAGAAAGAAATGGTGGCTTTCCACCAGTTTCCCCCAAGAGTAGCCTCTTGCAAAACTGAAGTTATAGCTCAGTGGTAGAGCATTTGCTTAGCAATACAAAGGCTCCGGATTTGATTTCCAGCCCTGCAAATCAAAACCCCATAACACAGCAACATTGCCATGACACCCACTCAGATGCGACTTGCAGACCTCACTCAAATTTGGAGGTTCTCTGTAGGTCATTTCTTGTGTATGATGTTTAGCTCTGTATGTGTGGACCGGGTGTGTAGCTCATGGTCCTACCTTCACAATCAGTTACAGAGCGGCCTGTTTCCATGAGCTCCTTGCTTTGGTCCTTGGCACTGAAGCCTCTCCTCAACTCCACAGGTCAGGACCACATTTACCCCTGCCCTCCCTGACCCTCCTAGGCTCCATCCACAGGACTGTTCATGACAGTGGCAAATGTGGCTCCGAGTCATTGCTAGCCCTCTGCCTCTGCCCTCTGGCCTGCTTCTTCATGGCCCACCACTTCCTCCTCTTTCACATTTTGGCCCCTTAGCTTATAAGGATCTACCTATCTTTGTCTTTCTCGGCCTCGCTTCCTTTTTGTCTTTTTAATCCCCCAGTATCTATCTTTATCCTTGCCTTCCTCTCTCTGAGTCCATCCTATATTTTAGCTCCCTCTCTTCCTTCTTTCTGAACACTCCCGTATCACAGAACAGAGGTCACACTTCAAAGGACAGTGGCTGCCCCTTGAATGTGCACCTTACTCCCTGCCATTATTCTTCTGAGCTGGCACCAGGGATTCTGTGTCAAGGAGTCATGCCACCTTGCAGAATAGCATCACTTAGTAAAGGTTCTAGGACTGTTTTTGTTTGGTTGTGTGTTTTTTTTTTTTTGATGGGGAGGGCAGGGTTTATTGGTTTTCTTTCTTTTTTGTTGCTTTTTTGGTAATTTGGGCTGGCCTCAAACTCTCTCTCTCTCAGTCCTTTTGACCACATCCCAAGTACTCTGAGAGCAGGCAAATGCCATTGCAGCCACACCCATCCCTGGCTAACTTTTAAAATAAAGCATGATGGAATATTCCTCACCCAGGCACCAGAGTCAACAGTGACTAGGGCCAACTGCTCACTGAAAATTGAGCTCGGTACATCCTCGTTTACCTTGCAAAAATCTGAGTAATTGATTTCAGATACAGCTCAAAATAAACACTGTGAGAAAGACACACAGTCTTAGAATTGTGTGCAATTCTCCAGCAGCCTTTGTGAGTTCTGTGGGGTGCTGACGACCCCAGGCAGTAGGGAAGGGCTGTTCTGTCTGGAGGGTTCATGGAACACTGGATTTATTGGAGCAGCCTTTAAAGAGCTGTCTGGGAAGATAAGGCTACAATAAAAAGCTCACCGGTTCTCAGTGAAAAGTTGGATTTGCAGAATGTTGAGAAGGTAATTTGGTTTCATTACCTTGAAGTGTCCGGTGCATTACAGATGTAGGTGGAACCCAGAGGCCCTGAGTGGGCTAATGGAAATGCTCTTTTACTATAGGATGATGCAGAATGCATTTTCATAAACACAAATATAAAAATCATAATGCTCCTGCAACACCCTTTTGTTTTTAGTCACCAGTGGTTCTGATGAAGTGAGGCTGTCTCAAGACCATGATTCCAGGACAGGGAGGACAGGAAGGGGGAGGGAAGAGAGGGGAACCAGGTGCAGCGGCCAGAAGGTCAAAGGTACAAAAAGGGCAGATAACCAACATGTCTACATTATATAGGGAAGAGCCTCTGCGGAAAAGGTGGCCCAACCCCTGTGCTAGAGTGTTCAGGGTAGAGGGCAGGGTATGTCAGCCATACCTATAGGCTGTAACAAGAAGGGACTGAGGGATGCTGGGAGAACCCAGAGGCCAGGTCCGCTTTGATATGTTAAACAGGCACCTCAGCCAGGTTTGAAACTTAATACAAGAGGGCCACCTTGATCTGTGGTCCTGCTCTTTGGGGTTAGGACCCTCAGGAGGGTAAGTGGCATGGAAGAGGAAGAGAGGAATGGAGAGAAGAATCTCAGTAACACCTTTCCCAGTGAGATCTTCAGAGATTATGGAAGGACCCAAAAGGAAGGCCAGCTCTGTGTGTAGAGGGAGACCACAGCTGTTGGACGCTAGTCACAAAGACTTCTGTGGTGGAGGGTGGGGATGCTGGTAGCGGGGAATGTGATACGGAGGGACTCGTTCCTCCTCCAACCTGGCTGCATGTGAGAGGGACATTTCCAATTCACCATGCCTCAGAGCCCACAAAGCTACGAGGGAAAAGGTTGGCAACGATGTGTGTGGTCCTCCGGTCTGCGTGCTAAGACCACCCCATGCTCAGGGCTGGGACTGGAAGCTGCTTTTCCATACCCCCTTTCCCTTGCAAATATGGATGTGTATAGAGCGGTCAGCAAAGGCAAATGCTGCTCTTTCTCAGGCCATCCTAGTTGAGCCTTGACCAGGATTAGCCTCATTTTTTCTGGATAATGAGGTGATGCCTGTCTCCTTCTGGACTCAGAATGGAGAAGGGACCTGGGAGTAGAGGTGATCTTAGGCAGCCTCCTAGATCTAGGTGTATTGGCAGAGCAGCCTGTGAAGGTTAGGCGGGCTCCAGTGCCCCATGAGCTGGCTCTGTCACTGAGGAGCACATCCAGAGTCTTGGAGAAGGAGGCCAAGGCTTCATAACTCAGGAGAACATTCTTCCCTTCGTTTTAGCCAGGAACACAAGACTTGAGAAGGTAAAGGCCCCGTTATTGCACTTGAGGGAAGCTTTGTTTTCATTTCCTGTGGTTGTGATCCAATTCCCTGATAAAAGCTACCTAAGGGAGAAAGAGCTTATTTGAATCACAATTCTAGGTTATAGTCCATCATTTCCAGAAAGTCAAGGCAGGGGAAACTTGAAGCTGCTGGTCACATTATATCTAGCTGAGAACACAGAGCAATGAATACATTCAGGTATGCTCATGTTCAGTTTGCCTTCTCCACTCTGACACAGCTCAGAATTCCCTTTCTAGAAAGTGATGCCGCACACAGCCAGCGGCTCTTCCTATCCCAATTAATGTAATCAAGATAATCCTCCACAGAATACTTGCAGGTCAGCCTAATCTAGACAGACAGTCCCTCACTGAGACTCTGGATTTTCTGAAAATTGACAATTAAACGCAACTATCACAGAGCCCAAACTTGAACGCATGGGCAGTGGCTAAGATACGGACCACACCAGGAATGGAGCACCTCAGAGACTTAGGAGTGTATAGTTGGAGGGGGGTTGACAGGAATTGGGACCCGAGGATGGGTGGTTTTGAAGAAAGAGGCCCCATTTTTGAAAGAGGGGAACCTACACTTTCTGAGGATTAGGGGAGCTCCTGGGAGCTAGGAGAGTCATGAGTAAACTGGGACAGATGGTAAGCTGTGGGTGAGGGAAGGAAGTGAATGTGATGAAATAAGGACAGATCAGAAGAGTGCGAATCTGAGGAGGGGAGGAGAGAGCTGAGGAGAAAAGGTGGCTCCGAGCAGGAGAATGGATCTGAGGAGGGAAGGCAGATCCGCAAGAGGGGAGAGCTGAGGAGAGGAGGGAGAACGGAAATAAGCAGAGAGGGTGATATGAGGAAGCTGGTTGATCTGAGAACGGTGTGTGGGTCTGAGGAGGGGGGCCAGGTCTGAGGAGGTGAATCTGAGCGGGGAGGGTGGATCTGAAGAGGAGGCTTGGCTTGAGGTGGTGCTGGGAGGTGGTAGCTAAGAGGCTCGGCTTGGCCACTGCCCAAACCTAACTATTTTAAAAATGAGTCTTTAATATTTGATAAAATGCACACATTATTAAACTCAATAATTTTGGTGTTACCTGCACTCACACTGTTTTGTCTTGTGAGCTACTTCAAGAGCTCCCTGAAATCCCCATTTCTCATGACTAGTGCCCTTTGATGTGCCGAGGGCCTCAGCACAAAACAAGCCTGACCTTCTTCCTATTCCCCAATTAACCTCTGCAACTGAGAACAGACCCACCGCTCATTCCCAATCCTTCATCGGTTCTTAATATACGAGAAGCTCTTACTGTTAACCTCCCGTGAGGGAGTTCTCGTTCAGTAGCCTTTTAAGAGGGATTCTTGAAAGTCTAAGGAGTTCCTTCAGGTTCTGTTCAGTGCTCTTGTTACATGATTTACACAAAGAACCTTCGCTATTTCAATGTCCTTGTTTTCCTGTAAGCTTCAGGGTTACTTTTTCTGACATTTAAAACAAGGTAGATGGACTCACGCCGTAGGTTTGAGCTTTCATGCAGGGGCCACATGACTCTCCTCAGGCTGGTCTGCCTATCGGTATTGTCACCACAGACCTGGGGACCAGGAGAGCAAGAGAGCCAGCTCTCTCCTGACCCCACGAAGATGAAGTTCTGTGTGTGGGCCAAGAGGAAGCTGCCCACTTCCTGTGGCACCAGCTGCCCAAGCCCTTCCTCCAGCATCTCTTACAGGTTTGACCATCTTCCCCGTAGGGATTTTTACATCTGTATTGACAATCGCCACTATTTGAATTTCTGGGAGTCAGACTCTATAGTTTGAACCCTTGCTCGCTGTGTCTTGTTTCCTCATGCTTTTTGGCAGCTTTATTTGTGAGAGTTTTTGATTGGAAATTGGCTTTGCAGGGAGGCTTGCTCCTTCGTGGGGTAACTCTAGTCAGCTTTCTGAGGGAGTTTTCCCAGACTCCAAGGAGTCTTCGTTTAAGTCCTAGACACACTACAGGGCCAGAGTTCTGGGAATCTACACAGAACACTTCCCTTGTCGAAAGCCTAGGCTGGGAGCATTTCCCACCTGTAGGATTTCCCACCCCGCTCCCTGTGCGCAGCAGCCATAAGGTGCACTGACCTGTGACAGGTCACTTATCGCCACAGAGATGTGGATTTTCAAGTCAGCAGTCAGTGCCCATTTCAGATTCGGCAGCCTTCTGTTTTTGCCTCTTTGTATGTCTGTTAATTTCTTGTGAACGCAGATTCGTATTTAGAGATTATTTTTATACCCCACCCTGCATTCCCTGTACATCCCCTTGGGAGGTTTTTCTAGAAGATTTGGTCTGCAGAGCTGGCATGCTTGTTTTCAGCTCCAACATGCCGATTGGCTTACACCCTTGGTTGCTTAGCCAGGCATTTTCTGTGCTGTCCTGTTTCACATCACAGAACTTAGGCCAACTTGACTTTCTGCTTCCAAACTGAGGAACGGGAGGGTTGGAGCAGGTGGGTGGAGGGCCAGGACTCTGGTGCTGCTGACCTGCAGAAGTTCACGGTCTTTATGAGCCTCTGGATGACAGCATCCACCCTACAAGGCTGCAGGGAGTTTTTAGACAGGAGGATTGCTGTCTCCCTGCCCCCAGCCCCCAGCCAGCAGGGGATGGTAAATGTCCCATGTTCCCAGGTGGTAACCTGCTTTCTTGGGTGATGTGGGTGGGCCTTTGGTTTGTCTACCTGGGCAGCCTGGGGAAGCAGCTGAGCTGCCAGGGCTTTTTAAAAGGTTTTCCCCTCAGTCTTGGCAGTGACCCCATGCTTCATGCTCATTTTCTCTTTGCCTAGCTGTTTTGAAGACAGGCCATGGGCCTGCCTATTTCCTTCTCTCCTTTCCCTTCCCTTTCTTTGTCTCTCCTTCCGCTCTTCCCTCCCTTTTCCTCCTATATTCTCTTTGTCTCTTGATATTTCTTTCCTGTTTTCCTTTTCTTGCCTCTTCCTTTTTTTTTTCTCTCTGTAGCCATCTGTCCTTCCTTCCCTCCCTCTGTTCTGCTTTTCCTTTTTCTGCCTCTTCTTCTTCCCTTCATTCAGCTCCTCCTTCTCTAATGGCTCAGGGCTTGTAGGCTGCAGGCTGATAACATAGCAGCACTTGCCAATATGCTTGTTTCATGCCTAGTTCTCTGAACAGCGTAGGACCACTAACTACCCTCTGTGATCTGTGCATCAGGGTGGTAGGTGCCCAGTTGTCTACCTGGTCCCAGGTCAGGGTCATCTCTGGGTTTGTTCAGTGACCCTTGGTCCTGGAATGTCCTTCTTGGCAAGGATAAGGCTGCATTCTGTACCCTTAGGTTTGTCAGGAATGGTAGTTATCTACCCAATCCCTGACCAATTACAGGGGCCTGAAGTCTAGTGTTCTTTGTCTTCCTGTGAGTCTTTGGACTGTTGCCTCATCCATGTTCAGAGAACAGTACCTCCTTCCCCAGTGCTTCTGTTGAGAGTGGGCAGCGCATGGGGCAAAAGCCTCTTCCACAAGGCTGAGTGAGTTGGAGAGGCATAGTTTATTGACCAGTCCTGAGATTCTGGCTGGGGGGAGTCATTGCAGTTACTGTAGGTGGCCAGCACCAAAGCCCATTATGGGCTGCTTGTAATCCCTGGGAGAGGGCAACGCAAAGGATGGTGACTGTGAAGACCCAGAGGCACTTTTCTGTTTCTTGTGGTTTTACATCATTCATGCCCATCTTATTCATTGATGCAGATGCCCAGTGCTCAGCTTCTGCGTTCTCCCATCTTCTGACCTGGACAGCAAGGCTGTGGAAACATCCTGAGAAACCTGTATCTGTCTATAAACACTGTTATTTCATGTCAGAAATGCTGGTCAGGAGGCATAACCCTTCCTGAGGGTCACAAAGGGTTCATGAAGCCAACGCAAAGAATAGTGGCTGTGAAGACAAACCCAGAGGCAATTTTCTGTTTCTTGTGGTTTTACATCATTCATGGGCACTGAGATTTATCCTGCAAGCTTGTCCTCATTTTCCTGCAAAGATAATTACTTGGAATGTGCTCGAGTGTGCTGTGTTCCTTCTCCATGTTCCCGACTTTGAGAATGTGAAGGTATTATAAATAAGTGCAATAAGAAGCAGATTCTGCACAGAATGAAACAAAAGGCCTTTCTTTCTAATTGCTTCTGTTAATCTTGCACACATCTTCATTAGGGTTTTAGAATATTGGAAAGATGCATCAAAGTTGGCAATTAAAGGATCCACATCAATATGGGTTCCTAGGTCTTTCTTGGCTGGCAGCTGATGGGGAGAGGCTTCAGGAGACCAGCCTGCCTGCTGGCTCTCCCTCTCTGAGAGAATAAAGCATGCCAACTTGTGTATTTAAAGGTAGAGGATGTCACAGGGCTGCTTCAGGGCTTGAGTGACCCAGGTGTCAAACTATCAGTACATGGGCTTGTTAGCCTTGCAAACAGACTGAAGGAGACCGGAAGTGACGATTCTGAGAGCACAAGTGTGTGGGATCTGAGCCAAAGTTCAACTATTTTCCTTTAGAGCCCAGGCATCTCAGTTCAGGGTGATGATTGCAGGTACAAACTATGGAGTATCTGATCCAAGAACAACGTGGGTGCTTGTAAGACAGGCTTAGGTTGCAGAACATTCTAGGTGTTTTTAATTCCATGCCTCTGGGTCCTCTCAGAGGACCTAGGGCACACTGTATTGTTTTCCTTTAGGGAATCAGGCTTTACAATGTCAATTGTCAGTGGAGAGACAGTACCTGGCACTCAGGCCTTTCTCCAGGGTGCTTCAAATTTCAAGGTGCAGATATACTTACTCCTGTGCCCAAGGGGGAGAGACAAGGGCCAGGAAGGATGGAGAGGAGCTGGAAGGGATGGAAGACACACAGAAGATGGTACTGATAGCCTTTGTTTGCCTCCCCAGTTTGCTCAGTGTGAGCATTTGGTTTCTAGAGCTGAGAGTGAGAAATCAGGAAAACTTTTAAGAGAAAAACGCTTAAGTAGCAGTTTATTGGTCCAATTGAGGGACGAATTATGGAAATTTATTTTCTGATAAAATGGAGGTATTTAATTAGACATCAGTAAATGGGTTCACTCTTTCTTGTCTTCCTCAGAAGTTGGAATGGTTTTATTTTCTGCTTATTGCTGCTATGGTGATTGACATTAACTCATTTTATTATTATTATTATTATTATTTACCGTTTTCATTCTGTTAATTAACTCAAGGCAAATGTGGCATTTATAAAGGCATGGGAGTGTTCTGTTCAGGACATTCCCATCTACCTAGGAAGGTGCCTGGGCTGGGATGTGTAGGAGGCAGAGCTGAGAAAGGAGCAGATCCAGGGCTATCATGCCCTGGACCCCTCCTTCCACTAGGTAGAGCTCAGAGTTCCTCGGTCTTCCCACAGGAGCATCCTTTCCGAGGTTGGTATTCATTTGGAAACAGTTTGGTGACAGGAAGAAGCTTCTAGATGGCTCCAGGTCTCTTGGCCTGGAGTTCTGATGGCTTGCTATGTGCAGATGTTCAGGATGTACTTAGTTCCAGCAGCCTGTCCTGGTTGCTACACTGGGGAAGTTGGCTACAGATTTGTATCCGTCTCTAAATGATAGTGCCTCCATCACCACCATATCTTCCCTGGCCATTGGTGTGATTATAACAACAACAATAAACCCTCACATTGGATATGTAGGTGCTGGTGTTCTGGGTCTTTCCTTTCCTGATTCCTTTAGGGACTCAGACTTCAGGACATTTTTTTGGGGGGGGGCGGGTGGTAATCAGCCATGCACATCAGAGCAGAAAACACAGATGGCAAGAGTATTAGACTCTTGACCAAAGCCACAGGAATCCTAAGTCCCAGTTGGAGAGCACCAGGAATCACAAACACCAGGCTTAACTCATTGTGCCAGAATGGGATTTACTTCAGACACATGAAATTATTGAGACTCTTCTGCCAGCAGGCGCTGTGCTGGATACTGTGAGCAAGTGTGAGTGTGGAGAGCCCTTCCACAATCAAAGTGCACAGGGGAGCAAGGCTGAAGTAGCCTCACGGCAGGGTAGCTGGCTGGACCTATGATAGTCTTTTGTACTCAGTGGAAAGCTCCCCGTGTTCAGACTGAAGAGATCCTCATGGGCTGGGATCCCTGGGATGTATAGAGCAGAGGCTAGGCCCCACTAGAGCCCCTGGATGCTAACTCCAATTCATCCCTTTTCCTGTGTGTGGTTTGGCTGAACTACTTGGCATCTCTGTACCTTTGTCTTCCGGGTTGAGGAGGTGTAGTGGCAGTCCCGGTGCATAAACTGCTGAAGATTCAGGGAATGCTGAGAGCCCAGGACACACAGCATAGGCACTGGGCTCTCAGAACTCTCATTACCCTGTGTAGTACCTAGGAGAGCAGGGTGTCATGGGTAGAACGTGAATGTCCCCCTGGGCCCATGCGTAGGTGGTGTCAGTGCTCAAGCTGTGGAACATTTAGGAGGTGGGTCCTGGCTGGAGGAAAACCTGGCAGGGTGGACTTCCTGTTCTCTTTGTACTTTTCTGATCCACTCAGATGTGAGCAAGCAAGCAGCCTTGTACCCTGCTGCCACAGCCAAGAGCCATGCCCACGCCACGCCTTTCTCCAGTGATGTGTGAGCTAAAATAAGTTCTTCTTGCCTTCAGCTGCTTCTTAGTTACAGCTGTGGGAAAAGTAACAATGTGTATGTGTGTGTGTATGAGTGTGGTGTGTTTCTATGTGTGCTTCCCTTTTTTTCCTTCCTAGTAGTGATGATTAAAGCTACCTTATTTGTGCATGTTAGACAGCCACTCAGTCACTGAGCTATCCCCTCAGCCCTAATATGCACAGCTGCTACTGTCCTTACAAAGCTCACACGAACTCACCACTCAACTCACACAGAAATGATCACGCATAAAATAGACCGCAAACCTGATTCATGCTCGGCCTTGCCTCTCTCTGTCTCACAGAGGGAAACCAAGAAGCCTTCCCAGCCTTTCCAGTTATCTGTGTGTTTACAGGCTGATATGTGCATCTGTCTGCTGTGAGACAGTGTTTTCCCTTTATGACAGGGAAACTCCACCCATGGAATCTCAGCAATATGGTTGCCAAAACAAGACATAAAATGATGACAGCACCAGTTGACATACCAGTGTGGATGGGGAAATCTCACAAGGTCCCAACCCTACATGGAGAGTTACAGGTAATCAATGACTACTGAGAAAGGGAGAATCAGTTTTCTCCGTGGACCAGTCACCTATAGGTTACTTAGTCCCAAGTTGTCAGCCCTGAAACATGTACATATGAGCAACACTAAATGGACTTAGCAGGTTGTGTGTGTGTATGTGTAACAATAATAATTAAAAGAAGAGGTCAATGATTTATTTGAGGTAGAAACATTTGACGTGAGTGGAGTTAGTGGAGGGGAGGGAAGAGTATAAATGATGTAAATACAGTACTCAGGTGTAAAAAATTCTTTTAAAAATTTAAAAAGGACATTCATATTTCTAACTTGAAATATTCTATTATAGACAGGCTCCTTAAGACTCAGTATGTAAATATCTCACAAGTCTCAGGAAGTCACTGAAACTTAGAAGATTTGCAGGGCTCCTCTCTCCCCAAGGTTATAGTAGCAGGAAGGACTGCCAGTGAGACTCTTTAACCTGTCAAGCTATTTGTAAGTCCCTCAGAGAACTCTGGGGTTGCAGCTTTCTTGAGTTGTCAGCCAAGCTTGGTGGCTTTTTGGTGAGGCAGCTGTTTTTGAGTTATATCTGCTCTTGCAAGTAGTCCCTCACCCACCATTCCTGTAAGAAACCTCAGTCATCTCATGGACTCATCAAGTTGAACTTTGGTAGAATGGTCTCTTTGGTCTGTTGTTGGTGCTCTATCTGGGGTGAGTAGATGGTTCTTCACATCTCCCTACATAAAGTCCTCCAATACGAGCATAGTTAAGAGAAGCTTTGATTACAAATGTGGGCAGACTTTGAAACCTGGAGTGTGACCTGTTGAAGGTTGGAATGGGACCTAAACTTGGGAAATGGGTGAGGGAGTATGTAACACTGGCTTCTGTGAGGAAGTCATTTGAAAATAAAGAGGAAACGACCATGTTCAGATAGAGACAAAATCCAGGTCAGGGCAGGGTGAGGCCTTTGGCATTGATCAATGAGTGCAAGGTATTGAGAGCAGGTGGCATGGTTTTGGAGCACTGTATACCACCTGGAAGAACTGCTCTTTATTACCCAGGCTTCCTGGCCAGACTGAGAATGTTTCAAAGTCAAGTCTGTGAAGGGAAGAAACAATGACCACATAGAGTTTCAAACAAAAAATGGTAATTTCCCAGAGGAGATTCAGTCCTTAGAAGTCACCAGGAGACTACACACCTGGGAATATGATGCCATGTCTGAGGGCAGCTTCAACTTCAGGCTTCTTTCTTAATAGCCTTAGTGGGAACAGGACTCCTGAGATGGGGACTGCTTACTCAGGCCTGAGTGAGGACCAGGAACTCACTCTTAGTCAAGACCTGAGCTTGTATCTTTCCTGAGGACCCCTGAGATGCCACAGTAGCTAGGTATGGGGGAGGAGGTGATAGATGTATGGCTGCAATGAGGGCAGTGGGTGATCCCACGAGGAGCTCAGAGTTGTCCATCTTACGGGTCTTGGATGAGGGGTGAGTTTCTAGGAGTACTGCTGAGTTCATTCTGTGGGGCTAACAAAGAACTTCGTGTCCTGGGAACAAGACTCATGCAACAAAAGCAGAAGTGATGGAGGAAGAGAGGCAGGGCACTTGTGGGAGGAATTCAGAAGCAGATGACAACTGAGAGAGAACATGGGCATGGGAAGAAACCAACTTTGTGTGAAGGGATAAACAGCTCCCATTGGGATTATGGGAAGGGCTCCAGAAGTAGAGGTCCACCCAATCGAGGGGTCCTTCCTTTTCTGGCCTGCCTCCCTTTCCCCCTCATTGGTTTAGCTTGCTGGCCATTAGCAAGTATTGAAACATTGCAAAGTCTTGGGGGCAACCCTGGAAGGGAGCAAACCTTCTTAAAGGGGCCAGTCAGTTTCTATTCTCCAGACAGGTCCAAGCTGTCTGACACTCCTTCAACCCTAGAGAGGCAGGCGACATATGTGGCCCTGGGCAGGACAGCTAACTCCAACCAGGCTCAGAGCTCAGTGGTTTTCATACAGTGACTCTGATTCCCCTGTGTGGCCACTGCTGTGGTTCCCATTAGGTGCTAAGGGCCCAGCTTCCTTGTGCCCAGTTGATTAATACAATGCTATTTCCTGTTCTGTGTGGTTATTGGATTTGTGTTTTCTGTAAATGTTGTTTCTCTTGTATTGTAGTCTAATCAAATGGCTGCCAGCGACACAACCTTGGAAACAGCTCTTCTGACTATGAGGATATTTTTCCAGCTAAAAGCTGTGCATAGCCTTGTTCATGTATATTTCATTACTGCTTTGTTGGGAATTATTCACATTAGAAAAAAGAAATATGTTGCTGGAGGGAAAAAAAAAAACCAAAAGCAACACAGTGTGAAACCAACAGGCTTCCCCTGTGGACTTCGCACACAGGGCTGTGTGCACTGTAGGGCTCAGAGGCCACCCAGGAGCAACTCTCCAACGCAGATGGAGATGGCATGTACTGGCTTTCTTTTCCTGGAAGTGTCTGGAATCTGAGACCAGGCCAGTGTCTTCTTAGCTTGCTTCTTGCTCTGAAGATCTGCAGCTATAATCAGAATACTATCACAACGACAGAAGAGCCCTTACTGGGACAAGCAATTTTGAATGTCCAGTGTTGGGGCTGCGGAAGGAGGTGCTAGAGTTTTGTAAAATGCTTTTTACTATTATACATCAACTATACACAATCATGTGCCTCATTATGACATTTTCTTATGTGTATATAATGTATTTTGATCATATTCGCCCTTGCCCATTCACTCTTGTCCCCATCTTAGTCATATTCATTCTTTTCCTCTTCCCAAATAGTTTCCCTTCTACGTTCATGTCTCTCTCTCTTTCTCCCGGTGAGTTTAATTTTTTTTCTTTTTAATAGAGGGCGAGAGTTTGTTTATAAGAGCATGTGAACCTTATCAGTGGGCAGCTCTGGAATCTTACCACCAAGATCCCAAATTCTTGAATTCCTTTCTCTTACCTGGACTTCGGTCTTGAGCTTGTTTGGAGGTTCTTGTAGGAGAGCGCAGCCACTCATCTACGCGTGACTGAAGACTGGGCCTCCTCTATCCGAGCAGCTTCTGGAGGGATGCACATGGAGCGGTGAGAGAGGAAGGAGACACCCACCTGGTCAGCCAGATCAGCGGAATCAGCCCTGGTGGTCAGTGGGGTTACAGATGCCGCAGCCCCCACGTTTCCGGACTTCCTTCTTTGTACCTGCCTCTGTGTTAGTGGGAGATTGCTGGTATCTCTCCATGCCTCAAAGGGAACAGTTTTCATGCCCTTCCTTTGTGTTCCCTCCACTCCCCACGATGTGCTTGCTGAAGCAGGAGTAGACACAAGTACACAGTTATCCACCGATGATGCGCTTGTTAGCTCCATGGAGCTGGCTTAAAAGCTTTCCAGAAGTTGGGCAGTGCTCTTTCTCTTGGGCCTGTGGCGCCGGCAAGACGGGCAAGTGTCGTGGTCTCCGTTCTGCCAGGAAGCTCCGCAGTCACCGACGGGACTGGAAGTGGCATGATAAACAATACAAGAAAGCCCACTTGGGCACAGCCCTGAAGGCCAATCCCCGTGGAGGTGCCTCTCACGCGAAGGGAATTGTGCTGGAAAAAGTAGGGGTTGAAGCCAAACAGCCAAATCCTGCTATCCGGAAGTGTGTCGGGGTGCAACTGATCAAGAACGGCAAGACGATCACAGCATTCATGCCCAATGACGGCTGCTTGAACTTCATTGAGGAAAATGATGAAGTTCTGGTTGCTGGCTTTGGTCGGAAAGGTCATGCTGCTAGGGGGTATTCCTGGAGTCTGCTTTAAGGTTGTTAAGGTAGCCAATGTGTCTCTCTTGGCCCTGTACAAAGGCAAGAAGGAAAGACCAAGATCATAAATGTTGACAATGGAAACACAGTAATAAATTTTCATATTCTGAAAAAAAAAAGAAGTTGGGTAGTTTGAAGTTACAGAAACTATTCTTTCCAGGTCCTGAAACCCAGAAGCTCAAAGTCAAGGGATAGGCAGCGCTAAACTCCCTCTGGGGGTCCTGAGGAGGCTCTGTCCTTGTCTCTGTTGACAGCTGCAAACCCTTGGTTCTGGCAGGATATCTCTAATCTCCATCGATTTCCATCTTCTCTTACCTCACCTCTTACAAGCACATCAGGGCAGGGCCCACCCAGAAAGACTTCCCTTAAGATCTCTAATCATACTGTGTGGTGGTTTGAATAAAATGCCCTCCCCCCAATTCATAGGTAGTTGCATTATTGGAGATGTGTCATTGTTGGAGAAGGTGTGACCTGTTGGAGGAAGTGTGTCATTGGGGGTGGGGTTTGAGGTTTGAGAAGCTCAAGCCAGGCCCAGTGTCGCTCTCCCTTCTGGCCAGCTACTGATCCAGATGTAGAACTCTCAGCTACCTCTCCAGTACCGTGTCTGTCTACATGCCATCATGATTCCTGCTATGATGGCAATGAGCTAAACATGTGAACTGCAAGCCAGTCCAAATCAGTGCTTTCTTGTATAAGAGTTGCCATGGTCATGATGCCTCTTCTTCCCAGCAAATAGAAACCTTAGCTAAGACAACCTGCAAAGACCCTGTTTTCACATAAGGTCATATTTCCAGTTTTGGGGGACAGAACATAGGCTTATTTTTGAGGGAGGGCACCATTCAGCATCCACCAAGATGCCTGTGACATTGTAGGTGCTAGTGAACATCCAAGTTGGGAGCTCTGAGTATTAGTGGTGGAGCGAAGACAACTGACCAGTTTTACTGAGCTGGAAGATCATTGTGTCTGAGCAAGTAAACGCCAATGTCGAGCAGGAGAATGATGCTCTGTAAGGCAAGGGCAATTGAGGAACCAATAGTGGTGGAATCAGAGGCCCGTGTCCCAAGGCTGTGACACATGGGCACCCCTGCCCCTTGGTCAGATTCGATTGGCTGACTTAGACAGGCTAAAGGAGACCGAGAGCTCAGCCTAAGACACTGCTGCAGTATGAAAGAAGGCAGGTGGCATTACTTACAGTGTAGGATCTCTGAGAGGGCTGGGAGAGACTCCTCCCCATAGGACTTTTCCCCACAGTGGGGCTAAATTGAATTTAGGTGACTACCCTCAAAGGTCCCTGTGGGAGTGTTTCTATTCCCTTGACTTCAGCCTTGGGCTTGCAGGGGCAGAACTGGGTTGGGTAAGGCCCTTTCTGCAGAAATGTTGGCTCAGGTAGAAAATTGGCTTTTCCTCTTGGCCTCTGAGCCGATATGGGGTCTGGAGGAATGGCGTGAGGTTTGCAGGTGGCGACACAAGAGGCCTGCTGGTAGCAGAGCCTTGATTCCTGTAATTCAGTGCCAAGGGAGAGGGCTCTGTAGTGGGTGTGGGCACAGAGTTGGCCTCTTAGGTCCAGAATCAGCCACACACACTCTTCAGGGCTGCTTGTGACTGTTCTTTCCTTTAGCCCTTCAGGCACTGGTGGTCTCATGTCCTCTCATGCTGTACTTCCCACCTGGGAGGCCACCCCCGGCCTCTGAGGGGGCATTTCTAAGGTACACCCACCTCTGAGGGTCATCTCTATGGTATGAGGTTTGTGCTGTCTAAGGGCATCCTTTCCTGCTCTTGGCTGTTCCCCAGGACACTGGAACTTTTTTTTTCCCTTAAAACAATTACAAAGATATATTCATGTCCATGTTGGTAAAGACAAACAGAACACAGAGACTGGGTTTCTCATTGCTGTAGGGGGATGATTGAAATGGTCCTGTGGGACCCAGCACCTCCTGCAGTGCCCGGCACAGGCTGGACACTGAGGTAGCCAGCCTGAGCACTGAAAAAGTAGTGACTCCGACCCTGGTGCTGAAGCTTTCTGGTCTGGGGCTTCCACACAGTTGTAAATCTAATGACTTTTATTACTCGAGGAATTTTACACTGCCTATTAGCATAGCAGTTGGGAACTTAATTGGTAAAATTAAGGACCCACGCTTAAGAACTTACAGTAAATATTCACTAATAGATTGATAGGAGGAGCCTACTGGGATATCTGATGCAGCTATTTCTATCAGAACTCGGGCCCCAAAGTGGGAGGAGGCTTCACCTTCATGGGCACCTGTTTCCTGGCCTCAGATACTTTGAAGCTTGTTGGACTGAGGATTTGTGGGAAAGTTAGTGAGACTTGGGCCAATTGGGAAGAAGAAAGAGTGGGAGAAGAGGGGGGAAGAAGCCAAAACTGCATTGAGGACCCGTTACCTGGCTTGGCCCAGGCAGCTCATGTTGAAGACAGTCTCACTGTATGACATCCTAATGAGGACAGCAGAGGGAAGGCTGCTGAGTGCCCAGGGGTCTTGACTTCTGCGTAGCAGTGTGAGCACAGTTACTTTCTGTGAGCTTAGGTTGCAATGATTCACCTCAGTTATCAACTCCACTGGACAAAGTCACCTAGGTCAGTACAGCATGTGTGCCATGACAGTGCTTCCAGGGAGGATGAACCGAGAGATTGTGATGGGGAATCATCACTGTCAACTTGACTAGTTTGGGATCACCATGGAAATGAATACCTGGATGTGGCTGTGTGACTGTTTCCAGAAGAGCTTAACAGAAGAGAGAGGAGTCACTGTGAATGTGGACAGCACCATCCTGTGACCTGGGATCTTAGACTGCCTGAGCAGAAAGCATGCCAAGCAGCAGCATTCATCTCCCCCTGCTTCCTGACTGGATACAGGGTGACTGGCTGTGACAAGCAGAGTGCCACATACCTCCTAGCCCCTCAAACGGTGAGCCAGAATAAACTCATCCCTCTGTAAGTTGCTTCTTTGTCAGGCATTTTTGTTATGGCAATGAGAAAACACTTGGAAGACTTTCTCTGAATGGGGCTTCAATGAAATCAAAGGGTGAAGGAAGAGAGCCCAGGACCATAGGCGTTCTCTCTACTTTCCATCTGGCATGGTGTGAATGTTTCCAAGTGGGCAAGACTCAGCCTGAATGCGGGCAGCGCTGTCCTAAAGGTTGGAGAATGGGTGGAATAAGTGGGGAAAAGGAAGAAGGCTAGTTAGTGTGGTGGTCTCTGTGGTCCATGTGATGTGAACATGTCCATCATGCCCACCTCACCATGACGAATAGAAACTGTGAAACCATGACAGGCGTTCTGTCAGAACAAGAAAGCTAACTAAGACATCTCATTATTTTGGTGATCTCTGTCATGAATGCTTCCTTTGTTCCTGTGGGTCTGCACAACTGACCAGAGCAGCAGGTGAGATTACAGGCTCCTGGGTCTTCCTGTCTATAAATCCATGTTTCCTTGGAGGAGTTCATACCGACTCCAACCGAAAGGAGTCCCAGAGGAATTCTAATAATAACAGAACCAAACATTGAAGACATTTTACCCATGTCTGCTCTGGTCACACTCTATGCATTTGCAGGAATTATTCTGTCTTGCCTGTCAGGAGCATCCTTGCATGTTCTGCAATTCTGAACAAAACTTGCTTCTGGTCCTTCCAGTGACAGCTGTGCCACAAGGGCATCCTGGTTTCTTCTGGCTTGAGTCTCCCCTTGGCTTTACTATGCTAAGTGAGGAAGGCAAATCCAGAATAACACCTTCAGGACAGAATCTGGGGCTACCCTGCCAATATCGCCATGCTCTGCAGCCCCCACTCCAGGGGTTTGAGAAAGATGGGGGCTGGCATAGTATCGAGAGTGGTACGGAATAGTGGCTATGGAAGGAGCCCTCCGCAGGGCAGGCACTTGACTGCAGACCACTGGCTCTTCTGAGACAATGGGTCATTTTTCAGAGTTGCCTGTACACTGACAACTTGACCAGGGCTGGGCTCCAATGAGGGATGGGTTGCAATGGGTGGCAGGTGAGGCTTCAACAGGAAATAGTTGAGGCACACTGGGGATGACTGACTTCTGTATCCCACATGCCACATCCTCTGTCCATCTCCACTTGGCTGAGCCTCAGCATCTCCAGAAGAGCTTTATTGTTTAATTAATTATTAAACAATGCAGTGTGTGTGTTTGTGTGTGTAGTGTACAGGTGCATGCATGCCATTGTGAGTGTATGGAAGTCCATTCTCTCTTCCTTCTCCTTCTTCTTCTTACTTTTCGAGATAGGGTCTAACATACCCTGATATGGCCTTGAACTCATTATATAGCCAAAGTCAGCTTGAACTCCTGATCCTCCTGCCTCTACCTTACTAGTGTGGATTACCAGTGTGTGATGCCATGCATCTGAAGGATTTTATCTTTCTTTCTTTTAATTATTCCTTGACAGTTTCACACCCACCCAACTCTCCAATCCCACTCCTTCAGCCATTCCCAATACATCATCCTGAAGAGTTCGTAATGCTCATTTCTTTTTTAAAAAGTTTTATTTATTTATTATTTATACAGTATTCAGCCTGCATGTGAGCCAGTAAGCCAGAAGAGGGCACCAGATCTCACTAGAGATGGTTATGAGCCACCATGTGGTTGCTGGATATTGAACTCAGGATCTTTGGAAGAAAAACCAGTGCTCTTAACCTCTGAGCCCTCTCTCCAGCACCTTAATGCACATTTCTAAGCTCTGCCATCTCCTGTGTTTCAAGACAGATGAGGAGGGCCTGGAATATGTACAGTTAAAAATCTTATTAATATTGGCCCTCTACTGTTTTAAAGTTCTTGGCTCTGTTTTATCCAGTTAGACTTAAAAAAAAATTAGAAAAGATGTAAGAGACCGTTGAGCAGTCCTGCTGTAGGAATTATAGTGGCCAGGACTTGAACCCCAGCTCAGGCTATTCAGTTCATTTCTGGACTGTTAGAGATACAAGTTCTGGCTCCCCAGAGGTCATGTGGTAGAGTCTCATGAAAAGTGAGGCCTAGGATCTGGGACCAGGAGGTGGCAGTCATATGTATGCAGGGATGCTCTGTGTTTTCCTCACATGCAACCCTAGCTTCTGGCCCACCCTTCTGGTGTAGGTGGCATAGTATCAAATGCCTTCAGGCCTCCTGCTGTTTGGCACTGACTCAGGCCCTGCAGTGATCACTGCTGCAGGAGATTGTCACTTCCTGGGTCCTGCCAGCCTTCTAGTCCTGCTCAGAGCTCTACAAGTCTCTTACACTTGTTAATGATGCAGCCCAGGGGGCAGCTGCAAGACCATCAATTAAAACAGACCACTAACTTCTAACACAAAATCAATGCCATCAGTGCCACTGGGAGCAGCCTGGAGGTGAGGCCCTCCATGTATCCCAGAGGGCCAGGACCATGTGGTCTTCTCCACTCTAGTGGCTTGTACAAACCAATGTTGGCTTCCTTGGTGGCCTGGAAGGGCATAGGAGATGGCCAATGGAACTGGTTAGGCCACCCTGGGTATGTTCTTCTGACCTGGTGTGGCTGGGGCTGTGAAGTAAGGAGGATTTTGTGGGGCAGACTCCTCTCAAGATATTGCTTCTGTCATCTGCTGCTACACCTTGACACTAAATGTCAGCCATGCTAACGGCAGACTCCAACAGCTTCTAGGCAGACATGGCTGGACATCCTGAAGATTTGGAGTTGTCACATTCTATCTGTACCACCTTCATTCTGTGCTCTTGTCTGCTAAGTGTTTGTTTAGCAAATTTAATTGAGTCAAAGCTGATTTCCCAGGCACTGTCACACATTATTGGAGAGCAGAGCTGGAGGAGCTTTTCTGGGGAGTATATTAGTAAACACACTGAGGAGGACACCACCCTTTGAGCTCAGAATTTCTTATCTAGGAGTTTCTATGAAGTTGCACATCCCCACTGGGCTCATCACCATTAGAAGCCAGCAAACAGCCTGAGCATTCTCCAAGATGAGTAAGTGCAAATGAAAAACTACAGAGACACACAATGACTGGCCATCATTAAGGTTCAACACTCAGGGGCTGGGGAACAGCCTAGTGAGCAAAGTGCTTGTTATGCAAGTGTGAGGGTTGGAGTTCGGATTCCCAGAACTCATGTAAAAGTTGGGCAGGTATGGCCGCCTGTGTCATGATCTTAGTACTCAGGAGAGGAGTCAGTGGATCCTTAGAGCAAGCTGGCTAGGGACATTAGTCCACTTGATGTGCTGTGGGCTCTAGTAAGAGACCCCACCTCAGTATACAAGGTGGATAGTGATAGAGGAAGAAACCCAGTGTCAACCTTGGGCCTCTATATGCACATACACACTTGCATGTGTACCTGCACATATATGTGCTCACATGTGCAGAACATGCATCTACACAAGCACACACACCACACCACACACACACACACACACATACACACACATACAAATACACCACACACACATACACACATGCACTAAAAATGTTTCAGTATAAAAAAAATCAACCATGCTGGGAGAGTAGCTCAGGTAGTAGAGCACCTGCCTAGTTTGTACAGGCCTTGGACTTGATTCCAAGCACACACACAAACAAACAAAAACATTATCGTTGTTTGGTGCACACCTTTAATCCTAGCACTTAGGAGCAGAGGAATGTGGATCTCTGTGAGTTTGAAGTTGGTCTGTTCTACATAGCAAGTTTTAGGCCAGCCAAGAATTACATAGTGAGATCCCATCTCAAAATAACATCACCACCAAAATAAAAACAACAACAACAACAAATAACCAACCCCAACCCCAAAAACCAAAAATCAAAAACGATTTCATCATATGGGAAAAACTTAGATGGAATTCCAGAAGGCATCAAAAAAGAGGGTCCAGTAAACCTCATTTTGGTTCAAAATAAAAAGAAAAAATAGCACCTTTGGAGATACCAGGAGGTATGTGCAGGAATGTCTCTGGAGCATGTCTGAATCTGAAAGTGTTCATTATGTGCTGGAGGATCATTCCTGGGGTGGTGAGGGTTGCTAGTAACTTCTGTTTATATTCGCATTTAGCAACAGACAGTGCAATGTATGGATGGAATCTGGACTATTTCTCCAGGGCTCCCGTGTTAAGGTGTGGTCCCAGCTGGTGGAGTCTTGGAGAAAGTAGATCACTGGGGGTCCGCCCCGAAAAGGTATAGGACCCCTGGCTTGCCTGCTCTTCTCCTCTACTGTCTCTTTCTTTCCCCGCATCCTGGCCACCGTGAAGAGAGCAACTTTCCTCTCCCACGCCCCCTGACAGCAAGCAGTTCCTTCCTCACTATGGGCTTAGAAACAACAGAGCTGTGGAGGATCGAATGCTTATAGACTGAAATCTCTGAAATTGAACTTTCAAATAATCATAATAAGCAACAAATAAAATAAACACTAATTCTATATTTATCAGGCATTTGTCACAGTTACACACAGCTGATGGGCTGGTACTGTTCTCTGGAGTCCATGTTATTGGAATGGTGTTGCTGGCTCTGGGAGCTCTTGTGGACCCTTTCTCTGTAGATGCTTCCCAGGAAGGAGGAGTGGGCAGGCTTTCGCTGAGTGCTCTGCTGGAGCCCTCACTGGCTGCTGATTTGAGCTGTGGAAGAGAGAAGCAGTTCTTGGTGGGCCGGTCCAGTTGTACTGACATCAGTCTTTCTTTGTAGGTCTGTGGTTCAGTGTCTGCTCCTGGAGTCCCCTGACCCTGGCTTCCTGGAATCCCACTTCCACCACTTGATATTCCCATCTGATTCTGCCTCCTCTCTCTTCTCTGGTCCTCTGCATTCTCACCTGTCTTCTTTCCTGTATTATCTTTTTTTATTGTGGAAAATACCTATAACATAAAATATACAGCTTGGCCCTCTTCTAAGTTCACATACGTATGCAGCCAGCATAAGTACCTATCTCTGGTGTGTTTCATCTTCACACTCTGAAACTGTCCCCATAAAACACTGCCTCCCATTTCCTTCCCCAGCCCTTGGCACCCACATTCCTACTTTCTGTCTCTATGACTTGGCGACTCTAGTGACCTCATGTAAATGGAGTCACAAAACATTTGCTTTTTGTATTTGTACTGTTTCACTTAGCATGATGCCCTCGAGGTCTGGCCATATTGTAGCATGTCTTCCCTTTGAAAAATGAATACTATTCCTTTGTATGGATGGACAATTTTCAAGTTTCATGTCTGCTAAGTCTTATGACAGCTTGTAAGCACAGCTCCTAGCTTGGTGCACTGAATGCTCAGTACAGGTGGGGACACTGAGTCTCAGCGGGATAATGTCTTGTTCAAAATCACTTTGCTGGACAGTGTTGGGGACAATGGGGTCCAGTTTCACAAGTGAGGTAATACACTTGTCAGTCTTGGGGCTTCTCAAGGGTTCACCCCCGACAAAGTATCTGGGAGAGGAAGCAAGCACCACAATGATTCTTAGCATGAAATATAGAATAGACTCTTGTAAATAAAAGAGTTCGCAGACATGCATCTTTCTGAAAGGGAGAGGGTTTCTGGGAATAAGAGGATTAGTGGGCATCAGAGACATGGAGAACCACAAGCTTCTGTGAGCCTGTCTTTTAAATGAGAGACAGAGCAGGCCAAGCAAGAGGCATGATTTAGGGGACATTTCTTCTATCAGGGTCTGATGGTGGCCTGTCATCCATCTTCTCTGTTGAGAACTTTCTGAAGCAAGCATGGATCTTCAGGTAGGAAGACTTTGCTCTTTGGCAGTGTGTGACTGGAGAGACACTTCTTTGGGATATAGAAAGTATCCTTGTATCAACTCCTCACAAAATTATGGCTCTGCTATAGGCTAACCATCTCTTTTTAATAATGGGGCATTTCCAGTGACTCTAGGCTGGCCAACCTGAACATACAGCAGGGTACTAAGTGTGTGTGAGTGTGTCCCCAGGTGTGTCTGTCGCAGATCCTGCTACAGCCAGTGGGGAAGACAGCCATGAACATTGCACACACTCAAGTAAAACATGACCTCTGAACCATGGTCCGTCATGACATCCACAGAATACATTCCTGCCTCAGAGGAGGGTAATGGCTTTCTTTCATTTCGTGAGTCATCAAAGGTACAGAAATGTAAATGCAGGTGTTGTGTGGAGTGCATGCCTATAATGTACAGCCAGGGTCAAGGGTCAGGAGATTGTGCAGGCATGCTTAACCGCAAGTGCAGTCACAGAGTCCAGCCAAACCATAGATGCTTTTTAGCCCCCTTGACTTTGAGATGCTTAGGGTGTGTGTGTATGTGTGTGTGTGTGTGTCTGTGTGTGTGTGGTGTGTGTGTGTGTGTGTGTGTGAGAGAGAGAGAGAGAGAGAGAGAGAGAGAATATCTATGAATGTATACTGATGGGTGGGATGTGTGTGAGGGTATTAGGCTGAACAAAGATCCAACCATGCTAACCTACAAAATGGGAATTGACATGGGCCAATCTGGGTAAATGTGGGTGCACAAAATTCTAGAAAAAATTACTTTGTCTGAATATAATATGTCAAAATTTTTATCAGGAGTTGGAAACTAGAGAAAAGTTGAAGAAAGTGAATAAGGAGTTCAGAGCTGTGACACACTGCTAGGACCCCTTCTGTGTGTGTTACACTTTCCTGTGGTCATGTCCTCTGAGGACATTAGCTCTGAAGTTGTATTGACAAGTTTTATGTCAGCTTGACACATGCCAGAGTCATCTAAAAGGAGGGAATCTCACTTGAGAAAATGCCTCCATAAGATCCAGCTCTGCAAGGCATTTTCTTAATCAGTGATTGATGAGGACTCAGCCCATTGTAGGTGGTGCCATCCCTGGGCTGGTGGTCTTAGATTCTAAATGAAAGCCAGCTGAGCAACACCTAAAGAGCAAGCCGGTAAGCCACATTCCTCCGTGGCCTCTGCATCAGCTCCTGCTTCTGATCTCTGTCCTGTCAGAGTTCTTGTCCTGACTTTCATCGATAGTG
This sequence comes from Pachyuromys duprasi, assembly GCA_028658305.1. Taxonomy (NCBI): domain Eukaryota; kingdom Metazoa; phylum Chordata; class Mammalia; order Rodentia; family Muridae; genus Pachyuromys; species Pachyuromys duprasi. Next base: position 14,217,934 of record CM053762.1, read on the forward strand.
AATGGTGATGTGAAAGCTTAACCTGAGTAAACCTCCTCCTCCCCAAGTTGTGTTGGTCATGGTATTTTATTGCAGAGCTAATAACACTGGCTAGGATAGATGTCATTGGCACTGTGACTCAAAGCCCTCCACATGAAATGCTGCACCTCTGTTCTCCAGGCCCCTGCTGACTTTGTCCTTCATGATGCCCAGCATATCAATATCCTTCTATGATGTCTTAGTTACAGTGTCAATTGCTGTGAAAAGACACTATGACCATGGCAGCTCTTTTTTGGGCGGGCTTACAGTTTAGAGGTATAGTCCATTATCATCGGGGCAGACAACATGGTGGTGCATAGGCAGATGCAGTCCTCAAGATGTAGTTGAGAGTTTGACATCTCTATGCATAGGCAGCAGGAAGAGAGAGTGACAGTGGGCCTGGCTTGGACTTCTGAAACCTCAAAGCTCACCCTCAGTGACACACCTGCTCCAACAAGGTCATACCTACTCCAACAAGGCCACATCTTCTAATAGCCACTCCTTACGAGCCTACGAGGGACATTTTCATTTACACCATCATATATGACACAGTCTGGGTTGTCTGCCTTAATGGATAGCTTTAGTCTGTTATCCAATAAGGAGTCAGCAGCACTTGAGGGAGGGTGAGAGTGAACAGGGGAAAGAGTGAGAGTTGAGGGAAACTTTTTCCTTGTTACCTCTTGCTGGTGTGTTCCCTGTACCTACATTTCCTTGGTCCATAACTTCATCCTTCCCTTAGCCATTGCTTCTCCATTGCTGATTGGTGGTGATGGCTGCTCCCTGGATCCTCATTTCCTGAGGTGAGGTCTGTATCTCTGGTGGGTCCCACTTTGCTGCCACTCACCAGACTCAGGCCACCCTGAGACACAGTCACACAGATGTGTCCTTGATGTTTGTACTGCTTCCTTGTAGCGCTCATACGGAATGAACATCAGGACCGGGCTCACACAGCCAAGTTCAAGGGTAGGCTGTGTTGGCTTTGCCAGCCATGCAAGTGGTTTGCTCAGGCTGATTGCTGAAATTGTGTGCAGTGGACAATACTGATCTCAGCTTGACAGGATCCAGAATGACCTAAAAGACAAATCTCTGGGCTTGTGTATGAGGGATTTTGTAGGCATACTTAATTGAGAAGAAAAGATCCGCTCTAAATGTGGGTGGCATCATTCTGTGCTCCGAGGTCATGGACTGAATAAAAAAAGGAAATGAGCTGTGCCCTGGCATGTATCTCTCTGTTTCCTTACTGTTAATACAATTTGACCAGTGCCTTATACTTCTGCCGCCATGCCTTCTCAGCCATGTTAGATTGCACCCTCAAACTGTGAACCAAAATAAGTGGTGTGTCACAGCAGTGAGAAAAGTAACCAACATATTGCCATAGTTTGGATAAAAATGTCTCCCGTAGGCCCGGAGGGAGTAGCACTATTAGGAGGTGTGGCTTTGTTGGAGTAGATGTGGCCTTGTTGGCAGAAGAGTGTCACTGTGGGGGCAGGCTTTGAGGTTTCACGTAAGCTCAAGTCTAGCCAGTATATTTCAGTCTTCCTTCTGATGCCTGCAGGTCTAGAAGTTGAACTTTCAGCTCCTTCTCCAGCACCATGTCTGTCTGCACGCTGCCATGCTTCCTGTCATGATGATAATGGACTAAACCTCTGAAATTATTAGCCATCCCCAATTCAGTTTTTTCCTTTATAAGAGATGCCACTGTCATGGTATTGCTTCATAGTAATAGAAACCCTAACTAAGACACACACCTGGGCACAAGTGTCTGGAGACATTTTCTGGGGTGGTTGGCCTCTGGCAGGCCATGCCTTTCTCTGGCTGACATCTATGTTTAGTAATAAAAGGGTTGCAAATACAATAACTAGGAATTCTCTGCTTCAGGAAGATTGTCCCTGGCCAGTCCCTTAACTAAACAGTATGTCTGTTTCCTCAGAGCTCATGTCCTTACTTCACAGCCTGGGAAGCCAGTGTTCAGTTAGGGACTCATTCCATTTCACACATTTTGTCAGTAGTTAAAGTGTGGCTTTCAATTTGTTCTTTATGTTTCTAAAAACACACTAGACTCCCATTATATAGTCGTCTCCATCTTACTCTGGTGCCACCTATCCCCTGGGTCTCATATCCCATGGTGACTGCAGAATCGACAAGTTCTCATTGTGCTAAAACAAGGCACAGAGGCATCATGAAGCGGCTGTTCCATTTCCCTGGGGTTCAGCGCCTTCGCTGGCTGCTTTCAAGGATGCAGACGATGGGCACTACCGTGCATCGTCAGAGCCTACCACTTGCACCAGTTGGCACAATTTGGATTAAAACCCCAGCCAGCCCTCTTACCTGAATGTTTAATGAAAGGCCAGTGACAAAAGTGATGCTCATTGTCTGCAGGTGGAGGTCATGCAGGGCCGGGCTGGAGAGGGCATTGGTCTCAGTCCTTCAGTGGTCCTTAGAGAAAGGATTGGTTCTTAACAGGGCCGCTGTGGAGACATCCAAGGCCTCGGAGACTTGTCCTTCTTACTCTCCCACTTTAGACTAGTTTTGGACTTAGGGAGTCTCTGGGTACTCCTTTCTTGGTTCCCCCCATGTTGGCATCAACCTTTCTGTGATTGTCTGTGTCCACTGCCACCTGTACTCCAGATTTTATCAGCATGTCACCAGGTGCCTTCCTCTTCCAGAATTTAATTCAATACCTGGCATTGTTCTGTCTCCTTGCTCTCCTCTGACAAGTCATTTCTCAGACTTTCCTTTTTTAGAGTTGTTTTCCTTGAATTCACCGGCATCTCATTACTGGCCATGTGCTTGTAGCGTCTCGCTCAGCTTCTTGTTATTCTGGCATGATGAACTTTAGGGAGAAGACTGCAGAGGGAGGTGGCCTTATCACACCTTACCTGGGGACCTGACTCACTAGTGTTGTTCTGCAGACTCATTTAAGGCGGTCTTGGCCAGGTGTCCTAGCTCAGGTCTCTTTTCTTCTTGTCAAGGAAGCAGTCTCACTCAATGACGAGAGATGAAAATGCCACCTGCAACAAAATAAAGCTTATTTCTTCTTTTCTTACCCTCTTATTCAGGCACTCATCACTATCACTAGGGGCTCAAGCATATTTAGTTTATATTTTGTGTTGTCATCTAGGGCCCTGTGTCACTCAAGTTCTTCCAGTATTAGCAGTTGGATGGATTTACTGGTAGCTTCCTGTGTCCCCTTCCTGTGTCCTGATCTTTTGGGGCTTTGAATACTGTGTTACTTCTTGGTACTTTAAGGTACTTCATGCTCACCTTTTTATTTTTCTGGCTTTTGAATCATTAAGGTGATGCTGTTGCCCGTCTACCCTATTCAGGTCTGTCTAGCTGAGCAACAGACTAAACGTGGGTCCATACTGCTGTGTCTACCTCTAGCTCAGCAGTATTGGTATTTTTGGCCTCCTTCTTGCCCATCTGGAATATAATCTATACCTGGACAATCCTGGATACCTTCACCCATCCATATCATTCACAGATACATTCAACACACACACACAACTTCTCATGACAGTTGTGAAGAAATGGCTCCAAGATTCTGGCAAAAGGAAGTGTCTGCTCTCGTGACTAAAGATTACAGAGTATAGCTTGGTGTGTGTGGAGGTGTGAATGACTAGCCTCCATAGGCTCCTAGACAGTGGCGCTACTAGGAGGTGTGGCCTTGTTGGAGTAAGCATGACCTTGTTGGAGGAAGTGTGCCACTGGGGGCTGGCTTTGAGGTTACAGAAGCTCAAGCTTGGCCCAATGGCTCACTCTCTCTTCCTTCTGCCTATGCATACAGATGCAGAACTCTCAGCTACCTCCTTAGCACCATGTCTGCCTGCATGCCACTATGCTTCCTGCTCTGACAATAATGGACTAAGCTGCTGAGCTGTAAGCCATCCCTAATTAAATGTTTTGGTTTATAAGAATTGAAATGTCATGTTGCTTCTTCCCAGCAATAGAAACCCTAACTGAGATGGTGTGTTAAGATGGTGGACCGCCACAACTAGTTGGGTAACTTGAACAATCTTCTTTTCTCACTGTTCTGGAGGCATATGTCCAAGACCAAGGTTCTGAAGGGGTAGGTTTCTGATGAAGTGTCTTCCTGTGATTTGCAGACTGTCTTCTGCCCATATCCTCACCTGTTTGTCTGTATGTAGCTGTGTATTAATCCTCTCATATCATAAGGACAGGAGTGACTCAGCTCATCCATGATGATCTATCTTCTTGGATATGGATCACCTCTTTACAGATCTGTTGTCCTCAAATGCAGTCACATCTGAGGTACAGGGCACTAGGACTTAGGAATGTAAGTGGGCTATAGCTGAGCCCATGACACTCATGAAAGGCCGAGAGCACTGAAGGAGCTGGATGATGTAAGGTGGCATCCGAAGGACAGAAGCACAGTGGAGCTTGGGGTGGACAGTTTGCTGTCAGCAAGGACTACAGTTTTCAGGTAACTTGTGTTCCCATACAATGGCTCAGGTCCCTCCTTAAAATATAATTTAGATTCTCCCTTTTAGAAATGGGTCTAGTTTCCATTGCAGTCTGGAAAGGATCATGCTTCCAGGGGAAGTGCCTTCGAGAGTAGCAGAGCCAGTTCTGTTAGTTCTGTTAGAAGGCTGACTCCTGAGAACTCCCGAATGGGATTGTGATGAGGCAGAGAGAGAGGGAGTACATGGGAACTTGGGATCCAGGACTATGTGTTCTCAGAAAAGTCAAGTACTTTAAAAGGTGAGTCAGACATATCTTTTTGTTATGTTTGGATGGGGAGGGTTCAGCCAATTAGCTTGCTACACCTTCTTGATAGTCAAGGAAGGAGATCCTGGAAGAGAGATGCAAGACAGGGCCACCAGGGAGCCAGTGTTCCTCAATTGGGAGGAAAGAAACCTTGCCATTGTTTGCAGCCCCCACATGCTGAAGATGAATCCATGTGCAGTGGCAGAACCCCATTTTCAGCAAGCTCCAGAGAGTGAAATGAGTACCATGGCATGTGATATTCCAGTGTGATTAGCCTGAGTCACGGAGGACGTGATATAAGGGTGGCTGCCTTGGTTGATACTCCTCATTTTCAGTAAGTTTATTGACCCCATGGAGCATGAGCCAGCCCTAGCCCAAGTTTTCAAGTGTCAAATTTGTCAAAAGTAAGGCTTGTTAATCAAACCTAATGATCTATGATATGTTTCTGTGAGTTTCAGATTCATTTGTGATAATTGTTTTCACAATGTGTGATTTTTTTTTTATAGAAGTCGGTCAGATGATCTCAGACATACAGTTGGAACTAGGCTCTTAGTATATGGATCTCTAAGTGCAATTTTAAAGGAAGCACGTGGAGGGAAATTTGATTAAATGGACTTTTATGGCTTTGGTTTTCTAAACAACAGAAGTTAATTGCAGGGGAGGGTGCTTGCCCCTGTGCGAAATCCTCCATCCGAGCAGTTAGCTAAAACCCAAAATGTTAGTCTTGCAGTTATTCATTATGCAAATACAGCATATAAAATATTCCATCAAGCACTTCAAACAGTCAGCCAACACATCTTTTTTTTATTATTAGATCAGGAAACTCAAATACAGTTACTGTTTATTGGTTTAATTAACATATTGAAAATACAATTTGGTTTAAACTTCTTATTCTCTTGTCAAAGCCTAAAACAACATCAACAGTTTTATAGTGTTTGAGATTTCATTCTTAAAGGCAAGTAGCCATGTTTTCTATTAATGTCCTGAAAGAAATAACGTTATTTATTTAGGCCCATCCAGGAAAGCAGCTGTGGGTTGAAAGCATTTATTTAGAGGCGGATGGTGATTTTCCGTTTGTCTGATGCCCATCTAATACTTCCCACTTGGAAGGTAATTTCATTCTCCTTGTTTTGACAGAAACCTCTAAAGCAAATTACTGTTGGACATCCCAGCTCTTGAAGGCTGTGATAACAAGTCCAAGCGCTAGCACTAGTCCCCAGCTTGGGCTATCCCAGTGCCCAGTGCTGGGCAGGGGTATGGATGGGAGCTCAGTCTAGGCAGATATGCCCCCAAGATGGGTGGCAGTGAGGAGGTAGTGGCAGTTTCTAGGGGGAAGGTGAATCAAGAGATGAACTGGGGCTATCCATGTAGTAGCTATACTCCAGGTTCTGTACTGACCCTTAATTAAATGTTCTCTTTTATAAAAGTTGCTGTGGTCATGGTGTCTCTTTACAGCAATAGAAACCCTGACTAAGACAGGATCTGATCATTCAGGCTTGTAAGCAAGCTTCAAGACCTTCATCTTGAAGGTGGGGTGGGAACAGGGTTTTGAAGGAGTACCTTAGAATGAGACAGCTGCCTTCCTTACCTCAGCAGCTTGGGAGAGGTGTACAACTCTGGGCCTGAGGAGAAGTATGAAGGGTTGCCTCAGAGCTGAATTTCCTCCTGTCAACTTGACCTATTTCCAGGGTCTGAGCCTTGGCATTGGACTGGGCCCTACAGAGATGCCATAGGCCAACCCACCTATCTTCCCACATTAGAGGTACCTCCTAAGCTCTTCCCTAGTCCCCCATATCTGTGTGTCTTACATCTCCTTGATTTCCACTTAGGATCTCCCCTTTCATTCCCATATTGACAAGTCTCTCCATGAGAACACCTTTGTCTATTTAAGAATGATCCAAAGAGTTCTATGCAAGTTCTGGGTGGTGCCTACTATTTCCCAACCTTGCCACCTTGCCCAAGATGATGCCTCTGGACTCTGGAGAGTCTGTCTTCTCCAGGAGACAGGCAGACTGTGGCTTCTTGTTTATCCGGTCCCTGCATTGCTCTACAGGGGTGTTCTAGTTTCATTCTGTTGTCACGATAAAACACTCTCACCAAAAACAACCTAGAAAGGAGAGGTTTTATTTCATCTTACAGGTTATAGCCCATTACCGAGGGAAATCATGGCAGGAGTCAAGCACAAACTTGAAGCATAAACTTTGTGGATTCATTGCTTGATGACTTGCTCCCAGGTCTACCTTTAGCTAGATTTCTTATCCAGCCCAGGACTGCCTACCCAGGGACTGGTGCCACTCACAATGGGTTAAGGCCCTCCTATATAGATTAGCAAACAAGACAACTTTCAGCAGACATAAGCACAGGCCAGCTGATATGGGTAATTCCTCAACCGAGACTCCTTTCTCAGATAGTTCTTGGCTGTGACAAGTTGGCAGTAAAACTAAGACAGTGGGTCCTAAAGAAGTTTCCAGAAACTACTGGAGCAGTGTACATGGTCTCTGAACAAGTTCTTTATTTATTCTTTCTGCACATTCTTTACAGAGAAACAATCAGGAATGCTCAGGGCTCTAACACACGGGCCATGCCACAGTACTTGTTTCTCTAAGTTAAACTTTTGAGGTTGGGTCTTGAACCAAAGATCTCTGCTTTTGGGGTGTGGGGATTACAGAGGTATGCCACCAGGCCCAACTTAAATCTGAATCTTGAATCAGCCAGCTGTTTGGAAGACTGAGGCAAACCTGGGAATTTTGGAGGCCTCCTTTCCCTTGGAATCTTAGAAGGATCTTTTCACTGTCAAGTGCTTGAGCTAGCATCAGATCCCTCTGTGAAGGACAGCCCTCCTCTGCAACCCCATGCTAAAGTGAGAGACATGCTCATCACTTCCATAGGAACCCTGCACTCCCTTCTCCCTGGGAGTCAGCTCTCCACAGGGCTGTATTCTCTCTTGATCTTGAGTCACCATCCTTGGGGAACTGCCTTCCTTGGGAGCCCTTTCCCTTGGGATCTCAACCATATCCTTCTGCTAAGTTGCAAGAATGGACAGGGGCAGACCTCCCTGGTGACAGAAGACCATGTCTTCTGTGTCCTTGCAGAGGGCATGGAGAAGCTCAGCCTTCCTTTCGAGGCCAACAGAGTTTACAGTAGCCAGGGATAGAGCCATTCACTATGCTGGCCTTTTGCTGCAACAGAGGTCAAGGTATCAAGCCCTAAAGCAAGGATCACAGCCTTCTCTCATATCAGAAGCCCACATAGGCCAGCAGGCTGTGCTGACTCTGGAGGCTGGGGCAAGCATTCCCTTTAGGAACCCTCCATATGCCATACTGGCTTGAGAGCTGCCTCTCTCCCACCTTTGTCCTCACCTCTCCCCTAATTCTACCCTCCATCTGACTCCCTTTCAGCAATGCTACTGGCTTCACCTAGCCCTCCAGGAAGATCTTTTCCCCAATCACAGCTACCAAGCCTCCTGCATGGGGCTTCTGATCCAAATGTTTCATTCTGCCATGAACCACCTACCGTGGGCGCAGACTTTTGCCCCCCTGCCCAGTTCTCTGGCTCTACCTGGGTTTTTCCCTCTCCAGCCTCCCACTGGAGGACTGCTTTAAACCTTGCCTTCATAGGGACTCTGAAACTGAGCCCTTCTGTAGGCCTGGCCTCCTCAAATGCTCTGTGGACGTAGACCATGATGGCGGCCACCTTCTACTGTGAGTGTAGTAGCAGCCACATTGACTGGATCCCGTGTCTGCCTTGGACTTGTATGTATCTCCACACAGGCAGCCCCTTAGCTAGATACCAGCAGCATCGCTAGGACTGGGGCCCTAAGTGGTAAGTTTGTATGTTCATGCCATATGTTGCCAGATCTGTTTCAAGGAAAGATCCAGAGCATGTTTTGGGAGGCCTGTCTGCCGATGGACTCCTTTCCTAGAAGGGCTCTTAGACCAGTGGATCTCAACCTGTGGGTCAAGACCCCCCTTGGGAGTCAAATGGGTTTCACAAGGGTTGCATGTCAGATGTTTACATTATGATTCATAACAGTAGCAACATTTCAGTTATGAAATAGCAACAAAAATAATTTATGATTGGTGGTCACCACAACATGAGGAACTGTACTAAAAGGTCATAATGTTAGGAAGACTAAGAACCACCATTTTAGGTGGACATGGGGTCAGCTGTCAGTTTTTTCAGAGGCCCTGGCCCTGGGATGTTTTTGTCTCTATCTCTGATTATGTGTGCAATCATGGTGGCTGCAGAACTCTAGAGGAGGCGAGTCTGATAAAATGTGACCTAATGCCTTTCGAAACTATGATGTCTTTCTTCTTTAATGCTGGTTGTCTGTGGCTTTTGTGGATTTCATATGGAGCAGGTCCCTTGCACTAATCTCTTTCTGCTCTTGCAGTTCTGAATTGTTGAAGAATGGGTAATCTGCAGTTTCTCTCCAACTCTCTTTCTTCTTGGAGTTTAAATTAAATATGCTTGAAGTCTGGGCACTGGGTAAGGGCAAGGAGAGGGCAGGGAGGTCAGCACAGATGGCCCTGGCCTGGCCTGTGCCACCTGGTGGTATACTGATGTGCACAAGGTCCTGTGGCAGGGAATGTGCTGAGGACTTTCCTAGGGCTGATCTTTGATACCTGTCCACCCTCTCAACATCTAGTTCTTCTTTTTTTTTTTAAACCAATATTAAAAAAATTAAACCTTATTTTTGTTATTTTAGATACTAAAGTATTTTTGTTATTTAAAATGACTATTTTACCTGCACATATGTTGTGAACTACCTTCAGGCAGTGCTCTAGGAGATCAAAAGATGGTGTCAGATCCCCTGACACTGGGGTTATAGATAGTTGTGAGCCACCAAGTAGGTGCTGGGACTTGAACCTGTGTCCTCTGCAAGAGCAGCCAGTGCTTTTAACAACTGAGTTATCTCTCTAGTCCCACCACCTAGTTCTTGTACATCCACACTGCAACCTCAATAGTGTCAGGCTCTGTAAATCTACTGAGTGGGAAACACAGCTGCTAATTAAGGTCCTCTGTTCAATTAATCTGGAGCTGATTGCTCCTGAGGCCCACAGGCTGTCAATCACAGTGCACAGACACGTATTTGAGGCCATGCCCTTCTTTGCTTGTTCTGCTCTGGGCAGTCACTGACATTGGAGGAAAGAGAGGCAGAGGGGTCTAGGGAATCAGAGGCTGTGGAAAACTCCCTCATTATCACAACCTTTTATTCCTTCTTGCTGTGGGGGATGTGGCCAGCCCGTGGAGTCAGGGAGCGAGGGAAGGCCATGCTTATTCCACTTGGGTTCCAACACATTTTGGGGTCTTATAAATACAAGGTTGATATGAATTAGTTTTTCTACATAAACCACCCTTTTCCCGTACTGTTTTGTTCTGCATTTAAAGTGTCAGCAAATCTCTTATTTGATGATCATGTTTCTTTTTCTAGTGACTCATGGCCCTCCCCATTTGCAACACCTTGCTTTGGAGCAAGAACCTGTTCCCTAAGCCAGCATGCTTCCAAAATATAAACAGAAGAGCTGTTAAAATTAACAGAACATCTGAGACTTGAGTTTGTTGTAAAAATTTCTCCAAGAGTACAGCCTGTGCAAATAAATGCCTTGGCTCCGGCTCCAGCTGGGTTTGGGGAGTCTTTTAAATACCTCCCCGTGGCTGCTCAAAACTAGCCTCACTTTTCAACCTGAGCCAGTGAGAAAGCAGAGGTGTTGGTTTTAGGATTCAGGTCTCAGAGCATGGTAAGAGCCTTGCAGGGAGAGGGAGAGGCAGGCAAGGGGCCTTCTGAGTGACAGCTTGGTGGTGGGGCTGGGGAAGGAGCATGGGACCATGGAAAGACAGGGTGGGGAGGCCAGTAGGGGTTCCGGTAAGCCCAGCTGAGGACTGGCTGGGCTTGAAGCAGCGAGATCAGCAGTAATCAGGGCATCTGGTGAGTGTCTCTATGCTAGGCAACAGTCCTTATGCTTTCTTTCCCTTGATGAGATCTGATGGGACAAGTCTTATCCCTATGGAACATGACTGGGCAGAGCTTGCTTCTTAGGGTACAGAGGAGAAAAGATAAGGCTAGCAGGAGAACCAGGCAGGACCTGGAAGGGAGGATGCCAAATAGCACAGCCAAAGATGTTATCCAGGAAGTTGGGAGGAGATTTGTACAGAAGGCTCATGTGTGGTGACAAGGCTTTGGGAAAGCCAAGGGGCAAGGCCAGGAACAAGAGGGACAACCTTCATCAGCCTGGAGAACATCAGGCTCTGCAGACAAAGTGTGTGAAGACACAGACTTCAGGAAATCACACTCTGTGACACGGGATGTCCTCTTTTAACCCCAAGTCCAGATAACTGCCGATGGTGTGCCATTTATTTTTATGAGTGTTTCCTCTGAGCACCTGCTACAGGGTTCAGATAACAAGGTTTGTGGGTATTCGTAGCTGCCCAAGCAGCACAAGGGTAAATGATTTTATTTTGTTGCAGGTCATTTGAGATAAGTGGGAATCAAGTGTGAAGAAACAACGTGTTGTGTACGAATGTGTGCTTTCCTGGGAGAGCTGTTCCTGGATCACATGCAGCCGTGCTCAGGGTGAAATGTCTTGCAGGATCATCCTGAAAAGGGAATAATCCCATGACCCCACTCAGAAGGATAGGAGTGCCACAGCCATGCTTTTTTTTTTTTTGGCAGGTGTATGGATTGGATCAGACTCTGGGGGTGAACTCAGGTGGGGATCTTTGTGTTGGACTATGGTGACTACCTCTTTCTCTGAGTGTCTTACCCCAAGGTGACCTCAGACAGAGCCCGCCTATTTTCAGCATTGGCCAGGGGAGAGTTCCCTAAGTCTAGATTTTGTACCTTAGGTTTAGTGGTTGCTCTGCAGGGTTGGGTTCTCTGTAGAGCAGGGGGCTCACCAAGGAGAGTCTAGGGTCTTCCTAGCATCCTCCTGGGAAGCAAGAAAATCTGCTTGAGAAAGGAGATATGGTTAGGGAAGGGATGGCATCTGAGTTAAAGGCATGTTGAGTAGAAAAGCAGATCCAGAAGGCACAATTTGAAAACAGAGGTCAGCATGTAATTCTGGAGGGCTTGAATCAACACTGAAGATGGGCTTGGCTCTGAGTGGGGATCACAAGTAAGTGGATTTCCAAGCTTCACATACATACTACAGGCTTTCCATGACAGCATGCACCTGGAAAATTGGGAAGTGGGGTCTTAGAGAATAAGGATAGCTTGAAGGGGAGTGATGAGTGTCCTCATCTGAGAAGCAGGACATCCAGAGTCCTGGCTATCTCCTTTCCCTCACCTGGCTGACATGTAGCTAGCTGCCTGTATACTTAATATTTCATCTGCTTTGATGGGTCCCCAGAGGCTGACATAGGAAGGCCATCAAGCCACAGAATAAATGAGTCTGGTTTCCACTGCGAGTGGGTATGTATGGATTCATATTCAGAGTACACAGCATGGATCCAGACCCTGCTGATGTGTGTTATCTAACAGCTGGTGAGACAAGTAGACTGAGTGAACTATAGTGTATGTGTGTGTTTGAGATAGAGATAGAGAGATAGAGAGAGATCGAGATCGAGATCGAGATGATAGAGACAGAGCTAGAGCTAGAGACAGAGGCACAGATACAGATACAGATAGAGGAGGGACAGGGAGAGGGAGAGGAAACGAGAGAGAAGGAGAAGCAGAAGGAAAGAGAGAGAGAGAGAGAGAGAGAGAGAGAGAGAGAGAGAGAGAGAGAGAGAGAGAGAGAGAGAGAGAGAGAGAGAGAGAACACTAGTGACTGGCTGTACTGGACAGAAAACTGCTTCTGTAGGATGCTGGAAGAGGCAGGTCCAAGCCTGTGTCTGTACCACCATGCCTGTCCCTTGATCAACAACACCTATTCCTAGGAGGTGGTGGAGCTGCCCATGAAGCTGTGGCTGTCCCCTGCCTGAGCAACTGTTGAGTCACACATTCCAGCATCTGAAAAAGTCAAATCATGTGCGAATCTCAACATTTACAGAAGAGCTTTGCTTTCAACTCTGCCTAGCTGGTGTTGACCACTGCACTGTGTCTTTCAACTTGGTGAGACCCCGCAAGTAGAAGCATCCAAGAGCAAGGGCACTGGTGTTCCTATCCTGTTGTGTCAGGTCATCACAGCGTCTGCAGTTAGGACAATATACACTGACAGTCTTAGTTTCTGTATAGTAGAAGCTAACAGCAAGGGCAGGTTCTTGTCCAGGGTCTCTTCAACTGACATGAAGGGCATGTCCAGGGCTGCTGGCCCCCCTGGAATTTATAGAACTCTTCAAGTGCATTGGATGCTGGCAGTCTTTGTTTCTTTCCTGTTCTTCCTGTGCCTGTCATGAGCTCTTCTTGAACTTCTGTTTTCTCTATTTTCTACCCTCCTCTCCTGTGTCTTCAAGTTCCTGTAGTGGTTTTACCCAGACATCTTGGGGTGATTTGATCAGTAACCTCTGTGCCTCTGAGTCTAGGTTAGGGTTACTATTGCTATGATGAAACAACCATGACCAAAGCAACTTGAGGAGGAAAGGGTTTCTATGGCTTACACTTCCATATCACTTTTCATCATTGAAGAAAGTCAGTACAGGAACTCAAGCAGGGCAGGAACCTGGAGGCAGGAGCTGATGCAGAGGCCATGGAGGGGTGCTGCTTACTGGCTTATTCCTCTTGGCTTGCTCAACCTGCTTTCTTATAAAATCTAGGGCCACCAGCCCAGGGATGGCACCATCCACAATGGGCTGCACTCTTTCTCATCAATCACTAATTAAGAAAATGCCCTACAGGCTTGCCTACAGTCTAATATTATAGGTCATTTTTGTTTTTGTTTGAGGCAGTGTTTCTCTGTGTAGCCTTGGCTGTCCTGGACTCGCTTTGTAGACCAGGCTGGCTTCAAACTCACAGAGATCTGCCTGCTGCTGCCTCCTGAATGCTGGGATTACAGGTGTGCACCACTGTACCAGGCTGAGCAGGAAGTTTTTGATGGTATAAGAAAACAGACTGAGCAAGCTATGGCGAGCCAGTAAGCAACACTCCTGCATGGCCTCTGCTTTAGTTCCTGACTCCATGTTCCTGTCTTGAGTTCCTGCCCTGGCTTTTCTTAGTGATAGATTATCATCTGAAAGTTGTAAGGTGGAATAAACCCTTTCTTCCCCAAGTTGCTTCTGGCCATGGTGTTTATCATAGTAATAGAAATGTAACTAGGACAGGTGGGGTGTGTTGGGAAGGGCTTGGCTTTTTGGCTCAGTGAGTGTGGATGGGCATTGGGGCATCACCAGGGTTCATACTGCTGGGTTTATAAACAAGGAATCAATACGAAGAGCCTAAAAAACTGATATGCAATACAAATACAAGGTCTTCACCTGGCCTGGGACAGGGATTGGGGAGGCTGCTGTGAAAAAGGACTTAAGAGATTCTGCTTCAGCAGGCACCAAGAGAAGGGGTGCATGAGCCCTGGGAGCTGGTCATGACAACAGAGCCATAAGGCACAGTAGCAGTTGCAAAGGCAGAGGGGCCTCCAGAGGAGGAGGGGCAGAGGAAGGACCCAGGTTCTCCCTGAGGCTCAGTTGTTTGTTCTTTCCCTGCAAAGAACATTTAACAAGGTGGTGTTTATGTCCAACTTAGTTGTATTAATGGTTTAAATCTGAAGTGAAGTAATTTCCTGTCAAGTCTTCATCATTCTGAAATTTGCTTCAGGCAGCTGGCCACCAGATGGCCACGTGTTTGTGTTCAGCACATGCAGTTGTCTGACATTGGCCAATCAGAAACTAGTCCTTCTTCTGCAAGCAAACAGGATGAATGGGAACATCAACCCTCTTTGATGAATCAACCTGAAACCCAAGTCGAACTGTTTTTGATATTTGATTCAGAAACTCAACTGTGTTGAGGTTTAAAGTTTACACAGAACTAAAGTGCTCACCTATAGTACGCATTTAAAAAGTCTAATTAAAAAATCATATGCATGTGCATGGGTTTATGTTCATGTGTATGGTACTGGCATAGGGCAGAAGAGGGTGTCAGTTCCCCTGCAGATGGAGTTAGGTGGTGGTAAGTGTCTGGATCCCGACGCTGGGAATCTAATGCAGGTCCTCTGGAAGTATGTACCCTCAACCACTGAGCCAGCTATTCAGCCCCTGTTCTGGTGTCTTGTTAAGTCTTGACACACTTAGACACCAAGGTCCCCACAGACACATATTGAACCTCCCTTCCAGCAGAAAGAGCTCTCAGCATCACCCACACAGGCTTCTTCTGGCTAGACAGGTGCTGGAGGGGACAAGTAGAATCTCTGTAGCTTCGCTTAAGTGGTGATCAGAATTTGCACTTTGTACTTGGGTTTCTCTTTTCTCAATACCTTTGAGATCCATCTATGTTACTTCACTCAGGACCATGAGGATTTCTCCTGGCTTCTTTTAGAAATAATTTTAACTCTTGCATATAGGCCTGTGAGGTGGAAGGTAGGATTGAGGGTTTTCTGCTTGTGTTTGTATCTACAGCCAATTGCAACAGTACCGGTAGGTCTTTTGTGCACCTTTGCTGAAAGTCAAATACAACGTTGTATTTCTTGTAAGTCTCTCTCTGGTTCCCCCATTCTTCTCTGTATTTATGTCTGCCTTTCCCCCAATACCACAATTTCCTCATTGCTGAAGTACTATAGTAACCATTGAAATCAGGAAGTATAAACTTTAAATTTTTCAAAGGCCTTTCTCAAATTATTTTGGCCTTTTCAATTACCATATAAATATTAGAGTACATTAGTCAATTTCTAACATAAAGGCATTCAGGGAGTCTGACTGGGATGGTATGTCACAGTGCATGCCACACTGGGGAGAATCACTTGACTAGGCATGCTTACTGTTCTGGTCCATGAACATGGTATATATCCCCAATTCAGTCTTACACTTCCTCTCAGCAGTGTTTTATAGTCTCCAAAGTATAAATTATGTATAATATTTAAAAGAGTTAACAAAGCATTGCTAGAGTTAAGAGTAACTTTTTGAAGGCCACAGGATAAAAGGTCAATCCGTAATTGTACCCGTTTTAAGATTTATTTTTATTTTAATTTTAAATTATGTCGATTGCAGTAGAGCTGGCCCTGGTGACAAAGGCACGGGTGAATCAGTCCTGATGGTGTGAGAGCTGTCCTGGCCCGTCTCTGCCCTCAGGACAGTGGGCCTGCGCCTCGAATGGACAGTACAGTAAAGCTGGCCCCTGAGAGTATGAAGGAGGGAGAGCTGGCCTTGCCCCTTGCCAACTATGGTATTGGGAGAGTTAGCCAGGGCAGCGCTGGAGAGCTCATCCTGGGGGTGCAGGTGTGGGACAGCTAGTGGGCTGAGCAACTCAGCTACTACTTAGGCCCAGATCCTGGGCTTTGATGTTGGCCCACCCCAACATCTACCTCATGTGTGAACTCCTGGAGCATGTGAAAGGGCCAGTCCTGCAGATTCAAAGCTGCAGCTTCTGCAACAAGATGTTTTTATGCTTTGTTTTGTTTTTAATTTTAATTTTTTTAAAAAAATTTTCTCTTGTGGGAGAAGGAGGCAAAGGCAGAGAGCACATATGCAGGGATAGGGAGATAAGTGGGATTGAGGTGCATGATGTGAAACTGATAAAGAACCAATAAAAAGCTAAAAAAAGCATTATGTATACACACCTGTATTTGTATGGGGGCATATGCATGTGAGTGCAGTTGCTTACAGAAGCCAGAAGAGGGTGCTGGATCCTTCGGCGTTGGTGTTCCAGGTGCTGCTTGACGTGGTTGCCGGGGACCAAACTTGGGTCCTCTGCAAAAGTAGCTCTAAATTGATGAGCTGTCTTTCCAGCTCCTTATTTATTAAAAAAAAATGTATCACACTTCAGTTAATTGTGTGTGCATGCACACATGGGCACCATAGAGCACACATAAAGGTCATAGGACAACTTGTAGGAGTTAGTTCTGTTGGTCCCTGGTTTGGAATTCACATCTTCAAGCTTAGCAGCAAATGCCTTTACATATTAAGTCATCTTGCCAGCCCCACAGTTCTATTTCTACTATGAAATATTAATGAACAATTGAAAACTGAAATGGAATATAGTCTATAATAATACCCACTTCTGAAAAAACTATGTTCACAGTTGTGATGTCTAATCAACTTGACACACCTGGGAAAAGAGAATGTCAGTTGAAGAATTGCCTCCATCGTATTGGCCTTTGGGCTTGTCTGTGGGGCATTATCTTGATTGGCATCCGAGGGTCCAGCCTGCTGTTGGCAGTGCTGTCTGTAGGCAGATGGGTCTGGGCTGTATAGGAAAGCTAACTTAGTAAGCCAGAAGGAGCAAGCCAGTAAGTAGTGTTTTTCTCCCACGGCCTGTGTTTCAGTTCCTGCCTTGGCTTCCCTAGATGATGGACCTCAAACTGTAAGCTAAAATGAACCCTTTCCTTCTCCCCCATTTTTTAAAAGGTTAGTCAGTGGTTTATCGCAGCAACAGAGAAGCAAAATGTTGCTTGTAAATAAAAAAAAAAAGCTCTGTTTATATATATATATATATATATGCCTTTTATGAATTCTTGTTTTTCACACTTCCAGAATTTCCAGCACAATGCCGAATAAAAGCGTTGAGAGGAGTTGGCTGGAGAGATGGCTCAGTAGTTAAGAGCATTGGCTGTTTTTCCACAGGACCTGAGTTCAATTCTCTGCACCCACATGATAGCTCACAGCTGTCTGTAATACCAGTTTCAGGGGACCTGGCACCCTCACACAGATATGAAGGCAAAACGCCAAAGCACATAAAATTAAAAACATAAAGAAAATAAATATTTTAAAAGAGTTTTGAGAGGAGAGATTCTCCCTTATTCGCAGCTCCGACTCAGCCCTTCAGTGTGGTCTGATGCCAGCTTAGGTTTTGTATGTGCCTCTGTCAGGGTGCGGGGATTCTATTTCTAATTTGCTGAGAGACTTTATCATGAGTGGATGTTGATTTTTGCCAAATGAGTTTCCTATCTCCACAGAGGGCTTGTGTTTTTCTCCTTTATGGAGAATGACATTGTTTGATTTTAAAATGCTAAACAAACTTTATATTCCCAGCTTAAACCCCACTTGTCATGATTCATCATCCATTTTGCATAAGTCTACATTTCATTTGCTCATTTTTTTTTGCTAGGGATTTTTAAGCATGTATACATAAGCATATTGAACTATCATCTTTACAATATATTTTTTTGTAATGTCTTTGTCTGGTTTTGTTAACAGAGTCTGGCTCCACTAAGCATGTTTCATCTGATTCTATTTTCTGTAAGTGTCCATGCTGTTTCTTAAGTGTTTAGGTGGCATTCACCTATGAGACTCTTGGTCTTGGAGTCTCTTAACAGGAATGCCTGTGGCAACACATTGCATTTTGATTTAGAATTACCCTGGCCATTTCAGAGCAAACCTTGCTCCCTTTGGAAGACTGGCTTCTCTGCACTTTTACCGAGTCTGCAGTAAAGCTTCTCCCAGCTGCCTGGAGAGGACAATCGGTTTGAGTCCAGCAAGAACTCTGGGTTCTGTTCGTCTGCCAGTATGTATCTGCTGGGCTTCCTTGGTGAGCTGGTCTTTCCTATCTGGGACTTAGCCTAGCTTTCCCTATGTGTTGATTAGTAGGCAGCCAGTCTCTGGGGGCAGGTTTCTAGAGGTGTCCCTGTGTAGTGCTTTCTTCTACATGAACTCTGGTGCCAAGTTCAGCTCCTTTGACTTCCATGAACACTGATATCCTTAACCAGACAGAGGTGCACCTCTGGATGTTTCTTAGCAGCTAGGTAGCCTGAAGGTAGCATCCCACCACACATAGGCAGCTGCAGGGCTTACCTCATCTGCTTCTGGTGGGGATCACACTACTGCACTGTTCCCACTTCTTTCCTGGAAAACAGTTGTTTGATATATTTTATCTATTTTTCTAGTGGTTTCCTGTAGCAATTTATTCTTCATGTCCAGGGACAGATGTTTGAAGCTCTATAGTCCTGTTGGAAGATGGCAGTTGCTGAGGCTGTGGCTACTCTGTGTAGGAACAGAGAGCCCTGACCCCTCCAGGGTTGGAAAGGAAACCACAGGGGGGGCATGTTGCTGATGGCAGTGGATGTTTGGTCAGTGTAAATTTATAATGTACCAACCAATGGGAATAACCCAACCAACGAGGGCAGCTAAGCTCTGGATACAGGCAGGCTACAGGACCTAATCTTACTGTGACTATGACTGTTCTCCTAAGGATATACAGTTATCTTTCTCTGACCATTCCCCACTAAGGGATATACAGTTATATTATTCTGATTGTTCCCCACTAGAGATATACAGCTTTCTTTTGTGATATATAATTACCTGAAAGAATTCCTAAGAGGTTTTGTCATTAAATTAAAACACAGTTACATTCCTTTGAATTTTAAGAATAAATTTTTAATTTTGGCTTATGGGTATATGAAATATTTACCCTATTCCACAGCCAAATCTAACAAACAAGGTCTATTCATAAAAATCCATGCTTGCTTCCCTGTTCTCTTCTCCCAAAAGGAAGGCATTACAATTATCGCTTGATTTAGTGTTCCATTGTTTTGTTTTTAGACATTCAAACATATTTGTATATTCTGAAAAAAAGTCTCCCTTTCTCTCTACTTCCCCTTTTCATTCCTCCCCTCATCCCTCTCTTTCCTTCTCCCTCCCTTGTTTTCCATCCCATTTCATTTCTGTGTACTGAGGATCAAATCTAGGGCCTTGTGCATAATAAACATATGAGCCAACACTGAGTAATACTCAGTCCTCTTTCCCTTCTCTGACAGGACATATTTTGTTCACTTTCCTTTTCTTTTTCATTTAATAATGTCTTGGGAAGCACTCCATAGAAATATAAGGAGAAATTACTTTTTTTCCCCCCGCTGTGCTCCATTTGATGGTTACATTATCCCTTACTCCACCATCCCCACTATGAATGTTTTGGTTAAATAAAGATTCTTCCCATTAAGTATCCTAGTGCTTATGTCTAATACATGTTATGATATCTTCTTTCCCTTCTCCTCTCTTCCTCTCATTTAAAAGAGATTTACTCTTTATCTATTTATTTTTCTTCCTTGTTAATTCTATTTTTGAGGTTATAACAATATAATTATATTATTTTCCCCTTTCTTTTCTCTCTCCAAGCCCATCCATATACCCCTTCCACTCTTCTTCAAATTCATGGCCTCTTATTTGATTAATTGTTATTGGATGCCTAATTATATACATGTATTTTTAGATATGACTTGTTCAGGCTATATGATTCTACTTGTGTGCATATTTCCGGGGATGACTGTTTGGTACTACACAACCAAATGGTGTGCTCTGCACTGGGGAAGGCCACCTCTCCTATTTCCAGCTTTTCTCTGCCTGTAGTTCTTCCTGTAGTGTTGAGGACTCATGGGCTTTTCCTTGGCCACTTCGGCATGTCCATTGGTGTCATACTTGTCCAGATCACATTTGGGTCATGTTGGAGAGACATTATGGGTGTAGCTTCTGACATTACTAGCTGACACAATCTCACAGCAAATTCCCCGATCCTCTGCCTCTTATAATCTTTCTGCCCACATTTGCAATGTTTCCTGAGCCTCAGGTGAAGGAGTGTTTTGTAGATGTATCCATTGGGACTGGGTTTTGCATTTCTGCATTTTGATTGGTTTTGGTTTTTCTGTATTGGTCCCCATATGTTGCAAAGAGAAGTTTCCTTGATGAGGGGTGAAGACTACACTCATCTGTGGGTATAAAGGCAGATGTTTACAGATTTTGTTAGGGGTTATGCTGATTTGCTAAACTACTGATTGCAGATTCCCCTTCAATAACCATGACTTCACTACAACCAGTGAAGTCATGGTTAGCCAGGTTTCCAGCCCCAGACATAGTTTCCATCTTGTTGAGTGGGTCTTACATCCAATTAGAGAGCTGTTGGTTGCTGTTGGGAGCACAAAGGTCCCAGCACCCACAGATCTCCATGGAAACTGGGAATGTTAATTATAAAGGGCCGCTTCTTCAAAGGAGGAAACATCCATTCTTCCATCCAAAAGGCTGGGAGTTGGAGGTGATTGACAGCCGGGTGATCTGCATTGTTGGGCCAGGCCATATCAAGCTTCCACAACAAGTACTGGAGTGGCTAGTAGTCTAAATGGACCTTACATTAGATAGCTAGGGGCTCCCCCATACTCTGACAACGAGAACTAATAGCCCAAATGATTTTTATGCTATCTGTATGCTGGAGACTGTGCCAGATCCTTCCCTACGCTCTTAATCCAATACAGGTGGCCTGTCTCTAGAACCCATCTCCTTGGAAGGAGTGACATGTAATTTGAGTTGAGTTTCAATGTAATTATGCCTTCTTGTGCACTGAGGAGTGTATTATACTAGGAAACATTTTTCTTTACAGAATTAAGCTGGTTTAAATGTGCTGTCAATAAGCCACTTGGCATCAGTTTGATCCAGTTTGATGAAGTCAGGCTGAACCATGTTTTCATTTTCACCTCTTTGCAGTTCATTTCCCTGCCTTCCACGACAACAGCAATGACCCTCTCAGGTTACCACTAAGGTATGCATGCTACTGCTGTATCCTTAGGGTTATCATGTAGTTATCATGTGGTTCATGGGCATCATAGCTAGGCAGGACAGTTCATTATCTTCTTCCTTTGGAAGCTTGTATGGTGCCTTCTCCTGGTATCACAATCAGTATGAGTCAGGGTTACCTATGAACCAGTATATACGGGGTTTATTAGAGTGGCTTATAGGCTGTGGTCTGAGCAGTACCACAGTGGCTGTCTTCTTAAAGAAAGACCAAGGATCCAGTAGTTGTTCAGTCCATGAGACTGGATGTCCACATTGGAATCCCAGAGAAGTAGAGATTTCTAACACCAGCAAAGGAATGGCTCAGAAATAGGATAGAAGAACTTGCCAGTGAGAGTGAGGGCAAGCAGACAGAAAGCACAAGCTACCTTCTTCCATGTTCTTTTTGTGGGCTGCCACATGTTTTTAGTTATGTATACATGTGTGAATATGTGCACATGAGGACAGGTTCTCTCAGGGGCCAGAAGTGTTAGATTCCCTAGAGTTGGAGTTTCAGGTAGTTGTGAGCCACATAACATGGTTTCAGGTAACAAAACTCAGGTCTTCTGCAAGAGAAGTGTGTGCTCTTAACCACTGAGACTTCTCTCTCCATTTCCCCTCTCCTTTGCTTTTGAGGTGCTGGTCCCAGAGCCAAGTACTTGCTAGACAAACCTTTTACTACTGAGCTACTTCCTAGCCCTGTAATACTTTCTAAAGACACAGTTTGTAGATCCAAGAGCCACTTCATGTGAACTCTTTTTAAGCATTGGCATGTCCCCCCACCCCTCCAATGGCTTTAACAGCCGTGTGGCAATATAAAAGATTTTGCAATTTCTGCTGCATTCACTAGCTGTGGGCTCCCAACAAACACAATGTTGTCCTCATAAACGGAAATTGTTTTTCATTTTTTGTTTTTATTGAGTTGTAATATTTGTCCATCTTTATGGTGCACATTTGGTAATTCAATACATCTTTAAATAAGTAATAAGCAAATCAGGGCAATGAGTATTTTCTTCTCCTAAAACACTCATCATGTTTATGTGTAGGGCTGTCTGTAGTAAACCATCAGTTTGCCTGGGATACAGCATCTCCCCGACCCTAGGAGGCAGATGGACAGATTGCTGTCTCCTGTATTAACCCATTAGGCTGACCAGCTGAAGCTTCAGCATCCTCAGAGGGTGCAACACTCTCTTCCACTATCACTGTGAATCCATTAACATGCACACACATGCACACACACATGCCCATTGTATGTGCATCTTGTAGTTTAACCTATCATCACTGCTCATGTTAAAAAGCATGTTATTATATTGAATTTAAATTCACAGCAATGTTTCTAAGACAATGCAAAGTAGAGTGTGTATCTGTTCTTCATAGCATCCCGTGTTAACACAGTGTACCTGTCAGCCTAGGACTGTAGCGCTGGGGTCTGACTATTGATTGCCCTGAATGCATTGCGGTTTCCCTGGTGTCGCATGCACATGGCATATGGAGATTAGAAGACAGCCCTGAGGATTAGTTTTCCCTCTGGGGCCTTCCTCTACATTGTTTTAGGAGAAAGGGTCTTTTATTGACCTTGAGTTTGCCAACTAGTCTGGCCAGAGAGCTCCAGGGATCTAGCTGTTCCTGCCTTCCCAGTGTTGGATCCCCACACACAGTTGTGTGCCACTGTGGCTATCTTTCTTTCTTTTTTTTCTTTATGTGGGCTCTGTGGGTCAAGCTTGGGTTCTCTTTTCTGTGAGCCAAACACTGCACTGACTTGAGCCATTCCCCCAGCTGCTCCTTAACATGAATCTTTATGGTGCTTAAGTTTCTCCTCTTTTGGCAAGTGAGAGTTTGGCTCTCATTAAGGAACCAGGCAGCTCCTTATGGTTAGATGAAATCTCAGTGGCCTTCAATGGGTAGGTGCTCTATTTAGTGCAAATAAAATGTTCTCTAACTCATTCCAAACATTGCTTGTTCATACCTGGAATGAGTCACTTTCCTATGTTCTTTGAGGTGATGGTGACCACTTTGAGATGTTCACCAAGTGTTGGAGTCCTCATGGCTATTAGAATGTCACTTACTTTAGGTATATTTTTTTATGAACAGAGACAGGAAGCATACATTTCACGAAGAAAAAAAAAGTGGGTTCTTACTGAAAATAGTAATTCAAATGAACAATTCCAGGGCCCAAACTCAGTTGTTTAGATTTTCTGTTTTTTGCTCTTTTGTACAAACATCTTGACTCTTAGCAGCAGAGTTACCCTCTTTCTTCTATATGCTATAATTATGTCACCATTACATACTGGTACAATTAAATGGAGATGAGCCAGATCTTTCCATGAAGACGACAACCTCACACAGTATTTGTGGCCATAATGGTTCATCTTTCCTTCACTATGTGTATGTTGGAGATTGGCCATGGTCCTGTTCCTTCTTGGCCTTACTCAAAGGCAGGGAGGGTGATATCCTGTTTCTGTGGCTTGTGGATTATCATGGCGGAGAGAAAATAACCTTGGTGGACTAGAAGCCAGTTTTCCTATTTCTTACAGAATTAATTCTTGTGTTTTCCAGTATTCCACCACTGTCACAAAACATGAGATAACCAAATTAAAAAGAGGAAAGCTGGACTTTGCAAGATGGTAGTGCCCAGCACAGACCATATCTGAGTAGCAGAAGATCAGAGACTGTGGATCAAGCGAGTGATCTAGATGCTGACTCCAAAATGCCAATATCTGCATTTCCTAGTTGAGAGGGGGCATCCTGGGAGCTAGGGATGCACAGTTCCAGGCCCCCCACAGATGGCTCCTGGGTCCAAGAGACACACATGATCCTAAGCTACTGGCACTCGGCCTACTGCCTACTTGAACATGACTCCTGAGTTCCAGAAACCCCCAGACTCCTTCCACCTCCCCAAGGACAACTCCAGATACCAGAGACAGAGTCCCAGCCTCTGATCCATGGTTCTGCCCATCTCTCTGTAGAGACCAACTGGTTGCTAGGAGCATACAGGGTCCTGGTCCAAGATGGTGGTGCCAGTGGAGTCTGCGCACCAGGAGCGCAGTGTCTGCAGAGTGAGCAAGCCACCATGATGTTGAATCCAAAACACCAGGGTTGGTTTGTGTTTTCCTGGAGAGAGGAGAGGATCCTGGCTGCCAAACATGCATGGCACCACCCTCAGACCTTCCAGCTGCTTCCGTCATACTGAGGGTGACTCTGCATTCCAGAGAACTGCAGATCTAGAGCTCTACTATCTGTCTTGAGGAGACCTGCAGGACCTCACAGGGTCACACAGGTTAGAAACGCATACCCTAATTCCCTGCCTAAAAGTACAACTGGGGCACAACCAGCAGAACAGAGCAGTAAGCTACTTAAAGAGATCCAGCCCCCATCCCACAACCCAGGACTCCCCCTGCATGCCTAAGAAGCCCAGTGGCTTCCAGGAACAATTGTCTAACACCAGGGACAATTAGATGACTAGAGATCAGCATAAGAACACAATCAACAAAAACCAGGGCAATAAGTTCTGCATAGCTTGACATGGCTGAAACACAGAAAAACGACCTTAAATCTATGCTTAAGAAGATGGTAGAGGCCTTTAAAGAGGAAACAAATAAATCTTTTAAATAAATGCAGGAAAATACAATCAAACACATAGAGGCCTTTAAAGAGAAAAATGAATAAATCTCTTATGGAAATACAGAACACAATCAATCAGGAAACAAATGAATAGAACAGTTCACGACCAGAATATGGAAACAGAATCAATAAAGAAAATATAAGGGAGGAGATCCAAGATGGCTGCCAGGAGAGAACACTGTGTCTGAGGAGTAGTAGAGCAGAAACAACGCAGCGACCAGGAGACTGAACTCTGGGACCTAAAACGCCAGCATTGTGAGTGCTAGGTGAGCGGAACTCCTACGGTGAGAAAATCAAGTGGGAAAACCCTAGGGACACCCAGTTATTACCTGGAGAAATTTCCCGGTGACCAGTGGCGCACAGCTCTGATCTGGACGAGCGGCCGTGCTGGGTGCCCGCACCTGCCATTGTAGACTGGATCGCACAGTCTCCTGGGCAGTCTCAGGAGGAGCTGGGTGCCGTTTTCACCGAACTGCACCCTGCGAGCTCACACTGCACCCGGGTTCTGCTTCAACCCGCTGGTGTGCTGCGTGCTCGGACCGATCATCGGAACCACCCCAGACTGAGTGGATTGGGGGGACCGTTTTGACCAGTCCACACACTGTGGGGGCGTGAGCCTAACGCTTCCACCAGCAAAAACTCAGTCAGTGTGTGAGTCAGCCGGCGGGTCTGGGAGGAACCCGAGTTCTGCCTCAACCCATGGGTGTGTGGCAGGTGCAAACCGATCGCCGGAACCTCCACAGACTGAGTGGATTGGGGGACCATTTTGACCAGTCCGCACACTGCGGGGGGCGCGAACCGAACACTTCCCCAGCAAAAACTCAGTCAGTGTGTGAGTCTGCTGGCGGATCTGTGAGGAAACCGAGTTCTGTCTCAACCCACTGCTGAGAGGATCCTGGGACCATCTTGACCAGACCACACACTGAGGGCGAAAGCTGCACGCATCCGCCAGCAAAAACCCCAGTTCCGATGTCTGTCCACGGGCCAGACAGAGAAGGCCTCGGGCACCATTTCAGACAGCCCTGCATACAGCAGATGCACACCAACCCAAACCCACTGTGTGTGCCCCAAATATCATCTCAGACCGTGGTGCACAGCCCCTGGCACAGAAGGAGGC
>CM053762.1:14244468-14265762 GCA_028658305.1 Pachyuromys duprasi
CCACAAAGACCAAACTGAGCAGGGCACGGGGGTCTTGTATGAGACGGTTTCTACAATCAAGGACCATGTGTGGATGTGGACTGGAACCCCCGCACGGATGGAGCCCATGATAACTCGGTGTAGGACTGAAGACCCTATTCAGGGAAACAGGGACTGTATCAGTCATGATCTTGATGGCTGACTCTTTGACCCTCCCCCATACAAGCCGGGGAGTGACAGACTGGCTAGATCCCAGGGGAGGACATTTCAGCCAGCCCTGAGGAGACAGGATAAGCTGGGGTTGGATGGAAGCGAAGGAGGTCCTCCCTTGTTGGTGGACTTGGAGTGGGCGGGGAAGAGGGAGATGAGGGAGGGAGTAGGAGGGTAGGAGGGAATGGGGGAGGGGGCTATGCCTGGGATTCAAAGTACCTAACCTGTGATTGAGATAAAAATAAATAAATTATTAAAAAAAAGAAAATATAAAACAGGGAAATGTGGATATGGAAAACTTAGGGAAAAGAACAGGAACCACAGAGGTAAGCATAACCAACAGAATAGAAGAGATGGAGAGAATCTCAGGTGTAAAAGATAAAATTGAAGAAATCGATACATCTGTCAAAGAATATATCAAATAAAAAAATTCTTGATACAAAACATCCAATAAATCAAGGACACCATTGAAAGAGAAGACCTAAGATTAATAGGAATAGAAGAAAGAGAAGATTCCGGAGCTCCAAGGACCGGAAAATATTTTCAACACAATCATAGAAGAAAATTTCTCCAATCCAAAGAAAGAGATGCCTTTAAATATAAGAGAGTTACAGAACACCAAATAGATAAAACCAGAAAAGAAATTCCTCCTGCCACATAATTATCAAAACACTAGATGTACAGAACAAAGAAAAAACCTTAAAAGCTGTAAGGGAAAAAGGCCAAGTAACATACAATAAACCTATTAGAATCACTCCTGACTTTTTAACAGAAACTCTAAAAGCCAAAAGGGCCTTGGCAGATGTCTTGCAGATCCTAAGAGACCACAGATATCAGCCCAGACTACTTTACTCAGCAAAGCTTTTGATCACCATAGATGGAGAAAAGAAGATATTCATGACAAAATTAAATATAAACAGTATCTATGCACAAACCCAGCCCTATAGAAGATCCTAAAAGGAAAAACACAACTCAAGGAGGCTAACTATACCCAAGAAAAGACAGGATATAAATAACTTCACTATTGCAAAACCAAAAGAAGACAAGCACACAAACACATTACCACCACCAACATTAAAATAAAAGGAACTAAAAATCATTAGTCATTAATATCTCTCAACACCAATGGACTTACTAACAGAACGAGTACATAAACAGGACCCAACATCCTGCTACATACAAGAAATACACCTCAGAAACAAAGAGAGACATTATCTCAGAGTAAAGGGCTGGAAAATGGTTTTCAATTAAATGGACCCAAGACACAAGCTGGACTAGCCATTCTAATATCTAATAAAATAGACTTTCAACCAAAATCAATCAAAAGAGATGGGGAGAATGCTTCATGCGAATCAAAGGAAAAATCCACCAAGAGGACGTCTCAGTCTGAACATCTATGCTCCAAACACAAGGGCATCCACATTTGTAATAGAATACTATTAAAGCTTAAATCACACATAGATCCCCACACATTAATAATGGGGGACTTCAACACCCTTCTCTCACCAATGGACAGATCATTGAGACAGAAACTAAATAGAGACATAATGAAACTAGCAGATGTCATGAATCAAATGGATCTAATAGATCTCTACAAAAGTTTTTACCCTAACACTAAAGAATATACCTTCTTCTCAACACTGAATAGAACCTTCTTCAAAATCGACCATATAGTAGGTCACAAAACAAACTTCAACTGATACAAGAAAACTGAATTAACCCATTGCCTTTATTAGATCGTCATGGATTAAAAGCCTACACACTCAACAGCTGAACAGCTTTCCTACTCAATGACCACTGTGTCAAGGAAGAAATAAAGAAAGAAATTAAAGACTTTCTAAAATTCAGTGAAAATGAAGGTACAACATAACCAAACTTATGGGATACAATGAAAGCCATGCTGAGAGAAAAGTTCATAGCACTAACTGCCTTCATAAAGAAATTGGAGCGATCTCATACTAGCAACTTAACAGCTCACCTGAAAGCTTTAGAAAAAAAAAAAACAAACAGCCAAGAAAAGTAGACAGCAGGAAATAATCAAACTCAGGGCAGAAATCAATAAATCAGAAACAAAGAGAACAATACAAAGAATAAGTGAAACCAAGAGCTGGTTCTTTGAGAAAAATCAACAAGATAGGCAAACCCTTAGCCAAACTAAAAGGTAGAGAGACACTATCCAAATCAACAAAGTCAGAAATGAAAAGGAGGACATAACAGACACTGAGGAAATCCAAAGAATTATTAGGTCTTACTTCAAAAGCCTGCACTCTATAACATTGGGAAATCTAAATAAAATGGACAATTTTCTTGATAGATTGCACTTACCAAAGTTAAATCAAGATCAGGTAAACAAGTTAAATAGTCCTAAAGCTTCTATGGAAGTAGAAGCAGTCATTACAAGTCTCCCATCCCCCCAAAAGAAACCTCAGGGCCAGATGGTTTCAGTGCAGAATTCTACTAGGCTTTTATAAAAGAGCTAATACCAATATTCCTCAAAATATTCCACAGAAGAACAGAAACAGAAGAAACATTGCTAAACTCATTCTATGAGGCTACAGTCACCCTGATACCTAAACCACAGAAGGACTCAACAAAGAAAGAGAATTTCAGACCAATTTCTCTTATGGACATTGACATAAAAGAAAACACGCAACAAAATACTTGCAAACTTAATCCAAGAACACATAAAAATTATCACCCACCATGATCAAGCAGGATTCATCCCAGGCATGAAGGGGTGACAATGGAGGCTTCTGGGAGGATGTGAGGGTGACTGAAGCTGAGATTCCTAGTATCGGGAGTCTTGGAGACTGAAGAGGATACCACCTAACTATACAGCACTCCTAGTGGAGGGGGGGGGATACCAGCCCACCCACAAAATTTTGGACCCCAAATTTACCCTGCCTACAAGATGTTTGGGAATAAAGATAGAGCAGAGATTGAGGGAATGTCCAACCAATGACAGGCCCAGCCAGAGACCCACACCAAGGGAGAGAGCCAAGCCCTGACACTATTAATGACACTCTGCTATGTATACAGATGGGAGCCTAGCATAGGCTCTGAGATGCTCCACCCAGCAGAGGATGGAAACAAATGCTGAGATTCACAGCCGAACATTGGGCAGAGTGCAGGGAGCCTTGTGGAAGAGTGGAGGGAAGAATAGAAGGACTTGGAGGGTCAAGAACTCTACAAGAAAACAGAGTCAACTCTCCTGGTCCCAGGGTGGCTTGAGAAGACTGAAGCACTACGCAAGGATCATGCATGGACTGGACCTAGGCCTCCTACACGTATGTGCCCATGTGGGTCCTCTAGTAAAGGGAGCAAGGCCTGTCTCAGACATAGACTCTTTTGCCTGCTTTTCAATCACTTCCTCCTGGCGGGGCTGCCTCACAGGACCACAGAGGAGGAGGATGTGCACTCAGTTCTGATTCAACTTGACGAATTGGTGGTGGAGGGCTTTTTCTGAGGAATGGGGGAGGGGAGAAGAGGGAGGGTGGGTGGGACCTGGTGGAGAGGAGGGAGGGGTTTGCCATTGGGGTGTAAAGTGAGCAAATAAATAAATTAATTTAGAACAGAGGAAAGCTTTATTTTGGCTTACAGTTTTAGAGATTGTGGTCCACGGATTCCCCAACTGAGCTTTTTGTCTATGAGAGGAAGCACACCATAGTGTGAGGCAAAAAAAAAAAAAAAAAAGAGACTGAGGGGCTGGAGATGGCGCAGCTGTTAAGAGCACTTGCTGTTCTTCCAGAGAACCAGAATTCGGTGTTTAGAACCCATAGCAGGTGGTTCAGAGCCACCTGTAACTTCAGCTCCAGTACATCTGACCTCCCCTCTGGTCTCTGTTGGTGCCTGCACTAACATCCATGTACACATACACAAGCCTATGCACCACACACAGCACAAACACACAACCACGTACCACACACACAGTTATACACATACACCACACACACACACTTCCCCCCATACACAACACACTACAAACACATACACACAAAATAAATCTTTAACAAAAAGAGAGAGGAAAGAGCTGAGGTGCTTCCCCAGTGACCCAACTCCTTCTAGTTAGTTACCATGCTTTAAAGGCTTCATGTTCCAACAACTTTACTCATGGCCTGGGGCATTCCTCATGCAAGACGTAGCACTTTTTCTGCATGGCCAATCCTGAGTTCATGAGGGTGGGAACTTTCAGACTTCAGGAACCCTGAAGATCACGCAGCTGAAACTTCCGTCATTAGGGCAGGAATGTGAGCTCCTTCTTGAGGGCAGGGGAGCGAGTAGCTGAAAAACCGACCCAATCATCAGCATCATTACTAAAAAAAGAACTGCAAAGTGAGGTTTCTCTCCACTCACACTGAAGTCAGAGCAGAGAGCTGCATTTCAGAACTTCTCTGTGTCAGCAGGTTTTCTCTGTGTGATGGGGCCATCAGCTTGGCCCACTGTTGAGTTTTTCTCTCAGTTTGTTTTTGATGTTTATAGATGGCCATTTTTCTTTTTCATATTTGCATCTCGTTCTTCCAAATTCAAAGTGTTAAAGTAGGGGCACCCCCGTTCTCCAGGCGGCTCTGACCCTTTCTCTTCTCCCTCCGGCCCTATTGCCAATGTTTGCTTTGCTTCATTTACCTTCATTTATGGTTTTGAAAATGTATGTAAATGTTCACACATGCTTAGTGCTTCAGATGTTGTGGCCCAGCATGGAGGACATCTTCTTGTGGCTGCTAAAAATGGCCATGAATGTTGCTGTGTAAGTCAGAACTCTTTTTCCTCAAAATTCTGGAGGCTAGGCCTTCAAAATCACGCTAATAGATCAGTATTTCCTCTCAAGAGCCCCAGGAAGGATCCTTCCTGCCTCTTCCTGGTTTCTGGCCAGTGCTTGGCATTCATTGGCTTATGGCTAAGCAGTTCACTCTAACTTCTGCTTCCATCATCACACTACCCTTTCCTCTGGGTACCTGGGTCCTAAAATTGACCTTCACTCATGGGCTCCCTCTCCTATACTATGACCTCATGTTAATTTTCCTCAAACTTCCAAGGAGCCTGTGTTAGAGTTCTCTAGAGGAACAAATCCAACAGGAAGAATACACTCACACTAACGTAAAAGAATTTATTAAGCCAGGTTATGTTAGAATATTAACAACAGCTGTCTCACACTGTGAGGCCGAGGATCCGTAGTTGCTCAGTCCGTGGGTCTGTGTGCCTCTGTGCCTCAATCTCGTGCCTAAAATCAGCCAGGTTCTGGAGAGCTGCTGATCCTTAGCCAATGGCAGAAGTCTAGAAACCCTGGTTTTGAGGTCAGCAAAGCAATTGTGGCCATCACCAACAGGATTAGTCAGCTCCGTGGCAAGAGGGAAGGGCAAGAGAGCAAAAGGCAAATGGTCTTCCTTCCACTGTGGCTCTTTTATTACGGGCTGCTCCCAGGGTGGCTTTGCCATATTAACTAAAGCAGTCAGGACAACTCTTCAGTGGAGGCTGCATCCCAGTACTGTAAAAGCAAAACAACAATAAACAACAACAATAATCTCATAAAGTGACTGACTTCTCTGGTTTCATCTAGAGCTGTCTGGGTTAACAGACCCTTTGTTCACTGCGGAGGAAATGTCACGGTTTAGAACAAGAACTTCGCTAGTCGGATGCAGCAAACAGCAATGAATGCAATCTCACGGTCTAAGTTCATGTGCCTTAATATAAGTGTTCCAATAAACAGGGCTGACCTTTTTATGAAAACTCAGGGCAAAATGTCACCTGATATAGTCCTGTCTGTCCAACAGAGTAATTTATTGTGACTTTCTGTGAAAAGATTTCCTGGAAATGGAACTGTGCGAGGGGCCGAAGTGTTAGGAAGCTAACAGGCTGCTCTGAGATAAGAGCCACGTTCTCTGCTGGCAGATTTAATATGATTTTTATCTTGTTTATTGATGCTGTCAGTGTAGATAAAGGGGCTTAGGTGCTCTCACAATAGGGATTAGCTAGGCAGGGTGTTGTTTGCACTAAGATGGCGGCGGTCATGGGGACCAGGTTGGTCCTCTAAATTAGGTGATGCCACAGACGAAGATGGATTAAAAATCAGAACAGGGAATTGACTATCATTGAATGGCAGCCTCTCGTGGGTCCTAATGGCCTATGTACCTACCTTTCTAGAGATAATCCCAACTGTGAATTTGCATTATGGTTATAGCTTTTCTGTAAATTCTGCACAAATTGTGTCTATCCAATCAGATCTCTAAAGCTTGCTGGCCAGCCAGTCTAACCAGTTGGTAAGCTCTATCTGGGCTCAATGAGAGAGCTTGTTTCAGGAAAAAAAAATGGGGAGGGCTGGAGAGATGCCTTGGTGGTAAAGAGCACTTACTGCTCCTGTAAGGGATCCAAGTTAGGTTCCGAGCACCCACATGGCAGCTCACAAACACCTTTAATTCCAGCTGCAGGGGATCTGATTCCTTCTTCTGGTCTCTGCAGCCTCCTGCATACATGTGGTTCACATACATGTACTAAGGTACATATACATAAAAACAAATATTAAAAGAATAAGATCGAGAGCAATCAAGGACGACACCCAATTTGGCCTCCACATGCATACAGACATAAACAGTGCATATACCCATGCACACGCATGCATGTGCACACACTTACATAACACACCCACACACACAGTTGTGCTTATAGTCTGCTTTGGTATCCATTTATAGGGGACTCTTAAGAACGTTGGTGAATAAATTAGAAGATATTCTCATAGTCTTATGGTCTTGTGGGGTGTTGGTCATTGTCTCGCTGTCTGTTTGTTTTACTAAGCTCCTTGGAGGAGCAGTTCCAGCCAGTGACCCAGCGACGGGATGGCAGAACTGCTGGATTGAGGCACAGACAGCCGCTCTTCAAACAGGCTCTGTCCACTGTGCAGAAATAATGAGAAACAACACTGTAGCTTCCATTCTCCCAGAGGCTTATTTTCTCTCTTCTTAACATGAGATTCCCACATCACTATTTTTTTTTGCTTTTACAAAAACTAACCTACTAAACGTAGCTTTGCAAAAATTGCTTGTTCAGAACTTTACAAGCTACAAAATGTATTATTGCAATCTGTAGTTATATAATAAACAGGCACAGAACTATGTAACAATTCCCAGTATGAAATAATCATAAAATCCAATATTACTTTTCCCCAGCATAGCCTATATTTTTTAATAAACTGTCACTTCGCCTGCTCTCCGAAAGCCCCGCGCTTCCTGTGCAGCCTGAGTTGTGTGCTTTGTCTCCTCTTGCTAGTAACATCGAGCCGTATCTTATCTTCCCTAGCGAACTGCCCAGGGATTTACAAATGATAAACAAGTTTGCTTTTAAGTCAGCCTGAACTTTCCAGAACTATTCAAATGCCAAGGGCTTCCTGAGAAGACACAGATAGATGGCTGCCCCAGTTCTCTGGTTCACTCCCTGCCCTCGAATGTGAGACTCGAATGTCCTCGAGCACTGCCTTTTGAAAGAGGCTGTGGCCTAGGGTGTGCCCTGGTCTGGAACACTCCCCTCCCTGACCCTCACTTGTTGGCAGCTCCAGCACACATCAGCAGGGTATATTCTCTTGGGCACCCCAGTTCAACCTCTCTCTCTCTCTCTCTCTCTCTCTCTTTCTTTCTTTCTTTCTTTGCACCAACTTAGCAAATGGTGGGAGGTGGAAAAGAGGTCTTGGGAGCCTTCTTGAGTTGTCTGGAGTGAGAATGAGCTTTAGGAACTCAAGCTAACTCTGGGCTGAGCCATCTTCCTGCTCTACTCCAGGCCTTGGAGCCTTGTTTGTTTTCAGATGGGGAGGGGTTCTGTGTACAGCATTGCAGACGGCTCCAGTTCTGACTTCTCCACCTGGGGGCAGCAAGAGTTTAGGATGGAGCTAGGCTCCACCTGTTTATGTCTCAGTTTTAAGTCTTCTTTATTCCTTGTGTCACAGGCTTGCTGTGCCCAGTGGAGGGGTGACCCGGAGTTGCTTTCTTTATGTCAAATGTAGTTCCTGCTAAGCCTTATGGGCTGTGGCTGGCTGCTGCTGAAGGGCAATGGTGATCTCAGTGACAGTCTCAGGGATGGTATTGATGGGGGACTAGCTTGAGGAGACCCTTGGGGGAACCTATGCTGCCTGCTGCCCTGGGCCGGGAGTGGTTGCCTCCTTTCTCTGTGTGGAGCCAGGAGTCTTGCTGAAGATGTCTATGCTGTTCTCCAAGGGGACAGGCTGACTGTTGCTCCTTTTCAGCTTTACGCTTTCATCCATCTTGGTCGGATCAGAATCCACAGGGAAAATGGAGGTTAGGAGCCTCAGGCCAAGGAGTGGTTTGTGGACAGCTTTGATGGTTCTATTCAATAGTGGTGGGGGCTGGGCAACACAGTAGGGCTGGCTCTGATGGCGAAGGTGTGGGTAAGCTGCCGAACCACTTGCCTGCCATGTGGTAGCTTAGGTGAGGGAGTGATGCCCCTCCCTACCCCTTGCCACCAGTGGCAGGTGGGAGAACTGTCCCCAGGGTCATTCGAGTGGAAGAGCTGGCCCCGCTCCTCACGGGCTGCAGCGCTCGGGAGAGTGGGGCTCCTACACCTTGCTTGGGTAGCACAGTAAAGCTGGCTCTGGTGGTGTGGGTGCTGCTGACCTGGCCCTGAGGGCATGAGAACTGGAGAGCTGTCCCTCTTCCTTGCTGGCTGCAGCGCTGGGTGAGCTAGCCAGGGCGATGCTGGAGAGCTGGTCCTCGTGGTGTGGGTTTGGGGGAACTGGCCGAGTAACACACTCAGCTATCATCCAAGCCCAGATCCAGGGCTTTGAGTTGCCCCACCCCAACATCTACCCCATATATGAACTGTTAGAGTGTGTGAAGGGGCTGGGCCTGCATATCCAAAGCTTCAGGATCTTCATGACACAGGAACAACAGGATATATGAGAGTCCCAGTGAGGCTGTGGTGCTAACAGTGTAGCAGAAGCCAGGCCTCTCAAAGTAGACCAATGGCTCATCGCAATAAACATTTGCAAGTAAAGATGTGTGGACAAGAGGGAATACCGCAGGGCACACTGTGACACCCTACTGCTTTCACGATGAGACGTTTTTGATGATGATGATGATGGTTATTGGAGTTTACTTTCTTTTGGTGGGGGGAGGTTGCAAGGGTGGAGGGTAAACACAAAGGGACGGGGAGGTGAGTGGGATTGGGGTGCATGAGGTGAAATTCACAAAGAATCAACAAAAGTTAAACACACTGATGGAGGGGGGTTAGGAGTTGTGGCAGCTCCTGAGCTGTGTACATACCGGCAGGCATTGCTGCAATGCTCAGGTGGAGATGGGACCTTTAAAAAAAATCTTAACCAAGCCTGGTTAGACTTGAACCACCAGTCTTTCAGTTAACAGCTGGGTGAACTAACCAGCTGTGTCACAGAAACAAAGCCGTGTACACCCTGTTAGAAGAAAAGCCTCACTCTGTAGAGGCAGAGGCACCGGAGTGACAGGTTCACAATGAACTGACTGCAGCATACTACAGAGTTACACAATCACCAGCCACCGGAGCCTGGATGCAGGTGAACGGTTCTGCTAAGTACGCACTGCTCCAGGGAAAATCTGGCTGCCCTTCACTCTGCCACAGTGGTTCTCAACCTTCCTCATGCTGGGACCCTCATGATGTGGTGCCTCCCAACCATAAAATTATTTTTGTTGCTGCTTCATAACTATAATTTTGTTGTGTTTATGAATCATAATGCAAATATCTGTGTTTTTGGATGTTCTTAGATGACCCCTGTGAAAGGGTTGTTTTGTGCCCAAAGGGGTCATGACCCACAGGTTAAGGACAACTGCTCAGGAGTGGTTGAGCCAGGCCTTCATTGGTCTTCTGAGCTTCATATGAACCTTGTGACTGACCCACACCTGTGCTGCCTGGTTCTGGCTAGCAAAGGTGGCAACAATGGTTCACATAGCAGTCAGATTCTTATGTTTGGAATGTCAGTAGAATTGCTGATGGCGCCCTGGTGTTGGTAATAAAAGCCCTGCTGTGTAGGTTCCCAGGTGGAGTGTGCCCTGTGCTTGGCTGCCTGTGGCTCAGGGCTTGCTGTAAGCACCTGTGCTGGCTAGGGATTTCCACCCACCCCTTCTCTGGGACACGGTGTGAGGATGCAGCACAGAGATTCCGCCAGCCACTCTGTTGGTCATTTTCTTGGACACATCAGTATGGCTCTTAGGCTGGGTCCCCCCAAGCTTGGCTCTGCTTTTTGTGCCTGCATGTATAGAAGTTGTACAGAATGCTTGTTAAAAAAAGGTAAATGATGTAGTTATTTCTATCAGATCAGCCAACCAATTATTACTAATTCAGGTGTGGAGTATAAAGCCTTCTCCCCCCTTATCATCTGCCCCAGGGACAGCACTGGTGTTTTGGGTGCCATTTCATATAAATGGGGTCACTTGAAAACATGTTAAAGACTGGAGATGTGGCTCAGTTGCTAGAGTGCTTGCTAAACATGCACACATCCCTGGGGTCAGTTCCTGGCACTACAAAAACAAACAAACAAACAAACAAACAAACAGGATTGGTAGTGCATACCTATAATCCCCGCACTCATGTGGTGGAGGTAGGAGGGTCAGAAGTTCAAGGTCATATAGCATACTCAAGGCCATCCGGGCTGCATGAGAATCCATCTGCCGTCCGTCCCCCCTCCCACCGCCGGCTTACCCCAATAAAAACAAAATCATCTGTTTTTTGTGTGCACATGAGTGAACAAACACATTCTGGTCTGTTTCTTGAGTTTTTCACCCATCATGCCTTGGATGGCTCCACACTGGCAATTAGGTGACTCTCGTTCTCTAAAGCTGCCTGGAATAACATCAAATGCACAACCCATAATTTGAACAAATCCCTTGCTGGTGGCTCCGAGTTGGTTCTTGCTTCAGATCATGGCACAGGACCTGATGACCCACATAGCCATGTCTGTTGCTTAGGACATCCTCTCTGTTCAGTAACCAGCTTGGATTGACAGGTATGGTGGGTAGGGGCTTGATACTGCTGAAGAATTCTCTAAAGGGAGGTCTAGGGCTTCATGTGCACAGCACATATGACCCTTTTCTGGTTCTTGCCAATAGGGACGGCTAGTTACCATAACCTCAAATTCATTCAAGAATCATTTGGTGGCTTGATTTTTTTTTTCTAGGCAATACCTTACTATGTAGCTCTGGCTGGTCTGGAACTTGCTACATGGAACAGATTGACCGTGCCCCACAGAGATCCTCTTCTCCTTGCCTCTTGAAGAGTCGGGTAGAAGGCACCCACCACTACATACCACTGGATATTGTTTTGAAAACAAGAATTATGAAATGGCTTTGAAATGAGCTAGACTCGGAAAGACATGGGGTGTTAGATTTAAAAATGTATGCTGGGTTACAATCAGACACACATCATAGCATGAGAGAGCAAAGAGGAGAAGGGGGCTGGTGGGAGGGAGAGGACTGGAAGCCAACAGGAGCAAAATACAATGGTATGTATTCATTAAAATGTCTCAGAAAAACCCATTATTTTCTATGTTCACTAAAAAAAGTTAAAAGTAGTTTCTCTCCTACCCCCATGTGGCAGCTGTTGGCTTCTGGGAATGGAGAGTTTAACTATCTATCTGTATCTCTCTCTCTCTACCTATCTACTTATGTATTTATTTTTCTGGGTCCTTCCCTTCAGGGCTGCATTTATTTATTTTACAATGTAACAAAACAAAGTATAATAAGATAAAAGAGAAAAAGTATCTCATTAAATCTGGACAGAACAAACCAACAGAAGGAAAAGAGCCAAGAGAAGGCACAAGAATCAGATTTGCACACTGAAGAATCCCATAAAAAAACACTAAACTGAAAGCCATGATACATGCAGAGTACTTGGTGCAGAGCCATGAAGGCTCTGTGGATGCTGCTTGCCTTTCTGTGAATTCATACAAGATTTGCTTAAGCTGATTTAGAGGGGCTTTTTCTCTTGGTGTCTTCCATTCCTTCTGGCTCTACACTCTGCCTCCTCTTCCATGGGGTTCCTTGACCTCTGAGGGGGAGGATTTGATGGAGGTACCCCACTTAGGATTGAGTGTTCTGAAGTCTTTCAATCTCTGGGTAACCTCCTGTGTGGGTCTCTATATTTGTTCCCATTTGCTGCACCGAGCTTCCTCGGTGACGGCTATACAAGGCACTGACTTTTGAGTATAGCAGAATATAATTAGGAGTCATTTTACCAATACATATTTTTTCTTTTTGCTTTTTTAGACCAGTAATATTTTGTTTAACCCTTGGTTCCTGGGCTGTCTAGTCTCTAGGTTACCCAAGCAATGTTGGGTATAGGTTCTATCTTGCTGAATGGGTCTTAAGTCAAATCGGATATTGGTTGGTTATGTCCCACACCATTGCCATCAGTGCCCTAGAGTATCTTGCAGGCAGGACATCACTGATCAAAGGGTTTGTGGCTGACCTGGTGTTTATATTTTTCTTTTGGTACTATGCAGACTACCTTCCTATACCAAAGATGCTAGAACATAGGGGTGAAGGCTCTTTGTAGGCACCAGCTAGGTTTTTCTATGTTCAGTGAGTTGTGTAGGTGTTGTCTTCAAGCAATGAGACTTTGACATCAGTTTGTGGAGATTGACCTATTGTCTGGCTACCAGCCTGAGTTTGGGGATTCTCATGGGAGCCCTTTGGCTAACAACTCAATTAGATGTAACCCAATTCTGGTAATGGAAGCTTCATTTGGTGGCAAGAGATGGCCAGTTAGAACTCTGTCTTCCCAATCATTTAGTGATCGTTTAGATTGCCTTCATAATGTACATATTTTAGGAAGTTTCTACTGTACTAGGTTTCCACACTACCCCCAATTGCCTCCTAATTTTAGCTGTTTCTCTCCATATTCCTTCCTTCAACCACCTCTTCTCTTCTCTCTTCTTGCTTGTTCCTCCCATTGCGGCTCCAAATCCATCCATATGTATTTATTCTATTCTCATTTCCTAATAAGATCTATCTATTTCCTCTGTTCCCTAACTGCAAAACTACACTCTGTGGTTTTAAGGATTGTAGCATGGTTATCATTGATTCAACAGCATACAAGTGAATTCATACCATATTTGTCTCTTTGATTTGGGATCACTCAAGATGATTTTTTTTAGTTCCTTTTGCCTGCAAATTTTATGGATATCACTTTTTTAATGGCTGATAAACATTACATTGTATAAATATATCACATTTTAAAAACTGATTATTCTGTTGAAATATAGATTGTTTTAAATTTTTGGCTATTATGAAGAAAGCAGCAATAAATATGGTTGAGCATGTGTCTTTATAGCAGGATAGAGCATCATCTGGGCATATGTCTAAAGGTAGTATAGCTAAATATTGAGGAAGATCAATTCCCATCTTCCTCCAGAACCACCACACTGATTTCCATAGTGTTTGCATAAGTTTA
The DNA here is from genome assembly GCA_028658305.1 of Pachyuromys duprasi. NCBI lineage: Eukaryota > Metazoa > Chordata > Mammalia > Rodentia > Muridae > Pachyuromys > Pachyuromys duprasi. Next base: position 14,258,074 of record CM053762.1, read on the forward strand.
CACTCCCACCCATGGATGAGTGTTCCTCTCACTCCACATTCTCGTCAGCATGAACTGTTACTTGTTTTGTTGATCTTAGCAATTCTGACAGGCGTAAGATGAAATCTCAAAGTAGTTTTGATTTGCATTTCCCTGATGTTGAACATTTAAGTGTTTCTCAGGCATTTGAGTTTCCTCTGTTGAGAATTCTGTTTAGATTTGTACCTCATTTTAAATTCGGTTATGTGTTTTCTTTATGTCTAGTTACTTGAGTTCTTTATAAATTTTGGATACTAGCCCTCAATCAGATATATAGTTGGTAAAAATCTTTTCCCATTCTATAGGCTGCTGCTTTGTCTGAACAATGGTTTCTTCTGTGATGCAGAATCTTCTCAGTTTCATGAGGTCCCAGTTATTAATTGTTGATCCCAGTGGCTGTGCTAACGGGGCTGTGTTCAGAAAGTTTGTTCCTGTGCTAATGAGTTCAAGGGTATTCCTTAATTTCTCTTCTATCAGGTCCAGTATACCTGCTTTTATGTTGAGGTCTTTGGTCCATCTGTAGCTGAGTTTTGTACAGGGTCATAAATGTGGATCTATTTGGATTTTCTGCATGTAGCCACCCAGTTTTGCCAGTGCCAATTGTAGAAGATGCTGTCTTTTTTTTTAAACCAGTATATAATTATGGCTTCTTATAAAAAAAAAATCAGGTGTCCATAGGTATGTGGATTTATGTCTGGGTCTTCAATTCCATTGATCAACCTGTCTGTTTTTATACCAATACAATGTGGTCTTTAATACTATAGCTCTGTAACACAGCTTGAAATCAGGAATGGTGATATCTCTAGCAGTTCTTTTTTATTATTCAAGATTGTGTTAGCTATCCTGTTTTTTTGTGTATGTGTGTGTTTGTGTGTTCCATTTGAATCTGAAAATTATCTTTTCAAGATCTGTGAAGAATTGTGTTGGAATTTTGAGGGGATTTGCATTGAATCTGTAGATTGATTTTGGTAAGATGGCCATTTTTTTTTATTACTGTTAATCCTACCACTCCATGAGCATGGGAGATTTTTCCATCTTCTGATATCTTCTTTGATTTATTTCTTCACAGACCTGAAATTTTTAATCATATAAGTCTTTCACTTGCTTGCCTAGAGTTACTCCAATATATTTTATATTATTTGAGGCTATTGTGCAAGATGTTGTTTCCTGATTTCTTTCTCAGCCTGCCTGTCATTTGTACATAGGAGGGCTACTGATTTTTTTTTCTGAGTTAATTTGTATCCAGCTACTTTGTTATGTGTGTTTATAAGCTGTAGGAGTTTCTTGGTGAAATTTTTGAGATCACTTACATACACCGTCATATCATCTGTGAATAAAGATACTTTGACTTCTCCCTTTCCAATTTGTACACCCTTGATCTCCTTCAGTTTTCTTACTGCTCTAGCTAAGACTTCAAGTACAATATTGAATAGGTATGAAGAGAGAGGACAGCCTTGTATTGTTTCTGATTTTGATGGAATTGCTTTAGTTTCTCTCCATTTAAGTTGATGCTGGCCCTGGGCTTGCTGTAAACTGCCTATTTTATGTTGAGGCATGTGTCTTGACTCTCCAATATCCGCAGGAGTTTTATAATAAAGGGCTATTGGAGTTTTGTCAAAGGCCTTTTCTTCACCTAATGAAATGATCATGTTGTTTTTGTCTTTCAGTTTGTTTATATGGTGGATTACATTTATTGATTTACGTATGTTGAACCATTCCTAAATCTTTGGGATGAAGCCTACTTGATCATAGTCTTTTTGATGTGTTCTTGGAATCGGTTTGCAAGTATTTTATTGAGAATTTTTGCATTTATATTCAAAAGAAAATTGGTATGTAATTCTCTTTCTTCGTTGAGTTTGTGTGGGGTTTGCGTATCAGGCTAACTGTGGCCTCATAAAATTAATTGGTCAATATCCTTTCTATTTCTATTTTGTGGAATAAGCATGTTTAAACTGCTTACCAGATCTTGAGTTAACTTTCACAAGTGGTATGTATCAAGAAAATTATCCATTTGTTAAAAAATTTTTTTTTCAGTTTGGTGGAATACAAGTTTTTAGAGTATATTCTATGATTGTATTTCCTCAGTGTCTGCTGTTACGTCCCCTTTTCACTTCTAATTCTGTGAATTTGGACATTCTCTCTCTTTTAGTTAACTTGGATAATGACTTGTCACTCTTATTGATTTTCTCACAAAGCCAATTCTTTGTTTCATTGATTATTTGTATTGTTTTTTGTCTGCTTGTTTCTATTTTATTTATTTCAGTGTTGAGTTTGATTATTTCTTGATGTCTACTCATTTTGGGTGTGATTTCTTCTTCTTTTTTTTTTTACCTAGAGATTTTAGGTGTGCTGTTAAGTACGAGATTTCTCCATTAAAAAAAATTTAGACACTTAGTGCTATGAACTTGCCTCTTAGAACCACCTCCATTGTGTCCCATCAGCTTGTGCATTCATTTTTATTCAATTCTAGAAAGTCTTTAATTTCATTCTTAATTTCTGCTTTGACCCATTTTTCACTCAATATGGAGTTCAGTTTCCACGAGTTTGTAAACTTCCTGTTGTTTCTGTTGTTGTTGGTATCCAGCTTTAATTGGTGATGGTCAGCTAGGATGCAGAGTACTATTTCAATTCTCTTGTATCTGTTGAAACTTGTTTTGTGTTCGAGTATGTGGTCAGTTTTGGAGAAGGTTCTATGAGGTGCTGAGAAGGAGGTATATTCTTTTGTGCTTGGGTGAAATGGTCTGTAAATACTTGTAAGGTCCATTTGGTTCATTACATCTGTTAGCTCCAGTATTTCTTTGTTTAGTTTTTGTCTAGATGACCCATGCATTGGCAAGAGCGGGGCATTGCAGGCTCCGTTATCAGCGTGTGAGGGCCAATACATAATGTAAACCAGAGTAGAGTCTCTTATACAGACTTGGGTGCCCGTGTGTATGGGGAGTAGATGTGAAGAATTGAAAGATCTTCCTGGTAGATTTTTTTCTTTGATGAGTATGTAGTACCTTTCCTATTTCTTCCGATTAGTTTTTGTTTGAAGCGTATTTTGTCAAATATTAAAATGGCTTCACCGATTTGCTTCTTAGGTTTATTTGCTTGGTATATCTTTTATCAACCCTTTCCCATAACTGATATCTGCAATTGATGTTAAGGTGTTTCTTGGATAGAGCAGAAACATGGATCCTGTTTTCACATCCATTCTATTAGTATGTTTCTTTTTCTTGGGGAATTGAGACCATTGATATTGACCAGTAATATTAATCAATGACCAGTGATTCTTGATGATTCCTTTTATTTTGTCTATGGTGACTGAAAGAAAGTTTTGGTGGGCATAGAAGTCTGGGTTGGCATCTATGGTCTCTTAGGGTCTGTAGCATATTTGTCTGAGACTTTCTGGCTTTTAAAGTCACTATTGAGAAGTCAGGAATAATTCTAATAGGTCTGCCTTTATGTGTTCCATGGTCATTTTCTCTTCCAGCTTTTAGTATTCTTTCTTTATTCTGTACATTTAGTTTTGATTATTATGTGTCAAGAGGAATTTCTTTTCTGTTCCTGTCTATTTGTTGTTTTGTATTCTTCTTGTAACTTTGTAGGCATCTCCTTCTTTAGGTTAGGAAAATTTTTTTCTATGATTTTGCTGAAAATATTTTTTGTGACTTTGACTTGGGTTTTTTTCTCTTTTCTCTATTCTGAGTTTTGGTCTTTTTATCCAGATTTCCTGGATGTTTTGTGCCAGCATATTTTTGGATTTAACACTTTCTTTGACTGAGGTATTCATTTCTTACATCCTGTCTTCAGTGCCTGAGACTCTCTGTTCATCTCTAATATTCTGTTGGTGAAGCTTGCCTCTGTTTTCCTGTTCAAGTTCCTAAATTTTTCATTTCCAGAATTTCCTCAGTTTGTTTTCTTTATTGATTCTATTCCCACTTTCAGATCTTGAACAGTTATATTCATTTCCTTCCACGGTTTGTTTATGTTTTCACTGATGTCTCTAGGGGATTTAATAATTTTCTCTTTAAGGATCTCCATTATCTTCATTTAGGCTGTTTTAAATCTTTTTCTTGTCCTTCGGCTATATTGGACTATTTAGGTTCTGCTGTGGTAGGGTTGCTAGGCTCTAGTGGAGACATATTATACTGGCTGGTATTGATTTTGTTTTTTTTTGCTAGAGTCTAGGCATTTGGGATTTGGAAGACTGCTAATTATAGGTGATGATAGTTTTGTCTTTGTTGGGTAGGTGGTTTGTTCCTTGTTTTCTGTTTCCTACCTGGTTCTAAGAAGAGTGTGGTGAGTAATGTGTTATCTGGTAGAAATTTTCTGGAGTCCTGATATGCATTGCTACTGCTTCCCTGGTAGGAATGGCCTGTCAAGAGAGTCATTTTTACTTGCTGGTGTCACTGTTTTCAGGCTGCCCATGTCCTAGTAGGTCTCTCATACTTGGGGATATGGTGTGGACCGTCCAATGGCACTGCCTGGAACTGGGTTAGTTTATAAAAAAGAACACATGGCATTTGAGTAAGCGTAGGCATGGATAGGGTTGAAATACATTGTATATATGTATGGAATTATTAAGAATAAATACAAAACATTACATACCGTATTTTCTTAGAAATTCAAATTATGTCTAACTGTGAGAGCTTTGTTCATCTTACAGATTTCAAGCGAAATAACAGGAGACCTCCCACTTCCACCCCTCTGTGTGACCACAGAAACTACTTGGAAGTATGATTCCGTTTCTCCCTGAGGGATAAACTATCTGCAGCTGTTTTCAAGTAAAAGGAAGCATTTGGCTGGTGTATACCAGGGAAGGAAATGGGGGCTAGGTCTAACCATCCCAGAGCCTCTACTTGGTTCTGACATCACAATCTCAGATGTGGTAACTTCTCTCCTTTTCCACACATGCAATGAATCTCAGAAAGGCTGGGTGTCTTGTCCTGGCCACCGTTTACGGGTGGCAGATCCAGAAGCAACCCTGACCTTTATGCTTTACCTGATCCTAGTGAATGCCAGAGTGTATAGTTCTAAGTGAGAACTATACAGTTAGATGTATGCACTGTGTGTAAAATACACCACGTATGGAGCTGGTGAGCCAGCAGCGACCCCTGTGGAAATGGTGGTCAACACATGCAGGGATTTTGTCTAAGCCACCACGTCAAACTCTGTGGCAGGCTCTGCTTAAATGTTGCCATGGTGCTTCAAAACTATTCAAGCCAGGAAAAAAAAAAAACATCTGGAAATGAAGTCATGTACATGCCTGATACATTATTAATAAAGCAGACAAAAAAAACAAAAAAGCAATAAGAGTTTTTGAAAAGTAATTTTAACTTTGATGTGGCCACATAGATTTTAGAGGGGAAATAGGGTCATTTTAAACCGTGTTTTCTGAGTCTTCAAATGAGGCAGAGAAATGTATAATGAAGCCCAAAGGAAAGAATTTTGACAGGTGAAAACCGAAATCTCTTCCTGAAGAATAAAATATTTGGTAAAATATTTTTTCTTGTAAGTGTTCTCAGCAGCGTAGGGAATTCTTGAATGACAGCTTTGAGTCATGCCCTTTCAGACGTGCAGAATGGGCAGATGCTAGGGTCGTGGGCTGAAAGGGGCAGTTTCTATCCCAGGAGGGCTAAGGCTGCCTGGCTTTCAAGTCTGAGCTGTCTCAAGCATGAGGCACAGGACACGCTTGTCATCTGCTCCTAAAGGGTCCGTCTTTGGAAATTCCCACGTTGAAAAAGTAATTAATGCCTTGATTGATGAATGTGGGTTGCTGGGAAGTCTCACACTGCTCATTGTCTCATAGTTCTGGCAGCTATTATTCCAGAGTCAAGGTTTCTTCTCTTGTATGACTCCAAGGATAATCAGTCTTCTCCAGATTCCTGGTGGCCTCTGGGTGATCCTGGGCTTCACCACCACCACTCCCATCTCTGCCTTCATCGTCACATGATTCCCCCTGCCGGAACATTCTAATAAGAACAGCAGACACAGATGCAGGGCCCGTCTTAGCTCAGTATGACCAAATTACATCTGCAGTGACAGATTTCAAAAGGAAAATGGCCACATTCTGAGTGGTAGATGGATGTGACTCTTGGTGGTCAGGGAAACTAATAATCCATTCCACTAAACAAACAAAACATCTATCTTACAGACCAATAAATTAGGGTGAATATGTTACATAGTCATCTTTAAATTAAGGAATTTGGATGTCTTGAATGGCAACACCTTGTGAGTAACTGTGACATTGCAGCTTAGCTTTGGTAGCAATTGCAAATGCATGACAAATCAAAGAAGCAGGGCAAGCCCAGGAACTGCAAACATGGGTCATTTTTTTTTTCTAGTTTCCTTGGGCTTTAGAGGCTCCCATGACTTTATGGTATTGAACATATCATTGTTAGGGACTTGACAGTGGCCTTGTAGTATTTCCTCACCTTGTGAGTTTTAGGGCTTTTAGTGTATTTCAAGTAGAGCCCTTCCATGTCCACTGTAGCTGCTGTATTTCTACTGAGTGTGCAAAGTGGGAAGCCCCACTCCCTCACTGCATAGAATATGTGAGCATTGCTGTCTTAGTTAGAATTTTATTGTTGTGAAGAGACATCAAGACCATGGCAACTCTTACAAAGGAAAACATTTAATTGGGTCTGTAACATTCAATTACAGTTTTAGAGGTTAGGTCCATTTGTATCATGGTGGGAAGCATGGCGGCATGCAGGTAGACATGGTGCTGGGGAGGCAACTAAGACTTCTACATCTGGATCCACAGGCAGCAGTGAATGCCACACTGGGTATGACTTGAACATTTGAAACCTCAAAGCCCACTCTCAATGACACACTTACTCCAACAAAGCTACATTTACTCCTACAAGCCCATTTCTCCTAGTAGTTCCAATTCCTATGGGCCAAGAATTAAAACACATGAATCTATGGGGACCATTCCTATTCAAACCTCTACATTTCACTCCCTGGCTCCCATAGGCTTAGAGCCATACAACGATTCAGAAAAGCATTCAATCCAATTGAAAAACTCCCCAAAGTCTATCACAGTCTCAACAATGTTTAAAAGTCCAAAATTCAAAGTTGCTTCTGAGATTCAGGCAATCTCTTAACTATAATCCCCTGTAAAATCGAAACAAAAAAGCAGATCACATATTTCCAACATACAATGGCACAGGATATACATTACCATTCCAAAAGGATGGAAAGGAAACATAATGAAATACTGGACCAAAGCAAGACCAAAAACCAGCCGGGCAAACTCCAAACTCCCTGTCTCCATATTTGATGCCAAATTGCCCTTTAGATCTCCAGCTCTTTTCAGCTTTGTGGACTGCAGCACGCTTCTTTCTCTTGGGCTGGCTCTACCCCTGTTAGCAGCTTTCCTTGGTAAGTATTCCACAGCTCTGGCATCTCCAGCATTTTGTGGTCTCCAAGGAAATCCAGACAGCAACCTTCACAGCTTCACACAATGGCTTCTCTCGCCCTGCATGCAGGGACACCCCTGATACATGCTAGGCCTTAGTGGCTTTCTTCAGTTGTGGAGGAGGAACCCCAGAACCATGTGGCCAAAGCTTCTAGGTTCTGCTGCTTGCTGGGGCTGGCACATGACTCCTTTATTCAATTACATCTTTACCAGCTTTCTGTTTTCTATGGTTTCCTTCGTACCTAAACTTGACTATCCTGAAA
>CM053762.1:14266262-14289350 GCA_028658305.1 Pachyuromys duprasi
CTTTTATTACCTTACTAACATTACATATTTTTATTATTTTTATAACCATCTGGGTTTTTTTTTTCAACCACAGTTTAACAACATGGAATCATAACACCGTAAATGGTAATGCAGACTCCATGTCCCAAAGCTTGCAGAGATAAAAACCAATCCTCTGAAGATAAGGAGGGCAAAATACCGGCTGTGGTTTAAGGCAGTTGTCAGATGCAATCTGAGACATGGAAGTAAAGTTAGGACCTGCTTTCCTCTGGCTTCCTCTGGTTCTGAGAATGATGATTTGTGTGGTATTCCGAGCAGGTCTTTGCTGTCTTCTAGACACACCGGTACCTTGGTGCTAAGTCCCTTTGCTTAGATGAGTCTCCAGTGTCACCCTGAGTCAGTACTTCAGGGGGCTTCATGAGGTTAGGCAGCTCTTATCCCATGCAGCTCCTGAAGAGCGTGTATGCTCCTGGGTGAAGTAGAATTTTCTGCTATTGGATAACTTACTACTGAGTCAAAGCTATGCCCTATGGCCTTCTTGAGCCACAATCACCCCTTTAAAGACTCCAGCTTACTTAGGGTCATAGTAGGGGGCATGCTTCTACATACGTGTTATATGACTCTTCCTGAGAAGGTATGACCAAAAATCTACTTACCTTACATAAGGCACTGATCACAGATCAAATTAACAATTCACAGAAGTCTACCTTAGTGAAACAATGACTTTACTAAGATGTCATAGTATTAACTATAGACTTGACACAGCCTAGAATTACCTAAAACAAGTCTCAATTGAATATTTTTATCAGATTGGAATGTGGATATGACTACGAAGGGATTGTCCTAATTAATGTGGAGGGGGGCAGCCCCTGTGGGTGGTATAATTCCTTGGGAAGGTGGTCCTGGGATGTATAAGAAAGCTAGCTGAGCATGAGCCTAAGCAAGCCTGAGAGATAGGGATGGAGATAGAGATGGATTTCATCCTTGGTTCCTTCTACCAGATTTCTGCCTTGACTTCCCTCAGTGATAGACTGTGACTTGAAATGTAAGACAAGTAAACCCCTTCCTCCCTCAAGTTCCTTTTGGTCAATGTTTTTTTAAGTCACAGAAAGGAAACTACACACAGGGTCACTTAAATAACTGTGGGTCAGGGGTTATTTATGAGCCCACGAATGACTCAAAGGCATTGTCAAAGCCCCAGCAAGGGTGACGGCTCAGAAAAGCTGCGTAGCCATAGGTCCCTGCAGGCCTTGTGGTTGATTTGGCTGCCTGGAGATAGTTTCTCCTCCTCAGTTGTTACTATTTATATAATCTTGAGAGTGGAGGGGAGGTTATTGAATCTTATAAATTTCAGAAACTTCCTGAGATGTAAGCTGTTTACTTCCTTAACCCTTTATGCTTTGTTTACTTCCCAAGTCTTAAAGAGCTTCTTTGGGGGCTAGAATGTTTCAATTTGAAAGAAACTATTACAGAAAACTAAGAGTTTAAGGAAGGACACAATTCAGTCTCTAAATGAAGTGTAAATTAGACATTGATGTTAGTGTTCTCTGTGTTCCAAATGGAGAACTGAAAAATCTTGTGAAATTAAGACTTTGTTCCATTCACTTGTTTTCAGTACTTTCTTCTACTTCTGGTTTCAGTTAGGCTTCATGTCTTGCTTATTTTTTCCCAGAAAGTAAATCTTTCTTTCCTGTGACCAGGGTGGGTTGTTTGACTCTGGTTGGTGGAACCCTTCCTAAACTGTTCCAGTCAAACTGTGTACTGCAGATTCTGCTTGAAACCCACCCTAGGCCACTTTGAGGACATTGGACATTCTTGTCTTTCAAAAGAGCCCTCTGTACCCCTGTCTCTGACGTCTGTGTCTCTGTGATCTACATCTGGATGTCTCTGACATCCAGTCTGGTCCCACCATCTGCTATGGTTCTCTTATTCTTTTTTTGGGTTTGGGAAAAGAAAACAGTTGGCTTTTGCTCTGTATTATCTAAGCAGAAGTCCTGGAGACCTACAGCTTGTCTAATGTCAGAGGATGGTGAGTGGGTCAACAGCGCAGCATGCAGGCAGGGCAGCAGCGCCTTAGAATTCCTGTGACCCAAACAGCCTGTCTCATGAGTGTTTGACTTTATCCCCAGCACAGAGTCAGATTTCTTTTCCCACAGAAAAATCTTAGAAATGGCCCTCAGCGAAGGGACACTAGCTCACTTGAGCACGTGGCTCTGACAGGCCTTGCCCTTCTCCCTGATTCCCTCTGCCTTGCTAAAAACCATTAGAGTGCATTCCTGAAGCTAGTCACTTAGGTCTATTTTCTTTTCTTTTTTTTTTAATTCTTAATTTTTTAGGTCTATTTTCTTATTTGGCTATTTCTTCCTCCTGAAGCTGACTACAAAGGTCCAGCTATCAAGGTATCTAAGTCCCAATCAAAAGCCCCTTTTGGCTGACCTAATTAACATGCCCAATTAAAATTAAGCACCTCATCCTAACATGGAGTTTCCTCTTATTTTCTTATGGGTCACATTCGAGACACAGCTCTTTGCCCCTTTGGGACAAATGCCCCTGCCCCCTCTCCCTTGTTACCTTTCCCTTCTCCCTTGTCTTCTAGCTCCTATCTTTGTCTCTTATTCCTTGCCTTCTGCCCCTCTGGGACAAATAAATCTCCTTTGTGCTGAGAAGTTGGTCTTTGGATTCCTGAGATGATGCTTTTCCTTACACTCAGAACAAGAGTATAAGAGTCCAGATAACACACATGGGATGATTAATGTCGTCAGCTTGACAGGCTCTGAGATTACTGTGGATACAATCCTCCAGGAAACACCTGTGAGAGATTATTTAGTCTCTGAATATGCTTATGACTGATCACCTTGATGAGGTCCCTTGATGTGGAAAGACACAACTTAACCGTGGACAGGACCATTCCTTTGATTGAGGGTCTTGGTCTGTGTAAAACAGAGAAACTGAGATGAGCCCAAGCATTCATGGCTCTCTGCTTTTCGATTGTGAATATGAAATAACCTGCTGTTCCAATCTCCTGCTGTCCTGATGCTCTCTCCTCCATGTGGACACCCTTGACCTGGGCCCCAGAGTCAACCCTTTCTCCCTTAAGGTGTTTTTGTCATGGTATTTTATCACAGCGACAGAAAAGTAACTGAGACAGTTCACCAGCTTTAGTTTGAAGCCAGAGAAAATACTGTGTGGAGAGAACAAATAGCAAAGGCTAGAAGCATTCAACAGCAACAGAACAGGAAGAGCCTTTAAAAAAAGAAAGATTTTATTTTATGTGTATGAGTGCTCTATCTGCATGTACATCTGCATGCCAGAAGAGGGCATCAGATTCCACTGTAAGATTGTGAGCCACCATGTGGTTGTTGGGAATTGAACTCAAGAGCTCTGGAAGAGCAGACAGTGCTCTTAACTGCTGAGCCTTCTCTCCAAACCAGAAGTACCTTGTGTCAGAAAGAATGGAGCCTAAAAAAGTTACAATGAAAGGCAGAAGGTTAGCCCAAATCTGTGTTATCATCTCCTGTAGATTTTGAGATTAAAGGAAAAATATTTCTCATTCTCCCAGTGTCTGTATATGTGGAATTTCACACATTGCTTCATATTGATGCTGATGTTCAGGCCTCAGCTTCCTGTTCTTTTCTGTTGCTTAAACTCATGTTATGACCTTAGTATCTTACCTCATCAACTATCAAATAATAAAGCAAGCCAAGAGGGGATCCTTTCTAATTACTTCCTTGAAATTTTATGGGTAATGTATATGGGCTTAGCAAGCCCGCGGGTGAATAACCTTCCCTACACAGAACACTCCATCCTCTGATGAGTATAATTAATGCCCGAGTCCATAAAAGAGCTGTGCATGCCTCATAAAACTCAGAGAAGGCATAAAACTCCTCTTGTGACCAGGGTTGCCATGGTTACTGTTTGGGGAACAGTTTATTATTGATTCCCCAGCCCTCTCTCCAGGGTAGTCATCTGCAGATTTGTTGGTCTCAGTGTACCTCTGATGTGTCTTTCATTTCAGCCATACTATTGCCAGGCCTGTGCTAAGAGGTTACGTGCTCTGATGCAAAAACATGGCCAATGGTGTGATCCTGGAGACATCTTGGGGGGAATGAAGGTTAAACAGGATGAGTAAATGTAAAAAGTATTAGACATTGCCACATAGACGTGACAGACCTGTGAAGAAGAGAGATAGTTGGCTGGTTATACACCTTCTGAAGACTAAGCTTTTTGAAGCCTAGGGACTGCCGAGTTGTCCTGGTTGATCCACAGGACAGGAGTGCCAGCCCTTGTGTTCTTCATATTCTTGATTTCCATCCTTGCCTAAGCCAGTGGACCCTAGCCTGAATGAAGGTCAGTTGAATGACAGTCATGACTTAGGCCCCAGAGTCATATAAGATGGGCTCAGGCATCATAGATTCACAGAGCTGGGGGTGGAGCCTGGTTTTCATCAGTGACAATCCTGAAGCCTCAGGTTAGCCCCATGGCTTCTCAGAGAATCAGTGTGCTCATCTGGGAAATGGAGGCAGTAGTACTACTGTGCCCGCCTTATCGTGAAAGTCAAACAAAATGAAGTTTGGTGCTAGTGTTTAGCAGGAATCCACAATGAGATTCCCAGTAGCTATTTGCTTCCTGTTGGCTTTAAAGTTGGTCCTGCACAGTTGCTTTCACCTTGGGCTGGCCCTGAAAATGAGGCTCTTCTCAGCTGCTGCTGCCAAGCCTTCAGTTTTCTGGAGTCTGGATAAGAATAATGATGAATATGGCCTTAGAAAGGGGATGTGGAAAGATAAAGGAGGAAGGGCTTGGGAAGATCCTCAAGGTCATGGACATAAAACATCCACACACAACATCTTGTTTTTTTTCCCCCTTTGGAGAAATGTAGCCAGCATGTGCTTGGCAATGACTCCTGTGACCATGTAGCAGACAGACCCATAAGGTGTGCTGGCTCCAGTTTGGGGCTGTCCAATGAAGGTGGGTCCCAGTGAGGGCAGCTCTGATGCAGCTGTACTGAAGTTGGATACATCTTGCACTCTCTGGTAGCGCCATCTCTCTTGGGGACCCAGGAGAAGAGAACACTGCTACTCTCTCCAGGCAGAGTGAAGAAGAAGAGGTTTGGAGCAAGGTGGATGAGGAAAGAAGCAGCAGCCAGACTTCAACCTTTAGCCCACATGGGCAACACAGAAGAGGCTCACAGACCTGACTGAGTCAGGGGAAGAGAGTGCACGATGGTTTGGCCTGAAGCTTAGATGCCAGTGAGCAATGAAGCGGGAACAATGCTGGCATATCTGCTCTATGCCAGGGTGGCTTTCATGGGGTCCAGGCTGCTGCTGACCCTGAGTAGTGCTGTCCCTATATTGTGGTAGGTGTTCTACATTCTTGCCTTCATGATCCAGATCTATCTGCTATGGCACAGTCCTCTCCTCCCCAGTGGGATACAGCCTGGTGAGCCCCGTGGTTCAAGAGGCAGTTCTTAGTCTCCAGGCATGCTGATGGTAACCCTACATGGCAATGCAGTGACAGCTACAGGATGTAGAAGGGATAGTGGAGTGGCCTTTGCTCATGACAGCACCCATCGCCATGTGATGTGTGTTCGGCTGTACACTTATGGATATTGTCTCTAATCCTTCCAACTTTTAGGTGAGGGAAGGGTGTTTCTCTGCAAACACTTTGGGATAGATCTATGAACAGAGCTGTTGTTGAGAGGCCTGTCCCTCACTTGCTGGAATATAGTCTTGATCCTAAGGGAAGCCCTGGCAGGAGAGGAGAGTCCGTAAAGTGAAACACTGGGACCCCTCCTTGGCTGGCTATCAGACTATCAGCTCTATTCACTTGCACAATTACTGCGCTTCCCAGAAACACAAGATACAGAGCTTAAAACTGACCCCCAAAGGATGTGAAAGGCTTCCACCCCATACCTACCAAAGGAACGGACCCAGGGACAACCAAGTCCTCCATGCCTGGAGCGGGTGGGGATCTTATACCCCAGAAACCTGATTCTTTCTTCTTTGGAAATGTAGGTTCTTTAACATTTCATTTCCCTTAGCCTAGACCTGAATAAAAACCATTTCTGTAGCAGAGGAAAGAGAAAACCTGGGGCCCAGATCCCCTGTGACATGGAAAAGACTGGTTAACTGTGTCCCACATTTAAATTTACATCTCTTCTAGCCCTTTGCTCATGGTTTTCTATGAATTTTTATATAGCCATAGGCACAGGAGGCAGGAAATTAGAACCACCCTAGTTTGGCCAAACTGCAAACAAATCCATTTTCCACCACCGATTTCTGTTTCCTAAATTCTCTTAAAATACAGGGGAAGTAGGTGGCAGGTTTATAGGCTATAGTACCCATAGCAGGAGTACATCACTGGAGTTCTTCCATGTCCAGGCAGCTTTCCAGTTTTTTGGACTTCACAGTTTTTAATGACCGAGTCTGTGACGGTGAACACAGGAACCAGCCAAATACGTTAATTTAAATGGAAAAAAAAAAGTCAAAGGTCCTCTTCCTCAATTACACCAGTCACATTTCATATGTGTGAAAGCCGCTTGTGGCTGGGCTCTTATTTTGGACAGTGCTAGGGTATTAAGCGTCAGTGCAGAAAGTTGTGGCCGGCAGTACAGGACTAAATGGCCCGTGATTGTTATCTTGAGTGAGTCAGTGGCTTTTTAAAAGGTTGCCCCTGTATTACTTTTCTCCTTGCTGTGACAAAATGTCTGTTAAAAGCAAGTTGGGGAAGGAGAGGTTTATTTTGGGCCTGTGATTGGTGGGCATAAAATCCACATGGGAAGGAAGGCATGAGGGAGGAACCTGATGAGGCTTGTTCATATTGTGTCCATGTCCCAGAAGCAGAGAGAGACAAACACTGGTGCTCACCTCACGCTCCTCTTTCCCCCTTTTCTTTCAGTATACGCACTCAGTGCCACTCCAATTCTTGATGGATCTCCCCTCTTCAATTAAACCTCTCTGGAAGCATGCCGAGGTATGCGTTCTTGGTGTTTACAAATCCAGTCGAATTAGAAAACAAGATTAACCAACCCATCTCTGTTCTTGGGGAGGGAAGGAACTTAAAGACACTTGACTCATCAGTCTGTGTGGCCGAGTTACCACCTGTTCATTGGGCTGAGACTATGCTGAAGCTGCTGTTGTCCTTGGGGTGGGGTGGAGGAAATATTCCCCATCCACAAGAAGCCAAAGCTGCATATTCCCACTGGGCTTTGCCATTTGTTCTCCTAGTGTTCATCTTTGCATGAAGGACCAGGGCTTGGTCTGCTTTTTTTCCTCTTGTAGACAGGAAAAGGATATAAATTCCTGTTTGAAGCCTGGTTTGTAAAATGCAATTTAACACTAATTAAAGCGGTGTTTCCATTTCCCCAAAATTGGTTGTATGCATTATTTTTTGTGGTTGCTATAATTTGGTGCCTTAAAAACAACAGTTGAATATTCATTTGGAGTTCTGGAGCTCAGAGGTTGGAAATTATCTTCACAGAGCTAACAGGGGCTTGTATGGTGATGTGCCTTTCTCTTTGGCCTGAGGGATGCTTTAGGAGAATCCTTGCGTCTAGCCTTTTCCAGTATTTAGAGCTGTTTTCCTTATATGTCTTGGTTCCTGGTCCCTTCCTGTCTTTTCTTCTCTCAAACCCAATTGTGTGTTGGCATCTCAATTCACTTGGCACACACACAGACTTTCTTTCTTGTCTTGAATATCCCTGTCTTTCTCTTTAAAGGACCCTTTCAGTTAGGGCTTATGTGGATAATCCAGTATAATCTTTCCAGCTTTGGGGCCTGTTGTGGTTAAGGCATGGGGTAGCAGCAGAACACATGCCCAAAACTCTGTGAAGAAAGTGTTTCTTACCCCTTAAAGGTCTCCAGAACAGCTGAGTGAGTCTGCTCGCTCTGGATGCTTTGCTTTCTTATTGCATAGGATACCAGATCCATGTTCCTGAGGCGCTGTGACAGATTAATAAAGTAATGCATTAAAAGCCTTAGTAAAATTCTGGGGGCATGATCAAAGCTAATGAATGGCATCTGGGTTCATCTGGGCTGGCGTTTGTGTCTGTGGTCCTCTGGCAGGTTCACTGGTGTAGGGTAGCCTCATCAGAGATGAACTTCCCTTGTTCTTACATCCCTGCATCTCTGTTCCTCAGGATCATCCTAGGCTCATATAGCTCTGCTTCTCACTGCCACTGTAGAGACAAAGGAGGAACCAGGAGGAAGTACTTTTTAGCCACTTGGAGTCAAGTTTGCTGTTTTTACAGTGGTCAAAGTTGTCCCCAAATCCATCATCAGAAGGGGCAAAGAAGACAGAGGAAAGCTCCTATTATTGACTCAGCTTGCTACTGTGGACTCTGGAGTCAGGATCACAACTTCCGAGTTCTGTCTCTATCTGCTCTGAGTCTTTGCTCCCTAATTGCTTAGGATACCAAATCCATGTTACTGAGATGCTGCACGGGGTTTAATAAAGTAATGCATTAAAAGCCCTTAGTAAGATGCTGAGGACATGATTAAAGCCAATAAATATCATCTACTAATTATCTCCACAGGAAAGTAAATAACAAACAATGTGTGCTGCAATTATCATTTTTGCTCATGTCACTGTGGAGGCCATTTTGCTGTCAAGGCTCTCTCTTCTTTCTCCTTGTGATGGAAGGGAACATGTTAGAATTTGAACTTGGGAAGCATTCAACTGGAAGTCTTCATAAGATCCCAACTCAAGCAGAAGTGAAGATGGGTGAACTAGCAGAACTGTTTAAATGCATGCAATTCCAAAACGGGGTTTGTGCACTTTGTCTTTCAAAGAAAATCTAATTTTGTTCTTCCTGCTTCCAAGTAGAATTAGTGGTTTTAATATCAGGTTTATAATTGGCCTTAACTATTATTTACTAAAAGTGATGATTTTTTTTATGTTGACAGGTCAGATAGAAATGCATAAGGAGTTAGTGCTTCGGTGCCTTCCCTCCCTTATGCAAACAGTGTCAGTTAAATAAGGGGTGTGATTAAGTTGGAAGCTGCCCAATATTTAAGCTTGTGAATAATGAAGGCTTTTGAACTTTAATTTAGCATTGAATGACTGCAATGAAATATCTAAAGTAAAGAGACTTTGGGGAATTCTATTGTTTCTAAACTTGGAGAAAAATGGGATGAATATGCAAGAAATGACAGTCCTTCAAAGCTAATTCCACATGGCTGATCCCTTCCAAAATCGAATTTCTCAGTAGTTTTTTGAGTCCACAGCTTAAAGGCATTGAGCTGGTAAGGCTGGGCTTGCAGGGGCACCTCATCTTCAGGAGCGTTCCTGAGGATCCGGTTTGCCCCTACCAGATAAGCAAGGTGTGTTGCCATGACAACGGAGCTCCACCCTCCTCCCTGACTTCTGTTCCTAGAACTCTCCAGGGCATTCTCCAGTAAGCTGAGAAGTCCTTTTTGACAACTCTATCCCACACCCCACACCTTTATCCTTGTCACACAGGCTTTGATGGTTCCTAGATAAATGTTTGGAAATACAACTGGGTTTCCTGCATCCCCAAATCTATGGTTTTCCTGCATTCTTCTCATTATATGACAATCCATGCTGGGGTCCTGATGTTGGTGTGACAAGACTCATGGTTATTCTCAGATAAATAGGAATCCAAATTTCATGGTGACACTCCACAGATACTAGGCTTTCATGGGGAAGGACCATGTCTCTGTACCTTTATAAGCCCAGCACTGGCTGCAGAGACATTCCTTGACTGTTGTTGCTTGGTCTGTGTTTGCTGTCTATCTTCTAAAAGGATGAAGCTGTAATCCTTAAGTGGTAAGAAATAGCTTTCTTTACTCTGAATCCACCACATCATGCTTCCAGGATGAGTCTATTCTGGTATGCAACAATGCAGGCCTATGTTATAGGTTGGCTTCTCCCTGAGCAGATGTTAAGACAAAACTCCAGGGGCAGGAATGAGAATTAGGCAGCTAGAGAAGCAGAGGTGTGGCCTAAGTCAGCCTGACAGAGCTCTGAGGCACATGATACCCATCTCAGGTACTTTGTACTGGGCTCTGCCACCCTCACCCTGGTCAGCCACTGGTCTCTCCAGGAAGGGTGTCCTCGAACAGTTAAATAGCTAGCTTTCTAGAAAAGAAGCCAGTACTCAAAAGAATTGTCATCCTCTATAATATAATTGCTCATTGGCTGAACACAGACTTGGGCAGAGATGTCATGGCTGGTTGGTGGATGTAGGAGGAACTTGTGTGACTTCAGGCTGCGTGACTCTCTGTAGATGGGTAGGCTCTCATGGTAGGAACATAGAGCTGGCTTGTAGAGCCGCATCACTGCAGCAAGTATTTGAAGAGGAAAAACAGTGTGGAGTATCTCCATGGTTACCACAGCTAGTACCTTTGCATCCATTTCCTATGTATATTATGAGAAAAGCTGCTTGAAGACCCCAGAGACTTCTTCTCTGGAGAAGAAAGGGAGTGAGGAGCAGTTCCCATAATTCCATTTGCCTTAGAGTCTGCCTGAAACTCACTAAAGTCCCCCTCAAGATCTCTTCTAGGTACATACTACCTCAATACAGACCCCAAGGCTTTGGTGCAAAGCCTACAAGACTGTGAATCACAGTAAAACTTTCCTCTTCTTAAGTTTCTTATCTCAGATACTTTGTTACCAGATTGGTAGCAAGATTAATCAACATTTGTTAAGTTCACATTTGGTCCATTAAACAACGAAGCAGAATTTATTATAGATGAAATTATTTGCTAGTGCTTAGAATATATAACCATTTGCTTAGATTTCTGGTTTAATTTTTTTCAGTAAGGTTTTAAATAGCACAACCCCCAAATCCCAAGTTTCACACATAAAGTGTGCATGTAGCATTTAAAGGGAGGTTCAGTTCTTTAAAGCTTTCTACCAGGGTGTCAGGGCTGCCTGAGTGTAAACAACGCAGACTGTGTGAGTTGGCTGCGAGGAATTTTCCCCTGCTGGTTCTGAAGATTGGAAATCCAAGACCAAGGCATTAACAGAGGTGGTTCCCCCAAGAAGTCTTTTCCCTTGTGTAGTGCTTTGAATGAAAATGGACCCCATAAGCTCATAAGGAGTAGCACTATTGGGATGTGTAGCCTTGTTGGAGGAAGTGTGTCACTAAGGGTGGGCTTTGAGGTTTCAGAAGCTCAAGCCAGGCCCGGTGTCTCAGTCTCTTCCTGCTGCTCTGGATATAGAAGTCTTCTTGTCAGGCACCATATCTGTCTGTGTGTTACCATATTTCTCACCATGAAGAAAATGGATTAAACCTTTGAACTGTAAGCCAGCCCCAATTAAATGTTTTCCTCTATAAGAGTGGCCATGGTCATGGTATCTATTCACATCAATAGAAACCTTATCTAAGACACCTTGGCTGGTAGATAATGTATGTCCAGACATTCTTCATATTCTCTTCTTCTGAGGACACACATTTCTAAGTACAGGTGGTGAAGGTAGAAACCGTACACCTGAATTCTCAGAAGACACAATTCAATCCGAAATGGAGAACTTCTGCAGTCTTAAAGATTGGGTCATACCAGGTCAACTATCATAAAACCACTTAGAGACATGAGGGATGTGCAAGTTTGTCCCAGGTGTGCTTCTATAGATCACCTAAACCATTTGGTTTATAAGAATGAAGTCTTTGAGTCAGCAATGTCATGCAGCCTGATGACAGGAAACAGGCCTGATGAGCTGGGCTATCTGTTCTGTCCTGAGGGGTTGGTTAGAAGGGAGGCCAGGAAGCAGCTGTCACTACAAGACTTTTGGTCCCCCACCCCCACTTCAGGGGTTTTGTGAACTCTCTTCATCTCCTCCTTGGCTTCTTGGGGGCTATTTTGGCTTTTTGATGGGTGGAATTGACCATGGCCTCTTTGGACATCATTGAACATTGAAGACATTGGGATGAGCCAGGTAATGTTAGGCTTTCATTGTCTCCCATCCTTCTATCTAGTGTTGGGTCCTGTATCCTCTTACCTAAGGGCTGTTTCTGCCATCAAGACATACTTGATCTGGTCTCATTCATTTCCCTAGAGAAGTATTCTGCTAGTGACTGACCAACTCAATGGTAGGTGAAACCCACATTCTTTTGTCTCTAGGTATGTGACTCTAGGCTCTGTGTTCTCTGTGGGACATCAGAGCTCCCCATGTGATTAAGCATTGTTGTTTACATGTAACTTCACAGTGACACTATGTATTTTATTCTTTTTCAGCTCACTGTCCTGCTGTCCTCTCCCTGACCAGTACTTCTTGGAGTCATACTCCACGCAAAACCCCTCACTCAAGTATTTGTCTTAAGGTTTACTTCTG
Organism: Pachyuromys duprasi; assembly: GCA_028658305.1. Classification (NCBI taxonomy): domain Eukaryota; kingdom Metazoa; phylum Chordata; class Mammalia; order Rodentia; family Muridae; genus Pachyuromys; species Pachyuromys duprasi. Next base: position 14,278,533 of record CM053762.1, read on the forward strand.
GGGATCCAGGTGAAGATTAGGCGATTCTGCCACTTTTTACAAGGATATGTTACCTGTTCAAAAAGAATTACCTTTATAATGCTGCAGCTGAACCCCCTCCCGCACTCTACAACTCCTTCCAGAAGACTGTATCCACACTCTGCTACGCTTTGAGGAGGGCTGAAACAACATTCAAATTGCCACTATCTGGGAACTACTCTAGGCCTGGAGACTTCTATCCTCTCTTTCCTGAGAGGCTAATGTACTGAGTGGCCATCCATGAAGTAACATGGGGCAGGGAGACAGTATAGCAGTCATATGACAATCTCCTTATCATCGTGGGTATTCATTCTCAAGGCTCCTGCCCTCCAAAGCTGTAAATTGGTTTTCTTCTTGAAGTGCAATCCACTGGAAGAAAACCCGCTTACCTTTGGCTGTTAACAATGTCTTTCCATGTATTTATTTCCTACTCCATCAGACTCCGACATAGTGATAGACTCTAGAATGTCAGATTTACCCTAAACAAATGAAGAACCCCAATGAACAGATGGACAAGAGGTAAAACACAGCATATCTTGACCCGAGGTTCCCATTGCTAGTCATCCCATAACAGAGGATAGAAGCAACAAACAACTACTTTTCAAGAGGAGAACATTGGGGTTTCTCAGGGGATCATGGATATCCCTGTGAGACCCATGTCATCCAGCAACTCCACTCCTGGGTGTATGCCCCAAGGAAATGAGATTATCATGCTGAAGAGGCACCTGAGCGCCCACGTTCATTGCAGCACTAATCTGTAGCCAGAATGTGGAATCAGTTTTATGCATCATAGATGAATGGTTGAAAAACAAACCCCCATAACATTACATACACAATAGAATACTATGCAGGGCGAAATCCTGTCACGTGCACTTGAAGAATGCATAATGTCGAGTGAAATAAACAGGAAACGGTAAGACAAACTCCACACGTTCTGACCCACATGTGCAGCCTAAAGAGGTTGATTTAATAGCAGAGAACAGTATGATAGTGAACGGAAGCTGGTGGTGGGGGTGGGGGAAAGGCAACCTGGTTTATAGGAGAGTTGGTCAGTAGATAAAAGAAAAACAAAAACTATGATCAGATAGAAGACTGTTCTATTGTCTTGTTGCACAGTAAGGCAATGGGAGATAGTGATAAGATATTTGCATTTTTCATAATATCCAGGAGAGGGTTTTTTCATGCTTCCCATCACAGAAGTGATAGATGTTGGAGATGGTGGACATTTTGATACTGTAATGTGATCACTACACAACACACAGGGCACATGATCAAAGCATGGTGACATACTCCATGAACACAAGTATTATGTCAATTAAAAGCTGATTTCCCTTCAGTTTTTGTTCTAGCATCTCCAGATCAGCCTGTAGAGGTTTCTTTGATTCTGAAACAAACTAGATCTCTTTGCACAAAGCCACGTGGACACAGGTGTGTGAACCTGACTGGCTTGCAGGAAGCCAGTCATGGTGTCTATACATAACCTTCCTTTTTCTTTCTTTTCTTTTAAACAGAGTAGGCTCTTTGGACCACATTTTTCTTTCTGCAGAAACACAGTTTTTATTCTTGAGAACTTAATTTTTATATTTGGTTGAAAAATCCTTCTCCATCCTGCAAAGGCAAAAGAGCCTGCCTTTGCAGCACAGTGTTCTGGGTGCTAGGGAGACTCCCTCTCCCAATCCACAATGGAGTGCTGAGGTCTTGAAGTAATGAAGAGGAATTAACTTTCTAAAAACACATGTGGCCGGTGAATGCTTCCAACAGAAAACTCTCCCTATTTATGCCTGAGATCTGACCTCCCAGACAGAGGGAGGCCTGCTGTATCAGTCAGGAGACAAACTCATGTTTACAGAAGTGGCTATGTGCGTTGTCATGTCTGAGTCTTTAACCAATGTCTCAGAGTGTTTTCTCTATTACCCACATAAACTGCAATTATTTAACCCATTTTCCTGAGAATCATATCAACTTTAATTCTTCTTACTTTGAACTTTTACAGAGAGACTAAGCACAGGGGTGATTTGCTCAAGTATATTTTTTTATGTGTTCTTGAAGGAGGCCATGCTAGGTTTGTATAGCTCAAATTCAATAAAACCCTCATTTAAAAAAAAAAGAGAGGTTGGTGTTCTTGAACCTGTGAGAGTTCACATTGCAGTTGTCGTGTAGCTCTGGGTCCATTGCCATGCAGAGGAGGGGAAATGCATGTAACTCCTAGGACAGGTGTATGACCTTTGGAGGTCCTGGCCAGTTGAGATGGGAGGATTGTGGTCCCAGGGATGTTCTTCAATAGGTGTCTGATGCCTCCAAGTGCCCTGGACTGTCCTCCTACTGCCTGACGTTCTTTAGTAGTGCACCAAACCCTCTCCATCTTCACGGCTGATCTCTACAGCTGTTTCTACTGTGACTGCTTCTAGCACCAGGGTGTGATGGTAGCACAGTCTGAAAAAAACAGGTTCCCTCTCAAGACGGTGACCAGCCACAGCTCTCTAAGACTTGTCAAGGAGTCACTGTCTCACCAAACCAACTGAATCTGAGGCTTGTAAGAACCACACGGGTTTGTCCTGTGGGTAGGGCTACTCATGTCTTTACCAGGGACATCTAGTTTATATTTTGGGTAAGGCTTCTGGGGCCCTATCTCCTACCAGGGAGTCTGGAGCTATGTGTTGCTTTCTCCCTTTTGCTGGGTCTCCCACTTTTTCTCTACTTCCTGGCTTTCCTAACATTTCCTTTGCAACTGCAGATACTCTTCCAATATTTCTGTCTTTGGAAGAGTTTGTGTCTTGCTAGTAGGGCTCTTCTTGTTCACCATGTCACAAGGATGAAGCTTCTATTATACCACCTCCCCCGCCAAAGCCTTCAACTGTTCATTGGAATTTTAAAAGTAATAACCTTACTCCCAGAAATTTGCCTTAAGGAAACACCTAGAAATCGTACAAAGATTAAAGTTATTCATTTATGGTAGCATGGATGTAGAAGGGAACTGACTATGTAAATTAGTGCACAAACCCTTCAGATCTTCAGAAGATGGAAACAGATCTGGAATCCCCTACTCCTCTCTGGCAGCTGATGATAGTGACCAGGGAGCAAGATCACATGGTTTCGTCTCAGAGCAGGGTCTCTCACTAGCAGTGTGGCCTCAGGCGCATTGCCAAGTGCTGTAGGCTCTGCTTTCTCATCTGGGAAAGCTCAGTGTTGTGGGGACTCAATCAGATGATGTGTGGGACATGGCATTCCCTCTTCTGCTACGAGAGGAACTCTGCTGGAATTTACTATCCTGTACGACGCAGCTTTGTGGGAATAAGCGTGCTGTGGAAGAGTAGGCAGGTGAGCACTTCATTTTTGCATCCTGTGCATATATACATTCCACATTTGGACCAATATGCCAAAATGCCCTTGTGTAGGAAGTCAGATGGTTTTAGTCAAATCGTGTATTTAATCAAGTGCTGGGAGTTTTCTGTAACCCTTGGGGATACTTTCAAGTCCCTTATTTATTCTGTCGTATATTTACTAGCCGGGCAGCTGCATATTGAGCAAGCTGTACCAGTGAGGACTAAGACAGCCACTCATGTCGTAGAGATGATGAGGACTGGGCATAAATTACTCAATCAAATCGCATAAGAGCTGGCGAGGGGCAGTGCAGCTGCCATGAGAGTGCAGAAGGGGCCTGGCCTGGAGCCTGGGAGCCTCTGCAAGGAGTCCTTTGGCCTGAGAGGGGACTAATTAACAGGGCCAGGAGGAAGGAGGAACAGAGTCTTAAGGCCTTGAGACACCACGAGCCCTGAAAGGTGGATGGCTAGGAAGTCCCTCGGATAGTGATGGATTTATCACAGGGGGATACCTTACAGAAGCAGAGATGTGGCTAAAGTGGCCAGCCAGCCAGATACTTAAACAGAGGTTAGGTTTAATGAAACTATGGAGTGAGCTTGTTTCACTAGTTTCTCAGAGAAAACAGACCGGGTGGGCCAGAGTATTTAGAGACACTGCTGGGGTACCCTGTGTTCATCCAGGGTAGGGGTGAGGTAACTGGTGTGTAGATGCTGCTTCAGCTAAACTGACATCCTGGAGGGGTGATCTAATTTAAATATACGGAACTGCCCTGCTAACTCTCATTAAAGAAACAATGCAGTCAACACGGTCAGCTTAGCCAACGAACACCGCTGGTGTAGGGTAGGTAAGCAAACTGCACCAAAATCTCTTTTGGGAGCTTCCTGGCTATGTTGTTTCTGAAGCATCGTCTATGCCGGATGCCTAAGGCCCAGGGCCAGGAGACATCACGGGGTGAGTATTCTCTCTTGCTTTGTTGGCTACGTGGTGGTCTTGTCCATCTCACCCAAGCAGACCCTGGGTAGCTTCAGCACTATGTGTCTCAGATGCAGCCTGAGTAATACAGGTGCCTCTTTAGCTTAACCTTGTACTTTCTGCAGAGGGGAGGGCTGCTAAGGTTAGGGGAAGACAGTGGAGGGGACTTAGCAGGCCTTGTTCACAGTTGTGTCCCCAAGCTGGTGGTGTGAAGTTAGTATCCTGGCTAGAGGTCTGGGGCAGGCTGATTGTCTGTAGCTCTCACTGTGAGAGCAGTAGAACAAGCCTAGCAGTTGTTATTCTAGGCTGGTCTGCAGAATGAAGCAAGGGTCACCTGCTCAAGGGAGGTGATCAGTCTCCCATGATGACTGTGTACCTCAATTGATCATACCCACTGTGTACATACATGCTCAGGGTGATGTGTAAGCACTGATTAGAACTGTCACTCTATCCCAACAGCTGGAAACTTTTATTGCTTCAGGATAAGTGTGTGTGTGTGTGTCTGTCTATCTTTAAGGTCAACAATGACATTGAGTACAGCTCTTTTGGTTTTGTCTGGTTAACATAGCCATTTATGTCCCTTCAATCTGCTTTACCCTGGTGTGTGGAGGCTGGACTTGACCTGTACTGTGATGCTGCCCCCAGTGGGTGGTGGTGGAGGTGGCCATGTACCTCTCAGATTAAGCAGATAGACAGGAGCAGCTGTGAAGCCATCCCTCTGTGTATAGCCTGGTCTTCTAGGATGGACCCACTACGTGTGTGAAGTGTTTCTTTCTGAGTGACCATTTGTTGAACTCAGACTCATTGAGAATGCAGAAAGGGCCTTTTACTAGCTTTATTTCAGTTGCAGTGCGTAATAAAACATTAGGATAGATGGCAACTTGAGGGGGAAAGAGTTTATTTCAGCTCACAGCTTCGGGTTCCAGCCCACCATAGCATGAGGGAGCTTGGCGGAGCTGGTTGAATCACATCCAGGCAAGAGTAAAGAGAAAACGAATGTGTCTACATTCACCTATGCTCAAACCACTTCCTACAATTATTTTCACATTCTAGAACCTAAATCCAGGGAATGGTGCCTCCCACAGTGGGTAGGACTTCCCATCTCAATTAATATAATCAGGACAAATCCTCCATAGACATGCCCACAGGCCAATCTGATTTAGCAGTCACTCATTGAAACACCTTCCCAGGTGATTCTTGATTGTGTGAAGTTAATAATTAACACTACCCAACACAGGCTTTCTAGAGCTAAGAACATGAAGGAGGAGACAATGAAACCACAACCCAGGCACTTCTTCCTGTTCTGAGAGACTGAGTGAAACTAAATTTAAAGATAATGGGTTAGTTGGTTTGGCAAAGAAAATTTTAAAATAGGGGAGCATTCAGGCTGGGACTGAGAAAGCATCTGTGATTATTCTTAGCTCAGCACCACTGAAGAGAAACCTCCTGACATGTGGGACAATAGGAAAGATGTGCTGTTAGAAAAATCCCATCCATTATAGTCTTCAGCTTGTGAGCATCCAAACTCACTTAAAAGCACAAAGCCTGGGCAGAAGTAGTTCCCTGCTTCTCAAAAGCAGCTGCCTAGGAAAATGTTTTTCAGGGTCAGCATATGGTTACTGATGGGCAGCTATGCTCTAAGGGAGCCAGGTTCCACACTGAGCTGGTGGTAGAGCTTGGCAGTGGCGTCCACATAGTATTGGTTTTGAAAGTATGAACGATGCAAGAGGGAAGGGGTCATGGAGAGAAGTTGAAGCCATGCAGTATGAGATAGGGTAGGGGCCCTGGCAAAGAGGCCCTAGGAGTCCCTTATGTGAAGCTGTGAAGGTGAAGCCTAAGTTGCAGTGGTGACTTCAGGACCATGGGATGTCCAACGAGAAAAGCTACAGGCATGGAATGAAGCTGGTCCAAGAGAGAGGCCACGTGTGCTGCTGGAGCAGAGCTGCAGGTGTGGGGGCTACCCAAGCACTTCAGTCAGTGTCATTATGAACCTCAGATTCCAGACACCAAGCTATAAGAGTTGATGGATTTCGGTACGGCTCTGGTTTGATTGTTCCGTGTTATGCTCTAGTTCTTACATTTTGGATTAATCAGTGTTTACTTCGCACCGTTATATGTTGGTGTATGAACTTGGTTTTCATCTTAGAGGAACTCACAGAGAAAAAGCTTTGGTCTTTTCAAGGGTTGGGATTGTTAAAGCCTATGGGATCTTTCAAAGTTGGGATTGTAAATGTTTTATAACACCGTCATGAGTCTATGGGAACAAGGACCAGGAGGTTATGGCTTCAGAGGGATGCTTTTGGGGGTCAAGTTGATGAGGGTGTGGGATTGTTAAAGTTAACGTTAAATGTCAATTTGATAGAATTTAGGCTCACCTAGGAGACAGTTCTTGAGAGGGCCATGCCTGTGGGGTATTATATTGATGGCATTAATTGGTGTGAGATGACCCTTCCTGACTACCTCATGGGCAGAGGCTCTTGACTATAAAAAATGGAGAAAGTGAGCTGGGCACTAGATTGCATTCATCCTTTATTTACAGATTGTAGATGCCAGGTGGCCAGCTGCTTCAAGCTCCTGGTGCTTTGACTTTGTCACAGTGGTGGACTGCACCTTGAATGGTGCTTTAAAATAAACCCTTCTCCTTAAGTTGCTTTTGTCAGGGTATTTCAGCATAGCAACAGGAGAATAACGGAGTAACTGGGGTACAGTGTCAAGAAAAGGAAACAACGAAGTTGTATTTTAGAGTGTTTCAAGACAGTGTTTCACTGAAAAGTCAAAGAAATGTCTCTTTTCTGTGTGAACTTCATGTTAATGAGTCATAAGTCTAGTTGAGACGTTGTGGAGAGCACAAGCCACACAGTCAGAACTGCACAGAGACATTGGTCCTGGACAGATCATGCAAATGTAGGACTGAAGCCATCACTCATCCTAAAAGGGAACTAAGCTGAAAATCACCATCAACTAGCATTCTTGGATCAAGATGATGCCCATATGGCAAACTGTTGTCCCAAAGCCTGAGAAGACAGAGATGAGCATGGGGGTCACTGTGCAGCCACAGACAGAAATTCACATAAGCACAATGTGCAAATGACAAAACCCAGCCTCCCTGTTTTTATTCTTTGCATATCTTTTAGACCTTTGTTCAAATATGTTCCAAATGCATCTCACTGACCTCTTGGATGTCATTAAATGAGCCTGTGAGAGCATCTTCCTCTGGACAACAATGTTCATGATCTGCTGACAATTATGACTCCAGTGTCACAAGGCTAGTGTGCCTGCAGGAGACAATGGCTCTTTCTTAGACCGTCAGTGAAGTAGAAGGAAAATGGAAGCTAGCCAAGAGTGTCAGGATTGACCCTTATGGAATTAGCCCTGGCATAGGGAATGGAATCTGGGGAGTGGCTCAGTGGCAAAGGTCCTATTATGTAAGCATGTGAACCTGAGTGCAGATCTTTGTACTCACTGAAAAGCTTAACATTTGGGTGTGCCTATAAACCCAGCACTGGGGAGCAAGTCTATCCAAAACGGTGACTCTGGTTCACTGAGAGACCTTGTTTAAAAAAAAATATGTGGAACACAATAGAGGAAGACACCTGACATTGACCTCTGGCCTCCATACATGTACACACAAGTACATAGGCATGTACACACACACACACACACACACACACACACACACACACACACTCACAATGTGAACATTCGGGATAAATCCTACATAAGTGGTTTGGATTACCAGCTGGAAGTTTTCTTGATATGAAGAGGAAAGAGTGAAACTTCATTTGACTGTGTTGATCTTGAGGTGTCTCTGTGCTAGCTACAGAGGAAGCAGTAGGGCACGGAGTCAAACCTGTTGCCTAACATTGAGAGAAGAGGTTCAGGTGTGGGGAAACAGGGGCACCCACCAGTAGGCTGGCTTGGTCAGGGAGAATACCAGAGAGCCACTGAAAGAAACTAAGAACAAGCTGTGTTAAGCAGAGAAGAGGAAATCAGGAAAAGGAGAAAATAATCAGTGAAGTTGCCACAGAAACCATCACAGGACTTCTGAAAGATGAATGGTGTTTTTCCATCACGGCAGTCAAGTGAGACAGATGTACAGAATAGTTTTCCCCTACGTTTAACTATAAACTGCTGAGGAGTGTTAGGCATGAACTTGAATTGCTGAGCTGGTGACCGTGCAAATGATCATGGAAATTCCTGAGTTTTGATGACTTGATATACAGCCTTGTGAATGGATGATCTGAGAGAAATGTGTGGAGAGAGATTCAAGGTCACAAGGTTACATTTCCAGATGTTCTAGTTTCACCCATAATGCAGAACAACCTTTCAAATGCTTTATTTGCACAGCACTTTCAGCATATCTGAAATGATATCAAGAGAGCTCTGTCTTAACACGGAGTAGCAGCACATCTATGGAAGAGCGCTAAACTTCCGTTTTCAGGCAGCAGTGAGCATCTTTCCAGTGCATGATATATGCAGTCAGTGGAAACAGTACTTTGATTCTGATGTCTGTGAGTTTAGCACATTCTCTTACGCTCCTTCTACATTTCCTGACAAATGTTCCTGTTTTGGCTGTGACTACATAAAGATTATAGATACATTTTCAGTTAAGTTAGATGAGCTAGATGAGCCAGTCTTACAATCGCCTTACATTAATGTCAACTTTATCATACTTGTGCCTCTGGCCTTCACTCATATTCATTTAATTTCACATTTCCCTTTAATTCATGGACTTCATAAGATTCATAAAGTACAACGTGAAACAAAGAATATTCATTTTTATTTTATTTTTTTTATTCCTAAGAGTACTGCTGGGTAATTGGAGTAGACTGAGGTTAGCGCTGCAGAGGTCCTAGAGAGTTTTCACCTTAAACTCTTTATATTAGTTGGAATTGAAAATAAAACTTTCTACTGGGTAAATAGAGCTTTATTCCCCAAGGAAAGGATAAAAGACTCCACCCCACTAAGGAGTCACCTACTGTGAGAATTAATAGGTCAGACTTATAATTTATCTTGAAGTTGATCAGACATGCGCACTGATTTAGTCAGGGGTCGTGGTAGCTTATGCTAAGGTTATAGAAAACTGCTGATCCCAGGCAATGTGTGGTAGAGCTAGAGTCTGTGGAAGAAGTGCCCAAGAGGCAATTACGTGAAGCTGTGAAGGTAGAATCTAGTTGCAATGGAGCCCATAGCATGTCTGGGAGGGCAGGACAGTGAGACATTTACTGAGGAAAGCTGTTGGCCCAGAGTGGAGCCAGCCCAAGAGAGAAGGCTATGCATGCTGCAGGAAGCAGTGCTCGGAAGGCAGGGCTGATCAAATGCTCCTTCAAAACCTAGATGATTTTTATCATGTTACAGATGCTAGACATGGAGCTGCAGGATTAGATGTTTGCCGTTAGGTTCAGTCCGTCCCCAGTATCCTGAGGATTGTGGGCTTATCTTTCATCCTCACACCAACTGCTCCAGACATAGTCTCCAACCCTTGGAGCACAACCTTGGAGCAGAACCAGGACAGCCCGGATTCCAGAGTCTCCACTGGAAGACAACAAGAGTGGCACAAATATAGAAGGAACCTGAAGGTGTAGGTGACACCGTAGGAGAAAAATCCATTGCCCATAAGCTTCCACAGTGAGGTTGTTTGTTTTTATACATCATTTTTATTTTAAATATTTTTTGTTCTTACTTTTGCAATTTGAAAAATAAGTTGGATGGAAAGGTACTCAATGTTCGGGCCTTGCCTCTGCAGCCTCCACCTCCAAGTGCCTTGGTTCTTGACGGGAATCTCACTGAGCCAGACCATTTTATCCTTGGGGTGCTGAGACTTTCACCCACTTGAGTATTTTGGAAGCTTTGCTTCCAGAACAAATCCTATGAGTCCTGTGGCCAAGTATAATCCTGCTCACCAGGGAGTGACCCTTCCACTTTACAGCTAATCTTCATCTGACCCATTTGTGAATTTTGCTCTGAGGCCATTTTCACTTCTGTGGTCTCTGAAGGTAGCCCTCTGCCATGTTCCACAATACCATAAGCAGTGCATTAATGTCTGCCTCAGAGGGTATTTTCTCAATATTTATCACGTGTGTGCACTTGACTTCTTATGTAATAATACTTCCTCACTACATATTTCCCTTTTTGATTGGGGCAAACCCCCCCCAGGGTATAAAAGCTGGCTTTAATGTCTGCCCTGGACTGTGACACTCTCCAGGCTGATAAATTTGGAGCAACTACCTAACCATCAAATAACATTATCCAGACTTTAAGTTAGAATTAAGTTCTGTGCTTTACAAGGTTGTGAGGAGAGAGTGAGGTTTATGTGTGTGACCCCTGACCTGTGGCAGGTGATCCACATTGGATGTTTCCTTCTTATACTTTTTGGTCAGATTTTTGGGTGGGGGTTGTGAAAGTTTTTCATTATACTTGACATGAGTTATTTCTTTTTTTTATTTTTTTTAAATTTATTTATTTTTATCTCAATCACAGGTTAGGTACTTTGAATCCCAGGCGTAG
>CM053762.1:14296438-14332481 GCA_028658305.1 Pachyuromys duprasi
TACTGATAGAATTTGTTTAGGAAAGAAGAGAGGTAAATGTTTTCCCACACAGGTCTGTATAAATGGGGGCTCAGCACATGACTTAGGAAATGTGTTAATGGGGAAGGATTTGAAGAATGAGTAATGCTGTGTGGGGCATGTTCCCAGTGGCCCTAAACTCTGGTCTCCTTCTCAAAGTAGGACTTGGGGGCTGTACTCTCAGTCAGTAGCTGTCTTTAATGTTTCCAGAACCATCCTTCAAGGAGCAAGAACATATAATGTTTGCTTGTCCCTGGTCTGGGGAGAGCTTCTTGCCATTCCCCAGGTCCCTGGATTTTGGGCTCTTGAGGACAAAGCGGTTCCTTTCCAGAGCTGGCTGGCTTCTGCACTGAAAGCAAAGGAATTTTCATTCAGGTTCAGGTTTAAAAGGCCCTTGCAGTCCAGTAATTTGGCCTATGGTTCCAGAATACACTGCTATGCATTTTGCAAGCTACCAAGAAACAGCCTTCTGTCCTGCTTAGCAGGTGGGGGAGGATAAAAGAGAGAGATTTCCTTGAAGTGGTGTTCGAGAGCCCAAGTCTTATCCTAAGGCATTAAATACTCCATTCTCAAACAGCTAGGAGGGGATGGGACAGGGACACTCTCAGTGATGTGAAGACTGAAGGTGGACCTCCACCTCCCCGCCTAAGATGAGGGGGTCTCAGGCTTTTCATAAGAAACATATTACCATTGTTAATTATATGCATCCTACATTCAGAACTTCCTTTCCCAACTACTTCCCCTGTGTGCCTGTGCATCTGAACACACATGCATGGACACACACACACATCTATCATGACTTTAGGTTATGACTTTCTATACTGTCAGACCCGGGATACAAAATTCTCTCTTTCTCTGAGACCTTGGCTTTTGTTTTCCTCTAACTGCTGGGCTGAGTCCATTCAGCAATGGAGGGCAATATGCCCTACACAGTCTGTGGAATCCAAAGTGAAAGAGAGATTTTGAGTGTGGTTTGGTCCTGTCTGGGTACCCAGCCCATCATGGCTAGCTTCCAGAGTCTGTAAACATCATTATCTCCCTGGCGAGGCATGGATTCAGAGAGCAGAGAGATTACCATGGCATGCGTTTTGAAGCAGAAGCTTTTTTCCTTCAGATCCCGAGGAGAGTGCACACTTGTGTATATGTTCGTGTAGCACGGGCTACGAGCCACGTCTACATTCCTCTCTTCGAGCATCCACTTCTCAAGAGCTTCTAAACAATGGATCTGCAAGATGAGTGTGCACACATGCACCCAGCTTTTTAAGGGTGTGGACAAGCTTATATGCATGTGTACACTCCCATGTGTGTCTGCACGGTGGCCAGAGGTTGGCATTGGGCCTCATCTTCAGTTTTTCTCTGCCCTGTTGTATTGAGATAAGGTCTCTTACTGAACCTGGAGCTTAATGATTTTCCTGGACTGTTTGGCGGTGAGCCCCAGGGATCATCCAGGTTGTACTTCCAAGCACTAGAGTTACAGGTGCACGCTGATGGGCCTGGAATTTTTTATGTGGGTTCTGGGCAATTTAACTCAGGGCCTCATGCTGGGGCAGGAAGCAATGTGCCAACTGTGTCATCTCCACCCACTCCACCCCCTTGACAGACTCCAGATTGTGAGGCATTGGGTGTAATCATCTTGGCTCAGTAGTGTCTTTAGACCACAGTCTGTTATCAGCAATGGGCATATTGGACCCATGTCTCATGGCTGGCATAATCTCCTGTGCCATCATGGGTATTTGGTTTGATTAACCATGGCTGGAGATCTCCCAACTGGAACAGGTTCCTTGGAAAGGAAGGACCAAGGCCAAGGGCAGATGTATTTTTCAGATTTTTTTTCCCTTTTGCTCCCCTGGTCTGTGGTCGTGGTGTGTCATCTCAATTTATGCCCCTATGAGCAGTGTACTTTGAAACCTTTGCTGGACCTGGGGGATGTGACATCCATTATGAGTTCTATTCTAGAGTTCTTGAACTACAACTGCCATTCTTGTGATTTTTAGGCCACCTCCTATGTCCTGCTACTTCCGTCACCATCAAGGAGAAGCTGTTTGGTGCATTCAGGTACCTGGGCTCACTGGCTGGTAATGGGGGCACCAGGAATAAAAGCACAGGTGGGTCACAATGACCTGATTCTTAGTTGTAGGCATCAAGATGTTGGGAATCGTCAGAGTGATACAAACCTGGTGATTAACAGTCTGTCTGCAATCAGGTCTGTGTCTGCAATATGGTGGAAGAAGTATGTGGAACAACAGGCAGCAGGCAGTGATGATAAATGCCCGGGAAGATTTATAACATCTCACTCCTGCCTGAGAAGAGCGTGGAGGTTGTGAGCAGACTAGTTGAAGGGCATTTAATTTAAGACGCCCTGTCCTTGCCAGTGGGAGGGAACACATTGTCTGGGCAAAGCGCACTGTGAGCAGAGCATGTGTTGACCCTACGCTGAGAGCATGCCTTTCCAACCCTGCTGCCTCTTGACCTTGTCATTGGGCCTGGAGACAGTTCCGTGATGAGTGTCCCACAAAGGGAGGTCTCATTCCTCAGAAAGGCCATGACATAGGAGCTCCTCTGTGAGTACAGCTCTAAAGAAGGGCACAGGGGAAGAAGGACCAGGCTACCTGACTATGTCTGCAGCTCTGTCTTTTCTCCACATTTCTCCTGGCCAGCCAAATCCTGCTGAAGATCTTCAGCAGCCTTCTGCCCCATTCACAACATCCACTATCGAGCTCCTGACTAACGCCTTTCTGACAGGGCTGGGTGGAGTCTTCTCTCTTGGTGAAGATCAGTAAATGTGGGTTTAGAGAGTGTGTATACTTGAGAGTGCATGCTCACTCGCTCACATGCGTGTGCATGCTGGGTGGGCAACAAATGCCATGGAAAAGTAGACATTAAGGAAGACTCTAATACAGCAGGAATGAGGCCCATATGGAAAGGCCCAAAATTGGAGATATGTGCACAGAGGTGAGATGACTATCTACACGTCACAGGGAGAGAGAGGCTGGGACAGATCCTTTCCCTAGAGTTTTCCAAAGGAGCCAGCCCAACCCAGCTGCCTGCCCTCTTGAACTGAGACCCTCAGTCTCTGCTGTTACATAGCTACCAGTATGGGGGCACTTTAGTTCTAGGAACTAAAGCCAATGCGAATTAGGATAATTGTTTTTGTGTACCCAATCTGTTGTATTGCGCACCCTGGCATATGCTGGGAGCCCAGCGATGTTTGCTGGATGAACTTGGTGGTCCAGGAACTGTAGCTTTAAGCCACATCACCATGCCTGGACTCTGAGGTTACCTGGCAACAACAGGGCAGAATTTCCACATGATGTGATTGCCGTGTGGCTTGTCTTCCTTTGGAGAAGTTTCCAGAATAATGTATTTCCATCAAAGCTGAGCCTAACCCAGCTACTGCTTCCAAACCCACTGATGTGTGTTGACTTTATCTCAGGCAGGGGCAGAAGCCAGTGTGAACTGGGTCTTATGGAGATCCTGAGTTACCAGTGGCTCTTCTTGGAGAGGCTCTGTCTGTTCTAAAACCCAGCCCTTCCCTCCCTGCTGGCAAAAAACCTTATCTTTCCTCAGGTTCTCCTCCTCTTCCTCAGAGGTTGGCTCAAAGGCCACCTCTACCCTGTTGTCCTTCTGCAGTCCTTTGTGTAGACTACTCCACACATCTTGAGGTAGGACCAGCTCCCCCCAACTCTTGCCAGACACATCCAGCAACATTTCCTGTTTGAGTCTGGTTTTCAGCCTGTGTCTTCTGGATAGGTTTGTTGCAGTTAGAGCATTGGAAGTCCAGCGTTCACAGCTCATCATTTTAATTCACACAAAATGCCACAAAGTTTGTGCTTATTCATTCTCTACCACACAGTGTGAATGTGGCTAGCATAGTGAGCTTGGCTCGGAGGCGCCCCTATCTATTGCTCTCTGCCTATTTTACAGGCTCCTGTTTCTCTCTAACTCTCCAGTGTCCTGGTCTTTCTGCATAGGTAGAGTGAGGACTTTCAGCTGTGTTGGTCTATAGTAATTTTTTCTTTCAAGTTTCTCTCACAGGCAGTTCTCCCTCCCAAATTTATAAATCTTCCTTGGTATCAATTTTGACAGTCACATTGACACATGCATACAGGCATCTTCAGAAGTAAGAGCCCAGCATTCCTTGTTACTTTTGGATGTTGATTCCATTCTGAGGGTTTGACCCCTAGTAGGGCTTGTAGTGTGCAAGGCATGTGGGAATTCAGCAGGGACCCTCAGGAGAAGCTCACAGAGGTGAGGTTATAAGGTCATGGTGTTGAGTGACCTTTCTGACAATGCCATTGACCACACTTGTGGGCACTGCCCTGGCCTTGAGTCTACTATCTGATCCCACCTATGTGGCACTGCCAGGATCTTGCCTCATTAGCATCATGTCCTGGGATCTGCCATGTTGGCTCTTCTAGTCTGGCGTGGTGGGGGCAGGAGTGTAGCGAAGCCACAGGCCAGGCTTTGACCCAGTCACATGTTCCCTAGGTGTGTGAATGAAGCAGGATGCTTGCTGTCTACTTAAGGACAGCCTGGCAGAAGCAGCCTTGAGTTGGGCACACAGGGGCTCTTGCTGCCTTCAACCTGCCCACGTTCTAGAAAAATCCATCCCACGTTTGGCTTTTCCTCAGTGCACCTGCCTGGGAGGGCATGTTCTTTTTTTTTTTTTAGTTCAAAACGGTGTTTTATTTTTATATCAATCACAGGTTAGGTACTTTGCATCCCTGGCATAGCCCCCTCCCTCTTTCCTTCCCACTCTCCCCATCCCTCCCTCATCTCCTCCCAGCCCACTCCAAGTCCACCTACAGGGGAGGATCTCCTCCCCTTCCGTCCGACCCTAGTTCATCTTGTCTCCTCAGGGCTGTCTACAATGTCCTCCCCTGGGATCTAGCCAGGCTATTACTCCCTGGCGTTTATGGGGGAGAGTCAAAGAGCCAGCCATCAATTTCATGTTTGAAACAGTCCCTGTTCCCCTTACTAGGGTCTTCAGTTGGATATCAAGCTGCTATGGGCCACTTCTGAGCAGGGGTTCTAGGACATATCCATACATGGTCCTTGGTTGGAGAAACTGTCCCATAGAAGACCCCTGTGGGGAGGGCATGTTCTGTAAGTTGTTCTCAGGCTACAACTCCAGTGCTTGCCTTTGAGGAAAAGGAGGAGGAAGAAGAGGGGAGGGAGGGAGAGAGAGCAGGAGAGAATATGAATATATAGCATTACAAATATGAATGTGAATGAGGACAGAGAACAAGTGTTTGTGACTGTGTAAATGTGTGCGGATGAGAGTGCAGGCCTGAGTAGTGTGGGCAAGTGGATGTGACCTGAGCATGCATGCGGATTTAAGCATGTGAGCAAACAGAGGTGTCATGTGACTGTTGGAGTGTGAGTGACTTCTGTATTAAGAGAGAGTCAGTGTGTATAGTGTGTGAATGAAGGCACGAGTATGTAGAATATTTGTGTGTGTGCAAATACGGGGTGATGTGGGATTGTCTTCTGTGGTTGTGTGCTCAAACACTGCTGAGCATGACGTCAGCACTCCCTCACGTGGGTAGGAGCCGAGACCTCCCATTTTACACCACAACTGAGTCAGGCAGCTCTTGGTTCCCAGGTTCTGTATCCTGGTTCTGACTATCTGCGTTATTCACGTTTCTTGTCACTGTGAACACACTATGTGAAGGAGGAAAGACTTATTTTGCCTCGTGGTTTCAGGGGCTAGACTCCATTGGGCCAGTAGGCAGCCCCATGGTGGTTTGCACCATGGCGTTTGCAGCAGCCAGCAGCTGCTTGCTCTCATCTGAAGATCAGAAAGCAGAGATGGGATGGGGCAAGCTATGGACCTCAGGCCTGCCCCCGGTGGCCCACTTTCTCCATTGAGAAGCTTGCTTCCCAATCTCCCAAAACAGTGCCGCTAGTTGGAGAGTGGTGTTCAAATTAGTGTTCAAACATATAAGTGTGTGTGTGTTATTTTATCTTCAAACCTCCACTTGAGATACCTGCCTGCAGTGCTGCAATAAAGAGCCCCGGGAGCCAAATAGGAGGTGAAGCGCTGTCTGAACCAGGTGCCAGGAGGCCCTGAGCCAGCCCAGGCTAGGAGGAAGACTGCCAGCTTGAGTAAGGCTAAAGAAAATGCCCAAGGCACAGACTCAGGACCAAGGGCAAAGGTCTAGGTAGAGCCTTGTCCATACTAGGTGGATTACCTGGTCCACAGTTAGAGCCGCGGCAGGACTTCCTGAGGCACAGCCGGAGCCTTGGCGGGAGTCAGGAGAGATGTCAGAGGGGTGGCATGGTGGTAACCCATTGACAGTGGCCCTGTGATGTCAGATGAGGATTTGGGTTGAATGGAGATATATCACCCATCCTGGGGATTTCAACAGGAAAGGACTCCGGGGGCAGCTCTGTGGGCAGGAGCCAAGCCCTTCACCGGACTCTGAGAACAGGGCTTCCGCAGGGGCTATGTGCACCAGCTGGGAGTTTAGCTTAAAGATAGAGCCTAGTGTCTATCTGTGCTGGCTACTGCAGCAGTCACCTTGTGTCTTAAGGACAGATTATCCCTTCAGTAATGTGGCTTGTTTAGCTGAGTGTCACTGCTGTATTCTGAAGAAAGAAAAAAGGTTTCAGTATTGTGGCTTTATGTTTAGTTTTTCAACAAATTACCTGAAATTGTTTCCAAAGTTGAATTTTATTGTCCATAAATTGAAAATGTCATCTTGAATTATTTCTTTTTTGAAGACCGAACTATCTTAATTAACCAGGTAAATTAAGAGAACGCTCTTCTAAATGGGCCTTTGTCACCATGCTCATCACAGTGGACGGCAGGGACCAGCAGGAAGGGCAAGGCTAGCTCTGGATGTTTCGTGTCACCTTGAATGTTGATGCATGAGTACTGGCCATTACACCTGTATCTCTCAAACTCGAAAGCAAGACTGAGGGTACAGCTGGGTCTTCCCAACCCAACAGGCTTATCTCTGGTCAGCCCTCAATATCGCTGTTTCGTGGAAAAAAAAATCATAGTGGCATGCTCCTCTAATATCAGCAGTCTGAAGGCTGAGACAGGAGAATCGTAAGTTCATGGCCGATGTGGGCTACAGAACAAGTTCAAGGGCAGATGAGCTTGCATAGCAAGACCATGTCTCCAAACACAAGGACTGGGATGTAACTTGGTGGGAGAGCACACATGTCACACCCCAAAAGAAACTCTGTTCATCCCCTCAATGTCAAACAGATCAGAAATAAACACCGACTTGGATGAGGCTGCAGGTTAGACGGTATACAGCATTCAGGAAGCTTGGGATGCTAGGTTCCCCAGGGAGAGTAGACTGTCGCAAAACATCACCTGGGAATCATCTCCCTGTAGCAACTGGAGCTGCTTCAAGACCCCAAGAGTCTCTGGGAAGGGATTCTGAAGGGTTTAGGAAGGAGTGACCAGGGAGTGCAGGCATCTACAGATAGCCCACCTGGTGCCTTCCGCCACACACCAAGGTGTGGTGACAGCTGTTCATGTGCCATTCCAGATGTTCCCTGATAATGTCCCTAGCCTTTCTAGGAATGAAAGGGCTGGTCACCAGCTGTCAGACATCACCACCACTGTCCAGGAATGCCCTGCTCGTCCTCTCCATGACAACGGCTCCCACACAGCCCTCTGAGGAAGTCAGCTCCACTTGTCAAGTTCTTAACCTGGCTGGCTCCCTAGAGCAGCTGCAGCAGGTGGCCACAGACCAGGGAACGAATGTCCACAGAGACTCATTGTTGCACAGCTCTGGAGGCTGGACTTCCAGGTCAAGGTGCCAGGAGGGCTGGTTCTTCTCGGGTTCAGCGGAGGATCTGCTCCACGGCTCTCACAGCTTCTGGCTGCCATCCACAACCCTTGGCTTGTATCGCAGTCTCTCTGGTCTGCCTCCATCTTCACACAGGCTGTTTCTCTATTATTACTGTGTGTCAAAATGCCATTTCCTTTCTCTGAACAATTCTCATTTTGTTTTTCTTGTTTATGATTTTATGTGTGTATGTGTATACATGCGCGTGTGCCTGTGTTGTGGGAGTG
The DNA here is from genome assembly GCA_028658305.1 of Pachyuromys duprasi. Lineage (NCBI taxonomy): Eukaryota > Metazoa > Chordata > Mammalia > Rodentia > Muridae > Pachyuromys > Pachyuromys duprasi. The sequence goes on from CM053762.1 coordinate 14,304,495, forward strand.
TGTGAAGGTCAGAGTGTGTGGGCGTCTATTCTTACCTTCAACCTGTTAAGGCACGATCTCTCTTGGAATTTCTGCCCTATCTCACATTCCAGGGTAGCTTGCTGGTAAACTTTTGGGTGATTCTCCTGCCTCTGTCTCACATATTGCTGTAGGAGTGCTGGGATTGCAGATGTGTACCAAAACATCTGGGCTTTTAGTGTGAATTATAGGGATCTGGTTCTGGGTTTGAGGTTTATGTGACAAGTGCATTAACCCTAACCCACAGAGACATCTTGCCAGCCCCAGCGTTTTCCATTGTCTTAAAAAGGCATCACCCACAGGGTGGATCTACCTTAAATCAGGCTGATCTCTTGAGACCTTTAATGTGGTTAGATCAGCAAAGCCCTTTTAAAGCTCAGTTCCATTCACAAATCTAAGAGCTAGACCCACATCTCACAGAGGTTGAACAGTACCTTTACTGGAAGGTGCCCAGCATGGCACATGTTGGAAGGGTGTCTCGAGGCCTGGCAGAGCCTTCTTTGCCTTCAATATTCACTGCTGGGTCTGGGTAGCCCTGTTTCTCCAACATCAATGGCTCTTACAGGGGCCCCCTTCCCCTACCGCCCTGAGACTTGGGCTATGGTTGAATCTGGCTTTGGAAAGAGGATGACCTTTATTCTGCATTTTTTCACAGTGCCTCTTGTGGACTGGGCTGTGGCTCAGCCTCTTTGCTGCAGCTCTCTCTGACGAGTTTTACCCTCAGGGATATATTTTTTCTAAGCCAGGAATGGAACAAATACTAAACAATTATAGAGAGACTTAAAAAATTCTTCACAACTGTGACATTAGAAAAAGTATGAAAGTTAAGCTAAAGCCTAGGTTATGACGAGAGCAGGCACATTCCCTTCTGAGTCTCCAGGGTTAGGAGTGGTTCAGAATTGGAGCTCAGGGCTGTGGATTCAGTGTGCCAGTGGTCATGCTGCATGTTCCCACTAGGAGGCGCTCTAGACACAGTTTCAGCACACAGCACCTTCAGAGACCTGCCACCTCTGCTTGATGCTGGGCACACAGAGGCAAGAGGCTGAAGCATCCAGCCCCCAGTTTACCCTCATCAACCAGTTGTAAAGCAGGACTCCGTATGAAATCAAGTGTGGCTTACTTCTCCTAAAACTCTGTCCTATTTCGGGTTCTCTGGAAGAGCAGGAAGTGCACTTGTCAACTGAGCCGTTTCTCCACCCTGTCACCAAACTTCTGTTTATTCGGTTGGGAGACCCCAACCCACAGAATGTTATCACTCAGATTTAGGCTAGATCTTCCTATTTGTATCAACCAATCTGGAAAATCTCTTGCAGAGATATTCAGAGGTTGATAACCATGGTGATTCCAAACCCTATTAAACTGTCAAGCATGATTAACCATTGCAGCATATGTTCTTTATACAGCTTCTTAATAAAAACAACACTCTGGGAAGATGAGCCCAAAGCCCCGGATGCTTAAGCCTGAGCAAAAAAGAAGAACTTTTGGATCCTTGCAGAGACAGTAGAACATGCAGTCTGAAAGTCTCGCCCCGGAAGTGCATAAAGTGCCAAGAAACTCAGTCACATGACTGATTGTATAAAAGCAAGAACTTTGGAATAAAGTGAAGAACTTTATAACACTTTGCAATGGAATGGAATATCATTGCGAAATGTTTTTGCAGTTAAAAGATTTATCCAACCTAAACATAATTTTTCTTTTATAAAAGAATGTATTTTAAAATTTCCGATCTTTTCTATGATGACAAGAGGGTCTTGGAATATGCTGCCTGGGATATATTTCTGCAGAAATCAATACATTTAATCCAAACCTTCGAAGTTAAGATGATATTTAGCCAACATGTGAGAAATATTTTTTGGAAGGAAGCTGGGCTATGGAGAAAGCATTAAAACTCCCATAGCCGACGTCTGGAGATGCTATTTGATTTTGCTGATGACATCTATATGTGCCACTCTTCTATCTATGACTGTGAGGAAGCAGAATTTTCTAATGTAATTCAATTTTCCAAATGAAGACTTTGAACACATTTGTGGAACTAGAAAATGACGCTTAGCTTTTTAGCTGATGAGGGTAACTGGGTGATACTAGACAATGCTTATCCACTCCTGGTAGACGTTGTCCTGTTAGGACCTTACACACAGATGCTGAGAAAGCACCATGTAGCCCAGGGCCTGGCTTTGGGGTTCCTTGGAATATAGCACTCTGGCTTTTATGTTTAATGGTTACAAATCCTAGATTCAGTTCAAGTTAATAGGCCCTGAGTGTTCAGATTGGGCATGCACTGGGGCTGGAGCTGGGAGCACACAGAGGGGCAGGGACATCTCCTCAAGGGAATGCACAGAACAGGAAAAGCTCCACACAGTCTGCCAGGTGACAGCTCGGTAGGAAAGAGCTCGTACTGCTCGGCTTGCATGAAGGTGACCTTCAGATGTGATGTCATCACCTCTGGTCCTGATGTGATGCTGAGGTTGAGAGGAGGGGAGGTACTGGCCAAGGGGATGAACACAGGTACCATACACAGGCACGCTGTGCATGATTTGTGTAGGGCTTTCTGAGTCCTGGTGCCATCCTGTGTACATCCCTGAGACCCTCTGGTCTGGGCATGCTCAGGGTAAGCACCCAGAGGGAGCAGGGCTCTGTGCGCATGTGAGCAGGTTACCCACCGTAGAGCTCATCTTCAAATCTCATTTCTCTGCTACAGTCTGGCCTTGCTGTGGCACCTGTGTGCAGATCATCAGAAGCAGAGAAAGCTTAGCCAGGTCTGCAGCTGGAGGATAGAGCCTGGTCTCAGAGATGATGGTGCCCAGTGACGGTGCTCCAGTGGCGGGGGCCCAGTGACCTGTCCTTGCAGAGGATGCTCTTCAGCCAGCACCCTGACAGAGGAGGAAAGATTGATCAGACAAGACAGACTGTGACATGAGGCCATTGCCCAGGCTCAAAGGCAGCTCAGCTTCAGGGACAGAGTTATCCTGCCAACGACATCGCTAAGGATGTCTGCTCCTCTCAGCCAGCTTTGGGCCTGCACAGTGGCTCTGTGGTGGCAGCTCAGGGCTGCTATAACATACCATGTGGCTGCCTCTTCCTAAGAGCCCCATGGCCTGGTCATCTCCACACTTTCAAATAACTTACAACACTGATTTAGTTATTTTTTATAGTTTAATAACTGAATCAAACAGAGCATACCTAGGGTTAATATTTTAATATAAAACATAGAGGACTTCCTTGTAAAACAAATTTTACAGTCAACAACAACAAAAAATTCTCAAAAGTATAGACCCCAAGGTATTGTTTTGTGATTGGTTCTTTCAACCGAAAGATTATACACACATGTATATATAATTAGTATACACACATATATATGTATATACACATATATCTATACACATATATGTGTGTATACACACACAGTTTGGGTGGGGGAAGCTGGGGTGATAATTTGGTGAGCAAAGTGCTAGCACGAGGGCATGAAGACATGAGTTCAAATCCCCAGGAGCCACTTAAAGCCTGGCGTGGTAGTTTGGATCTGGCGATCCTAGCTCTCCTGTGGTAGATAGGAGGCAGAGACAGCATCCCTGTCTGATGGCTTGAATGAGAATTGTCCCCCATAGTCTCCAGTATTTTGAAAACCTGTTCTGCAGTTGGTGGCACAATTTGAGGAGCTTTAGGTGGCGCGAGGTTGCTGGAGGAAGTACAGCCCGGCAGGCAGGTTTTGATATTAAAAGCCTTGCGCCTACTTCCACTTCACTCTCTGCTATAGTCTTCTTCTGTCTGAAGGTGTGCGCTATCAGCTTCCCCTCCGGCCACTGTGCCTGCAGTTTGTTGCTATGCCTCCCACCACAATGGACTCCTACCCTCTGAGAGTATTAGCCAAAATAAACTCACTCTTTCTTACACTGCCTTTGATAATAAATTTTATCACAACAACAGAAAATGTAACTATGACACGCCAGAAGGTGACACACCACATCTCCTGGCATATACAGCAATGAACCAGAGACCCTGCCTCAAGACAGGTGAGAGTCAAAGACTGGCACCTGTGGTTGCCCTCTGACCTCCACATGTGCACCGTGACCGCCACATGTGCACCGTGACCGCCACATGCCCACACTCATGCAAACAATGTGCTCACACACAAATATATGTGAACGTGTATCACATATACAAAAAATATTAAAAATCTTTTTTTGTGGGGGGGGAAGACATAGCCTGGGTGGTTTTACTCTACTCCTATGAGAGCAGAGAGGGGACATGAATGCTAACCAGGCTCCGGTGATGACGAGGTTATTTTGATTTAATTATTAGTTCTGTGGGCTTTAACCACTAATTATTGACATTCTACTTTCTTCTGAAGTCTGCAGATCTTTACCAGAATTGCATGATTGACAGATTCACAGTAACTCTGGAAACAGGCGTTTTCGAGCCAATGGGAATTGTGTTGCATGATCTGGGTTTGGGAGAAACCACTTTACTTATAACCAGTGTAGGTTTTAGTTATCAAAGGCCCCCCTGTCCCACCTTTGCTTTAATTAATATTAATGAAGGTCGGTAGCCAACACATAAGTTGGAGCACAATGGAACGTGTGCTATTTAGACTACCTGAGGATTTAACCATCTGTGAAGCCAGTGGCATGGATAATAGCTGGCACAGGGGGCCACGGTAGCTACAGAGGAAGGAGCGGGTGGGCTCAGAGCTCCCGCAATGAGCTGCTTCCTCAGTTCTTCTCTGGAGTCTGGAGCATCTGTGGACAGAGCCTGATGCAGAATAAACACCCAAATCACCCTCTCTCTGAAGACTTTGGATTTTCTCAGTGTCTTCCTGTTAGGCTCTTTCACAGTTTGGCTCAAGAGAACGGAGCTGATGAGTATGTGGTCCTCAGGGGCACTGTGCCCGCCCCCCCCAGGAAACCCTTCTCCGAGATCCCCCTGCCCACAGCAGTAAGGTCTACTGTTAAAAGCCCAGCTTCCTAGCCCTTGAGCTAACCCGAAGCATGCCAAGGAGAGCCTCCTCTGGGCTGGTAGACCTAATTAGGTTTAATTAATGAATTCCAGGAATAGCTAAAGTCCTGGAGAACCTCCTGGGCTCTAGGGAAGATAGAGGGGCTCCCGTCTCCCAGATATGTCATTAATGCCTTTTATCACATTGTCAGCACAATCACATCTCTCCTGCTCCATTTTTCTTTGATCGTTGAAATGAAGCTTTGATCCTGTTTCTCAGTTATCACTGAAGGAGTTCTTGGACCATTACTGCCGGAAGGTAGATTCCTTCAAAGAGCCCTGAGCAGTCCAAAACTGTGTGCTCAATGCAGGAGCCTTGTGTCTGGGAAGCCTGGGCTCTGTGCCTGAGTGTTTGGTTGGAGCTTGAGGCAGGAGTGAAGGCGGTGCTCACTGGGCCAGTCTCTGCAGTATGCTTGACAGCAGTTCTTACAGATGGCAGTGGTGAGGGACTGTCACCAGCTCAACTCGGATACCATCTTCCTGGGATAGCTCAAACCCTGGGTGGAGAGCCAGGCTCTGTAACAAGGGCATTTGCGGCAGACAGGGTCCAATCCCTCCCACCCTATGGGAGGTTCCTAGAACAGCACTTCCCTGGAGCAATGCTTCTTAAATTGAGTTGCAAGTCTGTAAAGGGTTGCCAAAACCAAGTATGTGTGTGTGGTGGGGGAGAAGGTATCTCTAAAAATTTGTCAGTGATAAAAGGTTTCTAAACATGCTGTAACCAAAAATCAATTAAAAATAAAACGCTCTATGAAGTCAGGGTATTTCTGGCGATGTTTGCCTGTGCTGTGCCATATGGCTTCACTGCAGCTTTGATTCTGAGCACACAACACTGCACAGAGCAGGCTGTTCCACTGCATGGGCTGTTCCCCTGTGCAGTGTGGGCAGATGCTACTAGAAACCCTTCAGTGCAGACTGAAGGCTATTGCATCCTATGGCTCTCAGTGTCTTACTGTACATGCCACATCTTCCGGCCTGCGTAGAAACATCATGGTTTAATATAGAAAACAAGTACACCCTTTTTTTTTTTTGCATGTATCAGATTAATTTATCTTTGGAAGGTATTGTGGTAGACAAACAAGCACCTCATCTCATTAGTTTGCAAATTTGCCTTCACTTTTAATAAGGGGAATTACATGTATGACAAAGAAGAGTTTTTAAAAGTTTCTTTATGGTTTGTTATCGATGTTTTGCTTCCATTTTTATTGTATTGACACACACCAGTTTTAGATATTTATATACAATAGGTCTTATAAAAATTTGGGAGGCAGAAAGAAAATGTGAATTGAAAAGGCTTAAGAAACTTGGTCATAGAATGACTCAGCAAAGCATGGGGCTTGGGATGAGCTCTTCATTAGAGGGTGTGGATGGAGAGGGGTTTTGGCAAAGTCTGGAAGGTTCTTTAGCATTGGCATGCCAGCCCTCCTGGATCTCCCTATGTGTTCACTGACCAGGAAGCCTTCCCAACCTTATTTCCTTGTTTCATGGGTATTTGCAGAGACAAGCACAGTTGCTCAAATCATGGCCAATGTGGTATGGATGTCTCCAGCCCCTTCCCTTCCTGGAGATCAGAGGCAGAAGCTTCTAGCCTTCTGATCTCTGTTGGATTACTGAAGACCAGTCCCTATCTTAAAGTGCCCATCCCTCTCCTCCGGGTACCATCTCATTTGCCTAACAGATGCTCCATCACTGGTGAAATGCCTAGGTCTTGTGAAGTTTTAGACTCTAGGCCAGAAAGCAGGTTGACCTAGAACTTGCTATTGAGATTAGAGTGGCCTCAAACTCACAGAGACCTTCCTGCTTCTGCCTTCTGGATGCTGGTATTAAAGGAACTCACCACCATACCCAGCAAATCACACAGCTTCAGAAAAAGCCATGGTACCCTAGTGAGGGCTGTGAGCTCATATTGTTAGCCAGGCCTCAGCCAGAACTAGCCAGCTCAAGAAGAGCTGCCCAGAAATGGCTGTGGCACACCACTGCCTTGCCCTTCTCTGCAATGAGACTCTAGAGGAACGTTCCCCAGTCAGGCCCTCCCTGTTTTTTGTTCCCTCTGTTCTCAACATTCAGGAAGGCTGGTCTTGGAGAGACAGCCTTCAACACACATGCTGTCTGGAAAGGAGTGGAGGAGGGTATCTGTCCACAGAGCAGCTTCAACAAGGAAAAGCTGAACATCCCCCCTCCCCCCAGGAGCATCTGGCCTTGGCCCTTTCCAAGTGGCCAGCTTCCTTGAGGAGCCAGATGCCAGGGAGAGGATTCTTGCCCCAAACAAGCCCCCTTCTGGTTATGTTGGTTTTCAGAGACTATCTGTTCTGTTTTTCCAGAGGTAGAGACAGCACACATCTGGCTTTAAAGCTCATCTTGACATAGCTTAGTGGTGGAACAATTACCTAGCATGTGGGATGCTCTGGATTTTATTTAATCAATCAATCAATCAATCAATCAATCAATCAACCAATAACAAACTTAAAAAAGCACATCTGGTTGTTGGTAGTCAAGATGACTGGCAGGCCTGTCTTGGCTAGGGCTGCCTGGAAGGCACAGGAGCTCTCCAGGGCCCTGCTTAGCTGCTCTCCAGGGTCCCCCTTTTCTCTCCCCCCACCCCAGCAGCCTCCCAACTGTCTCTTCTTTGAATAAAAGATGTAGCAGCTGTTTCCACAAGAGTTCAAATATAGCAGGGGGTCAGCAAGATGGCTCAGGGGGCAGACAGAATGCTTGCTGCGTAAGCCCAGAGTTCTGAGCTTGATCTGTGGGACCCACACAAAAGCAGAAGAAGAGATGTGACTCCTCAAGGTTGTTCTCTGACCTTCATGAGAATGCCTGTACACGATTAACACACACATGCACACACACACACACACACATAATAATGCAAAAATAAAAAGACATGAAAAAAACACAGCAGCGATCCAACGGGAATAGAGGTAAAGAGTTACTAGGCACCACTTCACCAACCAGGTTTTGACTGACTCATCTTTTCACTCTCCTGGGTCCTTCGTATCTCTTCCTTGGCTGGGAAAATGCTTCTTCAGACTGAGGCGGCCTTTGCTCTTTCTAAGTTGTCCTCCTGCCTGACCGCCACCATGGCTTTGGTCTTTTTGTCCAACCATTTGCTAGGGTCCTCTTGTAGTACCGTCCATGTACTAAGCCAGCGCTGCTTGGTGCTGCCCCTGAGCAGGAACTGAACAGCAGCTGGGTTGGCTTAGTTCAGACAGAGATGAAGTCATCCCACCTGGCTGCTTCCCCCATGCCTCCCAAAAGGGAGAGAAGAGAAGGATACACACTTCATGTTTGGGCTAGGGCCTGGGACCTGGGCCAGGTTGAGGGGGAAGAGTGGTAGGGTGGGGTACAGTTAAAAGGCTGGTGTCAGACCTGGCTGCTGTTGGGGAGAGTGACCTTCTGAGTGTGTTTGGTGCCTCACAGTGCTGGTTAAAAGCCTCTCTTCTTTCTTCTCTCCTTCCATCTCTCTTCAAAGCCTTCTTGCAACTTCAAAGCCATTCCTCATCCTGTAAGCTCCCACTCAGAGGACTCCAGAGCTGAGTTCCTGTTTGCAGGAACTGGGACTTGGGTAGATGCTCAAGAGGAACAATCTGGTGGATTTTCAAGCTGGGTGCGGGCTGTGGTGAACAGCTGTGCTTTCACTGTGCTCTCCAGGGAAGTGTGTTGTCCACACCCCTCTTGTCCCTGCTCCGGTGTTCTGTGTCCTTTTTTTTTCCCAGAAGGGTTCTGGGTGTCCCCAGCACAGTGTACACAGTGCCTTCCGTGGAGGTGCTCCTGACACAGGGTACCCTCACCTGCCAGGGCTGAACTCAACACAAAATGGAAACTGTGTAGATGGTGTTTTTGACTAATGATGCTGCCCCCTTTTAGGAGGCTTGGTTTAGTTGAGAAAAAACGGATTTGTCTATTCAGAGTGAGGAAGCTAAGGGGCCATGGCCAATAACGGTTGTTTCTCGGGCACTCCAGGTGAAGCTCTCCAGAATGTCAGGGCCTGGGCCACAGCAAGGGCAGTAGCTGTAGCTGTGTGGAGTCTCTGAACTCTACTCACAGGCTCTGTTTTCTAGACCAGGCTTCTCTTTCCAGCACCTCACTCTCAGCCTGACCGTCTCTCTTTGGTTCCAGCCAAGAAAAAGAATAGTGATGTCTGTGTTCTGTGACTATCCTGGGGGCCATGGCTCCCTCTGTCCAGGGTCCAGTGACATCGTAAGATGATGACTGTCATCTACTTGATGGATGTGAAGAGACAGCAAGCTAGAGGGCATCCCATCCCAGGCCCTGCCCAGCCTGCTGTATGTTATGGATGAATCAAGGTATGAGAGTGAACAGAGCCTGAGACACTGGCCTCTGACAGATGGTTCCACCATGACATGCTGGTCTCCTGTCTTTCTTGTTCTGATGCATAATTTGAGTCAGGTATTAAGACCTTGGCATTTTTTTTTCTGTAGCTTCTCTAGTCACTCTGCCCAAACTGGGACAATTGTGCTGCCCCAGTGCAGAAAGGATAGAAAGCCACGAAGCCAGCCTTCCCGCCTATAGCATAGGAGAGCCATTCACAGGGAGGGTTCCAGGAAGTGATGTTTATGTCTGGTATAGGATCTTCTGGCCTTTTATCTATTTACAATAGCATTAGCATTGCCATTAAAGCTAAAATTAATATTAGTTATTATTAATATTTATGAACATCAAACAGTTTTCAATTGCTACTGTGTTAACAACCAGTTTAGTTGTGACCATCATGCAATTATTTTGAACTAACGTATTAGCGTTAACAACCCATATTGATGCAACACAAATACTACTCACTGACTGCTGGATTGCTGGTCTGTGGTCCACTCAGCCCACTTTGTGGCAAGACTGAAGGTGACCATGACTGTCCTGGAGCCCCCACGACACTGTGAAGTAGAGGTTTCCTCCTCAGAGTCACTGCCCTTCCTGCCGTCCCCTCGGGTCCTTCCCACACCAGTGTCTTTATCTCCTTTCTAAGCTAGTTATTAGTTCCTAACTACTTCTATAATTAAAGAAACTAGTTTCAATTGGGAACACACAGGCTACAACCATGTAGAGACCTGCAGTAGGGCAGAGGTATGGGAAGATTCCCTTGCCCGGGAAAGGCCATAAGGTCATGACCTCAGACAGCTAGGGTCAATGTGGGAAAGTTCAGGGAGGGCCTGGCTTCTCTCTTCATGTGATCCCATCACAAAGGTCATAAAGATTGCTCTGCATTGAGGGGAATGGCTGCTTGATCCCAATAGCCAGCTCAGGGGACACACTGACCACAGCTTAGACCAGTGGTTTTCAACCTTCCTAATGCTGTGACCCTTTAATACAGTTCTTCATGTTGTGGTGAGTTCCCAACCATAAAATTATTTTAGTTGCTACTTCATAACTCTCATTTTGCTACTGTATGGATCACAATGTAAATGTCTGTGTTTTTCAATGATCTTAGGTGACCCCTGTGAAAGGGTCATTAGACTTCCAAAGGGGTTGTGACGCACACGTTGAGAACCACTAGCTTGGACTTTGCTGATGACAGCACTTGGTTGTCTTGCCTGTTCCTGGACCCTGGGACACAACTTCAGGTGTCATATTGCTGTTGAGACTCTGATCTCCAGAGGCTTTACCAAATGCAGCCACCAGGACCCTCTATACTGTGTCCCCTCATACTCTGCCAGCTGTGCCGTCGGAGCCATGGCCCTGAGCCGGGCAGTTGCACCAGCCTTCTACTGTACCCCATAGCAGGCTGCATGGGAACGTTTCCCTGTCCCTTCTCCTCAACCTGCTTCAGGCTCCAGCCCTAACATGGAGATTGGTGTGTGTGTTGCTCTACCTCCCTGTCTCTGTGTTTGGAGGCATGGGGGGCAAGCAGGCGAGCTGATTCTGTCTGAGTTAAACAGGAACAGTATCCTTTCAGTTTCCACTCAGTGCAGCACCAAGCAGTGCTGGCTTGGAGTGCATGGTAGGGTACTAGATAAATAGTTGTTGAATTAACAAACTAATGAGATAAAGAGCTTTTTTTTTGTTTCTGATTTTAAAGCAATAGAGTATTTTAAGGACCATTTAAAGCTTATGTTGGAGGCTAGCTGTGTCTTTCTTGGGAGGCTGCCAAAGGCAAGATTAAGGACAAGCAGCATCTCCAGGAAGCCGGAGCCTGGCCACTGCCACCTGCTTGTTGTCAGTCACCTTGGAGAGGCTTCCAGAGCAGAGTCAAGGGCAAGCAATGATTCCAGGAAGCTGAAGGCTGGCCACTACCACCTGCTTGTCAATCACCATGAGGAGATTGCCTGGCTCTGGCTGTCGATGTTTACACATGTATGACAGCTTCATAACAGCACTGGCATGGTGTCTAAGCCATGATCTCTCTGCTGGGCCTGCCACACCCCTGTGAACCCTGAGATTGAACAGCTTTATAACAGCACGGGGAGTGTGACCATGCTGTGGGGGGAATTCTTTCCACTGGACTGCTGTATGCCACTGAGCTCTGGAGGTTTAGGTGTAGCCCTTGTCCGCATTCCTACAGAATCAGAATGCTTCTGTTCCCATTGCAGCATTCACTGAACTACTGTGCCGTTTCATGAGCTGTGCCAAGCTCGGGTGCTGCCATGCGCTGGCTGCGCCTCCTTTCCTGCCATTTGTTGAGGAGCGGGGGAGGGGGACTTTTTGCTCCTGAACCCAGGGTGGCTTATTCCACCAAGATTTCCTCCTCGGCTGTCTTGTCTGGTCTCAGTGGGAGAAAATGTGCTTAGTTTAGTCCGTCGGGACTTGAGGTGCCAGGTGGGTTGGTCCCCTCTTAGGAGCCTCCCTTTCTCTGAGAAGGACAGATTAGAATGGTATGTGTGTGTGGGAGGAAGTAGAAAGGCAGGGTTTGGAAGAGAGAAGGGAGGGGCTGGGATCGGGATGTAAAATTATTAAATAAATATAATTTTAAATTAGGGAAAAAAAGATTTCTTGCTCTCTCCTCTTTTCAAAAGTTCATTTCTTTGAGCCAAATTTGTGTGTTTTGTTAGAGGAAGAGGTCCCCTGAGCTGGCATTCTTACGTGGTACCCAGTCTGTGGCTCTTGCCTGGAAAGAAGGGGTTGATGGTGACAAATACAAGTGATTCTTTAAAGAGAACCCTGCTGGTTGGTCTTAACTGTCAACACAGCCTAGAATGACCTGGGGGAACTGAATCTTACTGAGGATGTATCTAGATCAGGTTGGCCTTTGGGCAAGTCTATAGGGAATAGTCTTGATTGTCAGTTGTGGTGGGCAGTGCCACACTAAATATGGGCAGAACCTTCTATAGGTCCAGATAATAGGACATGAGGAAGGAAGGTTTTGCCCCTTTGCTTGCTTGATTTTCACTCTCACTGGCAAGTTCATCTACCTTATTGCTGCTCCTGATTCATTCTCTAATATTGGAGCCAGCTTCTTTGGGGTTCCAACGTGGATTGAACAACAGATCTCCATGAATTCCTTGGGCCTTCAGTGCTAGGTTGGGACAGCTGAGAGAAACAAGCCTTGTGGACTGAGAGACTACTGGGTGCCCAGCCTCTCTGGTATGAGAAAGATTGTTGGACTGCTCTGAACATATTGTATAAATTAATTGATAAGTTTCCGTATTCATCCTGTCTGTTCTGTTCTATAAAATACTAATTCAACTTGGATGTAGCTTTAATGCTCTCTCATCTTTCTGTGGAGGACAGCCAGGGTCATACAGCTGCTCATAAAGGTGGTCTACACAGTACGAGGCTTGAGGAGAGCCACATCAAAGTGCTCCAGACACCCAGGTTTGTGATAACTAATCTGTGTCTTGGATTTCAAGAGGGACAGCTCATTGCTAGTACAGCTGCATCTGGGACAACATGCACCAGCACATAGGTCCACATGTTCCCTTCTCAAAGGCTGGCTCACCTGGAGTATAATGGAGAGACCCTTTAATCTTTCCTTCCCTTTGGCCCTGAACATGGCCATAAGAGCTGGGGCCCCATGGAGGGGACAAGGGTGAGTAGGAGAGTTACAGCGGGAGGTGGGTGGTGATGATGGGTGGTGATAGGTGGGTGGGTCCCAAGAAAGGCCTGGATTACACTAGGGATCACTGGCTTGTGAGATGGCTTCAGTAGCTTCATGACAAGGCTGGGCTGTTGTTCTTTTGAGCATTACTTGGGAAGCATGCTACCTGGCAAGGCAGATCATCTTGAGAAGATGAGGGCTGTGCAAACCTCCCCCTGAGGGATGCGCTGTCCACACCAGGGAAAGACATTAGGGTGGGCCTAGGCACTGGGGACCAAGGAGCCAGTAAGGAACGAGGCAAAGATGAGGCTGCTGCCAGAGAGAGGGGGGTGGGGTGGGGGAAAGATAGATAGATAGGTAGATAGATAGATAGATAGATAGATAGATAGATGTAGAGAGAGAATAAGGAAGAAGAAGACATGTGAAGAGAGGAGGCAGGAGGGAGCTCCAGCAAAGAGCACAGCTGTCTCTAAGCAGGACAGCTTTGACATTTGCCAAGAAAGATGGAGTCATATGGAAACCAGCTGGAAACAAAGTGGCGGACTGGTTTTTAGGCAGTATTCTTATTTTACTATTTATGGTTGTTTTATTTTTTTTCTGAACTAGTCTTTAGAGTTGCATAGAAACTTTCTAAAGTTGTGAACATGTGAATATGTCAAGTGCAGGCACAAATTTACCCACACAGACCAGTCATGGTCACATAAACACTGTCTGTGAGCCTGTTCCAACCACTGTCTCTCCCAGCTGGTCATAGCCTCTTGCATAAGCAAGTGCTGAAGTCCCACTTTGTCTGGTGGAAGTTCTATTCAACAAAAGCAGTGATGTGGTTGGTCAGCATGGAAAGCTCTGGAATCTTATGGGAATGGTCTGTGCTTGTGGGTTGCGGATCCTGTTTGATTTCCCAGGTGCTTTCTGGAAAGTAAAGTACCTGCATGGTTGTGTTGGGTGGGTAATAGCTTCCCTCCTACTGGCAGGAAACCTCAGACTAAGAGAATCATCACTTACCACTAGGACTAGACACGCAGATTTAGGGAGCAGAAGGTGTATTGCTGTAGGGTAATAGGTTGGATTGTGGTTCCTAAAAGTCTTGTCTGCTTGCAATCTCAAGGTATGACTTAATTTCAGTTAGGCAGGGAACTTGAGATGAGCTTATCCTGGGTTAGCTGGGCCCTCCATGCAATGATAAGTCCTTGTGAGGAGGAGGAGGAGGAGTAGAAATGAGTGCAAATGTAGAAGGAAGGGTCACATGATGATAAAGATACATTAGAGTGATGAAGGCACAAACCAAGGAAAGGGACTCAGGGTTATCTCCTGGAGTGTTCCTTGGGAGTGTGATCCTGTGAGGTCCCACCAACCGTTAGACTTTGGGCTTATGGATTCTAGACCTGTGAGAAACTTTTGACATTAAATCCTAAGCTGGAGCTGGCAAGATGGCTATAGTAAAGCTCTTGCCATGCAAGCAGGAGAAGGAAAGTTAGGACCTTCAACACCCACATGAAAAGCTGGGCAGGCGTAGGGGGCCTGTCTGTAATGCCAGTACTCAGGAGATGAAGTCAGGGAAACCCCAAAGAAAGCTGGGTAGCTAGACTACCCAAATCTGTGACCCTGACTCAATAAATAAAGTGGAGTGGAGAGTGATTGAGTAAGACCCAGCATCAACCATTGGCACCACATGTATGTGTATATACATAGACAACACCCTAGCGTACACACACATACATGAAAACAGAGAACCCTAAGTTTGTGGTGATTTTTAAGGGCACCTTTCAGAAGCCAGTGCATATGACCACTGCAGGTAAAGTGCCCAGAGCTCATACATATTCCCCACCACAAACCCTTTGCTTGTGGTCCCCTTTCCTGCCTGGCACAGGTTGGAAGTGGGCTCTATGTGTCTTGATTTCTCTTCCCATCTTGGTTTCTGAGAAAACTAAAGGCAAAGTTGAGAGTGAAACCACTTCTCAGAAATGAGCAAGGCAGACAGGAAGAGAGGGAGCTGTCATGGCTGCAGTGGGTTTAGCCTGACCCTGGAGGACAGAGGCAATTGAGACCCGAGTTCGAAAATGGTGGAGTTATGGCAGAGGAAGCTGCTGCAGGTTGGGCTTTGGAAAGCTGGGCTCATGGACCTCACTGAGCAGTTGGCTGTGGGCAGCTAGGCCGAATTGATGGATTTGAGAGAGAAACTCAATGATGTCCTGCTAACCCATCTTTCCAAACTGGCATCAGGACTCCACAGCTTGCTTAAGACCAGAAACTGATACTGACTGATGTCTAGCTGAAAAAGGCCTGGAAGCTTAGTCAAATCCTGAGCAAAGCAGAATTCTGGCAACTCCACCTGTTTGTCTGTGTCAAGTACATCAGGCCTGAGAAGGAGAAAGCCAAGTGCACATCTATTGATTTATTAGCTTTCCTGAGAAGTTTGGATGTCTAAAAAGTGGGTTTGGTCTCAGGTTTCTCATGATGAACATTTACACACACAGCAGATGCTTACTGGACTCTGATGATGTTCAAGGCTTTACTGTAGGTGGTTAGAACACGAGGCTCATTGTAGAGGTTTAGAACATGAGGCTCTGCTGTGAAGGTTTAGAACACATCTGCAAATGTCAGACAAGCCGCTACCTGGCTTTCACACAGTGCGTGTGGGAGGCAGACAAACACAAGACAACCAAACAAGATCAATATCACCGACTGCACTGCAACCCCCACACATTCCAGTTACAGGAAAGCCAGAGGAGTGATACTCCAGCTGTGGTTGTAACAGAGTCAGCCGAGAAAATGACATCCCACAAGGGTGTGTGGGAGGTGACTGAAATAATTGTGCAGAGACCCGGAAGAATAGCGTCCCTGGAGACAGAACGGCATCATGAAGACCCTGACTTCTCGGAGCATCGAGGATTCAAGGCTGGGAGGTCAGCCGCTGATGAGGTAGGTTCAGGATCATGGATGCCAGGGGCATGTAGCCTCCATGCTGGCAGCACTGCTGGTTCTGTTCTGTTGGGGGAACAATCCCAGGAGTCTAAGGAGAGTAGATGCTATAGGATGTGCAGAAAATCTTTTGGGAACCTGAGGCAATAAGATAGGGAGAACTAATATTATCCTGAGTGAGGGTGGACAGCTGGTATGGGGTGGGGAGGACTGGGTGTCAGATGGAGGAGGGGTAGAGAATCACTCACTATAAGCCATGTTGGTGCCCTGCACTTTGATGGAGGAGGTGGAATCCTGGGCTACTTTCTTGGGGAATTTCTCCTCAGGCACACAATGCATGGGAGGCCTGTTCATCTTTATGAGGTTTCTTCACGTTGAAGGTATTTCCTGCTTTGTCAGGCTTGCAGGTAGCATCTGATCAGGGTCCCACCTGCTCAGCTCTCTTCTCCCTGTTCCAGCTAGAAGGACCTCAGCGAGGTTTGCTGTAGCCCCCACAGATGGGAGAACAGAATGACAGTGAGTTTAGCAACACTGGAGTTTAGCATGTTCAGGAGATAGGTAGATCCTTTGCTTCCCACAACATCTACCTGTCGCTTCTACAGGAGGGAGCTTGTCCCTTTCCCAGGAGGAGCTTGGAGCCAACAAAGGTGGCTAGGCTTCTGGGCAAAGGAATGTGAGCGTGTAGAGGGCAGAGCACTACCATTTACCACATCTGGATGCTGAGACAAGAGACTCCTCTCAGGGAAGGAAGAACTCTGGCCTGGGGCTCAGCCTCAGCACTTTTCATTCTGTCTTGAGAAATCCTCTCACTTCTCCAAGTTCCATTCTCCTTGGCAGAAAGGTACAGACCCCATGTCAGGCCGTTTGCTGCAGAAGGAAGATGGAGGAGGAAGGAAAGGCTAGGGTGGGGCGGAGGACTTTGAAGATGCAATGCAGCCACACACCTTCCTTTGGCTCTTCAGAAGCAGAGACTGTAGAGCCTAAGGTCTGGCCTGTGACAATGGTGGGTGAGGAGGCTGACTGTCATAGGGCCAGCCATATGTACTATGTCCCTTATAGTGTCCAGGGCCAGGATGCATTACTCTTAATCAGGTCCAGAGCCAGCAATATGGAATACCTTAAGATGCATAACACTGAGATACCCTGATTGTAGTAGTCCTAACCGAGCCTTCTTGGCCCACAACAACTGAACATGCTGTGCAAACTTACGTGTTTATGCAAATTGCAGCAACCTAGATCTCTGCCAGTGCAACCTAGATTTCTGTCCACCACCCTGTCTTGCAGCCTCCCCTCCTCTGCTGCTGCTAATGGGAGATTTATAGACCCGCAGTCCCGCAGCCCCTGGCTTCTCTGTTGGCCTCTCTGGTTGGGCCTCTGGGATTCCTGAGGAGACAGTTTTCCTACATGGCTGATCCCTGGCTTAGTGAGCTGAGAGAAAGCCTTCTCAGGGAGCTAAACCTTCCTGTCTTTCAGTGTTCTGCCATTCTCTTCACAATTTAAGGATGTATCTCATTCTTTGTAAAGTCCTTCTTGGCTCTATATCTTGGAAAAAAAATGAGCTAAGTTTTCATTCAACAACGGTGGATTTCCCTCGAAGTGTCTGTACTCGACTGATAGGATTCTTTCTTGGTTTTACAGGGCTATTCCTCTAATACTGTCATCCTACTGTTCACTAATTCTTACAATGCCTTAGTGAGCAGGTGTATCAGGGTTATGGATTCCCATTTGCATGTGTAGGACTGTGCCATGGGGGGTTGTTCTGGAGTCTTGCTGGAGTGACCAACTG
This sequence comes from Pachyuromys duprasi, assembly GCA_028658305.1. Lineage (NCBI taxonomy): Eukaryota > Metazoa > Chordata > Mammalia > Rodentia > Muridae > Pachyuromys > Pachyuromys duprasi. The sequence goes on from CM053762.1 coordinate 14,322,200, forward strand.
TATTGTGACCTAAGATCTGCCTGGGTTTCAGTGGTCACTCTGCCCGTGGGGGGGGGGTGTTCTCGTTTAAGAAGGAAGAGAAAAAGAACATGTTTTGGGACTTGAATTTGCTAAAATGTACCCCTTTCCTTGTGTCCAGACTAAAGGAACATGGCTTTGCATTCCCATTCTCACCAGCCAGAGGTGGCTACCTCTCCCTAAGATTGCATGGAGCCCCAGGCCCTGTTCTATTCATTAAAGTGTTAATGGGGATAGGAAATAGAAAATTTCAAGATTTGATGAAATTAAGATTTTGCTGTTAGCTGGCAATAGCTCAGAAGAGGGTAGGATTACATTAGCCTGCATGTTTGAAGATCTGGAAGCAGAAAAGTATTGTGGCCTGTGCTAAGGAGACTTTGGGGTATAATATTATTTAAAACCAACCAGTTTACTGTGATGTTTGGGCTGAAACCCGCTCTTTCCTGGCTAATGAAACCAGAGCTCCAGAGCTCACTAATCTCTTGTTCTGATTAGAGTATTCAAGCGATTTCCTCAGAAGCAGGTCAGACCACCGCTGTCAACCTAGACTGGATCCCACTGGGTGGATATTGGTGTGTGTGTGGGTCTGCCTAGATAACCAATATTGGTGGTTCTCAGAGTGATGGGATAAAAAGTCACAGGGTGGACAGGGGTAGGGTGCAGCTTCCTTTTCTAGAGGGGATCCACAAGGCAAGAGTGCCTCTCATTCTGTGTCTCCCTCCTGGAAACTACAAGCTACACCAGCCACAGGGATGGTGGGAGTCCAGCTTATTACCTGTATAATTTATCTCAGGTGCTGTAGAAATATCCGAGCCACAGATACACACAGCTTCTCTTTGACTTATCTGGGAGATTTAAGCAAGCAGACAGGCTCATCACAGAGGCGTCTAATCTAGAGGTGAGATAATTAGGAAAAGAACGGGAGAGCCCAAATTAGAAAATAGGCCAGAGTGAGAAGTCATTCAATTGTTATTCAACCTAAATAACCAACAGAGATTCTCTAGGCTGGGAAAAACAAAGGGTTTGCAGAAGGACCCCCATGCCACAGCAAACCATGCACACGGCCAAGGGGGGAAGAGGCAGGCAGAAGTGTTCAAGGGAAAACATGAGAGGATTTCATCAGATATTTTGAAATAATAATCCCTGGCCACAAAGATGCATGAAGTGAAGTGCCCAGAAAAAAGCCACATCAGTGTTAAACATTCCAGAGAGATTCTTGACTGACTACAGAGAGCTGGAGAGTTACAGTTTAGGGCCAAAATTATCCTGGGACATCCCTGATGGGCACCCGTTGCTCACCTTTGTGTCTAATATAATGCTCTATGACTAATAAGTAAATTCTTTGGGGTTTACAAACAGATCCCTGGTTCTCACTGACTCAAAGCTAAGAATGTTATTGGGTAGTAATTGGGACAATAACAGGTTTATCTGCTTTGCTGTGTCCTGCTTGTCTGATATTCCCACCAATGCATTTGAAAAGTGCATTTATTTAGGACTTTCTTTGTTCTGTTAGTATTATAAAAAAACAAACAAACAACTTTTATGTATCATTCCCACACTGAAACATGGCATTTGGAGAAACTGAAATCTACATTTCTGAGCCATAGTCACTGTAGGAAACAGAGGGCTGTGAGGACCAGTTTATGTTCAGATTACATGTTTATACACTATGGAGATCTGGCATGGGCCAAGATGAGTAACACTGGACATCAAGGGGCCTATGAGTCGGGAAGAAATGGATACCTGTGTAACTCAAAGTGAGCAGTGATGTGCTGTATAACAAGAATATGAATATGAGGCTGGAGGACAGCTTATAGTTAAACTTCAACCCAGGAACAACCAGAGTGTCCAGCAGCTTTTCGACAGAGACAGGTCAGACCCTGCCTCTGGGCCGCCACCTTCATTTTGGACCTTTGATTTCCAGAAGTGTGAGGGTAAATTTCCCTGGTTTAAAACCACCAAGCTCTGCCCCAGGGGCATTGCAGGTGTGGCTGCCATGTCACTTATGCATCAGTAGGGGGCAGAGAGGAGAGAAGCTAGGTCTGTGCTCAGCATTCTGACTTATGAACATCTGAGTGATTAGTGGCCTAGCATTCCTTGGAAAAGGCAAGCCTGAGAGGACCACCAGGCAGGCCTCGATAGGCTCTCAGGGTGGGGATCAAGCCAGAGACTAGAAGAACCCCCACCTGAAACAGTGGCCCCAGGGAAAGAGCGAGCTCAACATGACCAGCAGATCCCTGCTGTGGGGCCTGAACAAGGAGATGGCTTGAGATGACCACCAGTCTGGTGCCTCATAGCCTTGGCGGGGCTGTAGCACTCCTGAGACCATTCCTGGGATGGCCCCAAACACTGAGAGACCCCGGATGCCACTGGGAGGAGCAAAGGGGTGCTGGAGCAATGGAGGAGAGAGCAAGACACAATGAGTGCGAGGAAGAGAGGCAGAACGGGAGACTCGAGGGTGGTGAGAACAGCCTGACGTGGAAAGCCGGTGATGCCACCTGCTGTGTGGCAGCCCGTCTGTGATGGAAGCTGGCACATGGTTCACAAAGGAAACGAACTGGACGTGGTCTGGGGTGTCCTGGAGAAGCAGTGTCTGAGGCCACCAGAGTGCTCATGTCTGTACTAGGGAAGGCAGATCATGGTGGCCAAGTCACTGCCGCCTCATGGATGTCTGAGAAACTTCTAGAATTTCAGCTTCATCTCAGGAAAATTAAAGGAGGATAAGGTCACACCTGAGCACTTTAAACAGAAAAGCATTCTCTCAATTTCCAGCTTCTTTGAGGAAAACTTACTTCATTTTTTCCCATCCTTGCCTTGGTGCTCCAACCAACTCCTTGCCTGCCACAACTCTCTGCATCTTTGTGGCAACTCCATTCACTTATCCAACCCAGTAGAGTCTTTCCTGGAGCAGCCTTGCCTTCAGACTGCCCGCTCAGCTTCCTCTACCCTCTGATGGTCTGATGGCTGCTATTTGCAGACAGGAGTGTTTGCCTTTAGAGGTCATCATCACTCACTTTAGAAGTCTGCTGGAGCCCTGTGTGCGCTGTTCCCTGCACTGGGGCTCCTTGGTCACAGACCCCTGCAGGGACCCAGGCTGCCCTCCACAGCAGGAGAAAATGTCTCGTTTTCAGGAAACTTTTCTGTGTACCTGGACACAGAAACTTCAAAACAGTAGGACTTCTGAGCCGTGTGCCAGGCTCTGATCTTCAAAGCTCAGCATATTACCGTTAGCACTCTAAGGAGATGCAAATTATAAGCAAGGGCTTTTGGGAAGTGACACTGGAGTTTTAGAAAGGTGTATGGGTAGCCCTGGATATGCTGTTTGGTGGGGAATGTTGTAGATGTTTCTTGTGAGGCTTAGGGTACCATCCCACGGAAGCTTCTGTGGGCCTCAGGAGGTGAGCAGGTGGGTGACCACAGGCCTGAAGTGTACTCATTGTTAGCTTGCTTCTGATTTTCAAGTTTGTCTTATATAGATACATAGTGATGTAAGAGGCCCTTTCTTGTTTTGTTGTTGTTCTTTTTCCTCCAATTATGGTGTCCTTTAAAGCAGGAATCACTTCAAGCAAGGGAAGGCAAGGCTGCACTGACTGTAAGGCTCCTTAGAGCCCCAAAATGTGAAAGTATTCGTGTGTTGCCAAGAGATGATAACATCTAGCTATATTTTCTAAATGGAATTCTCTGGGGTGCAACTCCTTGGAACCCATAGATACTAAAGCCCATCTTATCCCACAGAGACATGAAGACAGCTTTGAGTGACTTCCTAACAACTACCCTACCAACCAACCACCCAACCAATCAGCCAACTTACCAACCAATCTGCCAACCTACCTACCTTCCTACTAACCTACAAGTCACCAAATTACAAGAAATACATCAATTCTTGGATCTACCAGATGCAAGTAACTAACAAACAACTGATATCCCAACTAACCAATTAAGCAAACAACTAATTAACCAATTAACCAGTCTATCAACTGACAAATTAGCCAGTCTAGTACCTTACCTAATAGCCAGCCAAAAACCAGTTTTACCAATCTATAAATATATGAAACAACCTACCAGTTCATCAACCTAACAAACAAATGGTCAATCAATGTACCAATCCATCAATTGGCTTACTAATTAACTAACCAAGTAGCCTACCAACAGCTCTACTGATAAAGCAACCAACCTACCCATCACCCTATATGCCAACCAACCAATCAGCCAGTAAATCAAATCCTATCAACTACTCTACCAATCAGCCAACCAACTAGTCTAACAACTAGTCAACCAGCTAATTAGTCAACCAACTGACCAAACAAAAAAGTCCAGTATCTTTGGGGCTTCTTTTCTTTTTTTCCCAACTTGCTTTACTTTATTAAATCTTGCTTAATAAACAAAGCTTGTCTTTCCCTGAGCAGCGCAGAACAGTATATCTGAGCTGTTGCAAATTCTTTAGATGTCTCCTGGGGGATTCTTTTTTATCATTTTTTAAATTTATTACTATTAGTTACATTTTATTAACTCTGTATCCCAGCTGTATTCTGCTCCCTCATTCCCTCCCAATCCCACCATTCCTCCCTCATCTACTCCCTGCCCCTTTCCAAGTCCACTGATACGGGAGGACCTCCTCCCCTTTCATCTGACCCTGTTTTATCAGGTATCTTCAGGACTGGCTGCAATGTCCTTATCTGTGGCCTAGCAGAGCTACTCCTTCCTTGCAGGGTGGGGAGGTCAAAGAACCCGCCATTGAGTTCATGTCAGAAATAGTCCCTGTTCCCCTTACTAGAGTACCCACTTGGATACTGAGCTACCATGGGCTACATCCGAGCAGAGGTTTTAGGTTATATCCACACATGGTCCTTGGTTGGAGAAACAGTCTCCAATAAGACCGCTGTGCCCAGATATATTTGGTCTTTGCTCCTATCCGCTCCAGGTCGTATTAACTCCCCCTTCTTTCATATGATTTCCTGAACTCTGCCTAAGATTTGGTTATGAGTCTCAGTATCTGCTTTGATACACTGCTAGGTAGAGTCTTTCAGAGGCCCTCTGTGGTAGGCTCCTGTCCTGTTGCTTGTTTTCTCCTACATCCAATGTCCATCCCATTTGTCTTTCTAAATGAGGATTGATCAACTGACCCCGGGTCCTCTTTCTTATTTATCTTCTTTAGGTGTATAGATTTCAATATGTTTATCATATCTTATAGGTCTAAATAAGTGAGTATATACCATGTGTGTCTTTCTTCTTCTGGGATACCTCACTTAGAGTGATCTTTTCTAGATCCCACCATTTGCCTGCAAATTTCATTATTTCCTCGTTTTTAATTGCTGAGTAGTATTTCATTGTGTAATAATACCACAATTTCTGTATCCATTCCACCGTTGATGAACATCTGGGCTGTTTCCAGGTTCTGGCTATTACAAACAAGGCTGCTACAAACATGGTTGAACAAATGTCCTTGTTGTGTGTACTTGAGCAATTTTTGGATATATGTCTAGGAGTGGTATAGCTGGGTCTTGAGAAAGTGCTATTCCTAATTGTCTGAGAAAGCACCAGATTGATTTCCAAAGTGGTCGTACCAGTTTATATTCTCACCAGCAATAGAGGAGGGTATCCCTTTCTCCACATCCTCTCCAGCATGTGTTGTCACTTGAGTTTTTGATCTTAGCCATTTTGATGGGTGTAAGCTGAAATATCAGGGTCGTTTTGATTTGCATCTCTTTGATGGCTAAGGACGTTGAGCATCTCTTTAAGTGTTTCTCTGCCATTCTATATTCCTCTACAGAGAATTCTCTGTTTAGCTCTGTACCCCATTTTTTAATTGGATTGCCTAATTTATTACTTTTTACCTTCTTTAGTTCTTTATATATTCTGGATATCAGCCCTCTGTCAGATATAGTGTTGGTGGATCCTTTCCCAGTCTCTAGGCTGTTGTTTTGTTCTGACAACAGTGTCTTTTGATCTTTCGGGTTTCTAGTCTTCCATTATTTTATGAGAAGTTTAGGATACAGTTTTTCTTATTCTCATGGTTTCAATTCATCAAACACAATTTGGGAGCAAATTCCTTGCAACTCATGAGCACTTTGTGTTCCTATATTTTCTTAAGGACAGCACTTTGTGAATCCTGATGATTCAGATTTTCAAATCTGAATTTGACTGAGGCTCTACCTTGGTGTTTGGTGGGGCTTCTCTTCTGACATACTTGATGAAAATTATGATTTTTCTTCAGAGACAATTTTGGTGATAATCCACATCTGATCTTTAATCTCCTGGAACATAGAACCTTTATCAGGTACAGTAAGGTCTGCTGTCCATTTTCTGAGCTGCAGTGCTATGGTCTTGGCAATGAAGCCTTAACAAATGCCACACGACCCTGTCTCCTCAATATCCAATATCCTTTAATCTGCAAAGTTTCTACCTCTCTGAACAATCTGGGTAAATATCTAATTTTGTTCTCTGCCGGGAGCTAAGTGTGTGGATGGTTTGTTCTGTCTCCCATTAGCCTTTGCTGCATATGGTATCTCCCTGTCAAGTTTTAACCCCCCTGGAATCTCGTAATTCATTGAAACTCAAAATTTGTTCCTTCTTTCTCACTATAACTTCTGCAAAGATCTCAGTAGAAATTGGAAATGGGCAGATGAGTTGTTCTAGAGATGTGTTAAGCTTCTTCTCTCTAATGAAATGTGTTTCTTTTGCAACAATTTCTGTTTCATGGCATTCAATTTCTTGTCAAATGTGATAAACAACGGAATGAATGGGTTTTATATTAGCCTTTCATCACTCCGTGGACTATTTACGCTCACACAGCCTCTCTTACCGTCTCCTGATGCTTCATTTAGCTGAAATGGGAGAACAGGAGAGCCTGGCTGTGACTTATCTATGTAATATAGAGCCCACATGCAGACGCTCTTGCTCCTCAAGTACTAGTCAGGCTTGGTCAGGTACAGTCTCCCTGCGTGCTGTGTGACTCATTTAATTGCTATCTTAACTTTGTCTGGTTTCCAGGTTCATCCCAAGCTGAGCATCAGCCCCATCCCAAGCTGAGCATCAGCCCTCTGAACTCTGTGCTCTGTTACCACCTAGCCCCTTTCTCACACACTCACTCTCTTCTCTGAACTGCTGTCTTGGTCTATTTCTGTCTGGGCCTCCTGATTTTTGGTGTCTCTTTCCATTATGGGGTTTTAGTTGTACTTTGCAACTGCATTATTTGACTTAAGTATAATATTTACCTGTTGAATTATTCATATCAACTTGAAACTATCTATGAATTCCAAAGATTATTTTAGCAAGATTTTTCAGCCTTTGTTTAAGTTGTAGTTTGTCAATAAAATGTCTATGATTGGTCTTAGATTGTCTGAGGGACCCCAGCCCTGACACTTAGAACCAGAGAAGAGTCTATGGTGAGAATATGTTGATCCATTCTGATCCAATTACTGAGAATATTTAGCAAAGTCAATTCAAAACCTAGCATTCTTATCTTCTCTGTGCCATGTCTCCTTTTATCAGGGACTTAGAGATATAATTTTTCTGACACTTTGATGTCTCCTTCCTCTTCTGGAAATTGGTGTTGACATTTTTCTATAAAGACACTGAACTTTAATGTTCTTGATTCAAAGCTCAACTGAAATCATTAGAGAACTAGTTCATTTGCTTTTTGGTTTATAGCATGGAAACCAGCAATATGCTTATCCATTTCTTTATTAGACACTCCAAAAAAGCAGCTGGATAGCCTTAGTTTATTTCTTTGCTAGACTTTAGTTAAGAAAGTATCTTGTTATTTTCTGGTGTTAGGTGTTTGAAGTTGCCTCTTAACTACATCCCTTACAGGGGATGATGTGAGCACATGTATGCACACGCATTTGCATGCATGCATGCTTGCTTGTGTGTATGTATATTTGGATGGAGAAATGATTTTTAAAAGGGCTATTTCTATACTGGAGTGTTTAAAAAGGAATTCGCATTAATGTGAGGCTATTTTAAAATGCATATTTCTAGCCACATGAAATAGTAAAAGTTTTTTTTTTTTTTAACTTCAGTAGCAATTGCTGGAGCACCTGGGCAAAGTTTTTTTTTTTTTAATTCCATGTTTTACTAGCAAATGTGTTGAAAAAAGGTGCGCTCCTAAACCTGGCTCTTTCAGGCTGAGAGTTCCTCTGGCTCCCCAGACTTTCTCCATGGCAGTAGGGGAGGTTCCCAACAGGGAGTAGGCAAGGCAAAGGAGTTCCCTGACCTTTGTCAGCATCCATATCACAGTCTTTACACTCCTTCTGGGTATACTGCCTGCCACTCTGCAGCCTTTTCCTGTAGATTAGATTATGTCCCTCCCACAACCAATATGTTGACATTCTAGTTTCTGACACTCATGAACATGACCTTGTTTAGCAGTAGGCTTTTTGCATATTTTTTTGCTTTACGTGTATATTTAGATGGAGTGGTTATAGCAGGTGTTCTCTTAACAGAACACGGCTGCTGTCCTTATAAGCGGAGACCCATGTAGACAGAGGGGTCTTTTATGGAGAGATTTTCATGGAAGTTGTTTGAATGATGATGTTGCAAGCCAGTGAGTGCGGGCAGTGGCCAAGAGCTAAGAAGCAAGTAAGGATATTCAGCAAAGGGACTGTGGCGCTGCAGAAAGTTCAGTGTCAGCCTTCAGCTCTGTGAGACTGTGAGAGTCTGAGGTTGTTCTTTTTTTTTTTTTTTTTTTTTGCACAAACCATCAGCTGGTTGTCATTTGTTATAGAAGCCACAAGAACCTCAGAAACTACATGAATATCTCTAAAGGCAGTGGGAGCTGGGACTGGATGCCCATGTATGTAACAGTAATGAGTCTGGTGAATTTTCCTGACCCCAGAGGGCAGAAAAGCACACGTCTATTGCTCCCTCAGTATGCTATGTGTAAAAATGAGAGGAATCTCTTCACAGGTAACACATGTGGAAAACAGAGCCTGAGGGATCTGGGATCTGACTATGGTATGAAATTCAAGTGCACGTTATGCACACGGGTAACCCAACCTGCTGGAGGGAGTGTCTCAGTACTGTGGCCTAGTGCGTCTCCCAGATAAGTTCTGTACCCAAAGCAGTCATTGTCTGAGACAAGAGCTGGAAGAGAAACAGCCTGGCTGGGCCTGCATTTAGGAGGTAGGGATCCCAGGCTGCAGGTAGCTAATGGATTGTCAGTTCTCTCCTGGAACTGTGAGCCTTCTGCCAGCCCCTTATCCCTAGAGGCCTCAGGTAGGGTGCTTACAGCCAGGAAGGGCACAGTGCCAGTCCCTCATCATCCTCAGTGAGCACCAGGACATCAATCCACACTTACTTTAAACCATAGGAAGTTTTACTAACTTAACACTTTTTAGTGTCAATTGTGAACACCAGTCAGTATCCTGGCAGGAAACAGTTGGGGTGCATGACACTAATTGTTGCTTCAGAAAATGGAATTTAGGATTAGAGTGAGTCTGGAAGTCATTCATAGTCCACACAACATAGAGTAATACAGCCTGCTCCCTCCATGAAACCCACACAAGTGACAGGGACCTAAAGAAAGGTGGGATGAGAAGATGACAGGGAAATTGGTGGCTGGACAACAGGAGGGCTGAAGCTTTCACAAGAACAAGCAGGAGAAGCTGACTGGGATGAGCATGAGAGCAGAGCTTGGCACAGGCTTTGGCAACAGCAGTGCCCCCTCCTTGGCTATGCTTCTCTCTGTTCTGTGCACAGAGGTGGAGTAAATGTCCCAGACCAGCACACAAATGGCTGGCTTGTGTCATGTGTGTGCAATGATACAAAATGCTGTGATTTTAGTGGCAGCAATTTGCTAGGTAGTCCTGCCTATTTTTTTGGTAGCCTGGCCAAGGTGAATGCAGATTATTTATTCCAATGTTAATTAGTGATATTCACTCTAATATCCCATAAAACACAGTATCTATCTATCTATCTATCTATCTATCTATCTATCTATCTATCTATCTATCTATCTATCTATCTATCTGTCTGTCTGTCTGTCTGTCTGTCTGTCTGTCTGTCTGTCTGTCTGTCTGTCTGTCTATCTATCTATCTATCTATCTATCTATCTATCTATCTATCTATCTATCTATCTCTATCATCTGTCTGTATCCACCCATCTATCTGCTTCTTTGTCATCTCTCTCTGTATAGTTATGGGTTGCAGAATGAATGCAAATTAAAGAGGCTACAGACCAAAAATCTGGGCATAGGGGTCTTTTCTGAGACTGATACACCAAACAAGGACCATGCATGGAGATAACTTAGAACCCCTGCACAGA